>VZSF01002310.1:100634-176840 GCA_013398295.1 Chionis minor
CCCCCCCCCCCCCCCCCCCGCCCTTCTTTCAAAATCACAGTTAACTCTTCCAAGAGTTCTGACCAGGCTGCTGGACAGCATGGGTAGGCAGACATCAGCACAAAGAAGCTGCAGCAATGCCAATGTTGTGCAGTGCAATACAGGTAACATGCAAGTTAGCTTTGAACTGGTCAGTTCATGTACCCAGTGCAATAAAATGCAGTAGCACCAGCTTCTGCGTGGCCTGACCTCACATCTGGTGAGGACTCAGGGGGTCTGGGCAGGTATCTTCAGCGTTTCCGTTGTCAGCGCCCAAGCTAACTGGACTACGCTGCCTTGTCTGCCTACCTGTACTGTAACCTCAAACCAGTGTACGTTCTAGACAAATGAGTTTTTTAAAAAAAGGAAAAAGTATATTATTTTTGTTGCAATTGAACTGTAGGCGTCTCATACACTGGGAATATTTAAAAATAAAAGACTGAATAATAGCATGAAAACAAAGCAGAGAGCAGAGAAGCAGCAAACTCACCTTTTCCAGAAGTGACATCAAATACTACTCCCTTCACTGCCAGGTAAATGGGCTGTCCTTCCTGGAAAGCAAGCCATCAATATACCCTCAACACTTACGTGTAGGCAAAAGGCAGTTAGTTTTAGCTATGAAATCCCTAAGCACTCAGGACACAAACAGGAAAATTAAATTATCTGTTGTATGTTTTCTCTTGTTTGTGCGCATATACAAGCATACGCGTTCTCTCTCTTGAAATTTCTTGTTTGTGCTTTAAACTGTCCCTGAGATTTTTATTTTTTAAGATTTAAGCAATTTCAGCATATGGAATGAGAGAATCTTTTAAATCTAAACATCACAATCATAGAAGATGTCCCTCTTGCAAGTCTCCTCTTGTCTGTACACTTGTCTGCTGGATGATCAACTGCATCTTTCTATTCCAAATGCAGATGGATATTGCCCAAGATAAAAGGGTGTATGGCCAACAGCATTCTTTATTCGATTAAGGCAACAACAGATAAATACATAAACACCCACAAATCTGATCTGCTGGCATCTGTTTTACTTAACAAGCCAGTGCTTCTGCTTTGTCTTTTTATGCATAGGATGTATTTTTAGTCAGATGCTGGTTAGTTTCTTCAAAGTGTCTAGAGAAGACCCTGAGAATGTCAGCAAGTTTTTCAAAAGAGAAGACAGATGCATATCAATATAAGACTTTATCGGTATGAATGTGAAGTTCTGCTGAGATTTCTGCATCACAGAAAGCTAAAAACTGCTAAGCTGAAATTGCTTTGTTATTTCTATAATCCTGTAGGAAAAAACCACAACGGTTTAAATGCACGGTTTAATGAATTATTGAGAGAAAATTACTTTGGCTTCAGTTTGTGGTAATCTGAAATTCACTGGCATGAGTATCTTGCCAAGCAGGCAACGAATAAAATTGGAGCATGCCATCTAATCGTCTGTCCGCAGCTTGGACAGACCGAAGCCGGCAGCTGCCAGCAGCACAAAGGACTAGCAGGCTAGCAACAGGCGAACGCCACCAAACTTCTCGCGAATGCCTGAAAAGCACGTTATCCCGTAGTTACTGGGAGGGAGGGAGGGAACAGCACAGCAGCAGAGCACGAGAAACCCGAGTTTCACCGTGGTTTCAGGGCAGCGAGCAGCAGGGAAGTTGGCTCACGCCGGGGGCTGCGCGGTGCCACGCCAGGACGCCCCACCGGCCCCGCCGTCCCAGCCCCGGCCCGGCCCGGCCCCGCGGCTGCAGAGACCCGGCCGGGAAGGCCCGGTGGCGCCGAGGCCCCGCCGCGNGCCCCGGCCCCCGCAGGGGCAGCTCCGGGCCCCGCTCGGCCCCTCGCCCCGGGCAGCCGGGCCCGCGGCGGGGAGCGGATCCCTCTCCCGGCGCCTCGGTGGTTTGGAGAAACGGAGCGAAGTAGGCGGGAAGAGGTGAAGGGAAGGCGCACATGCGCCGGAGGGAAAGACTACCCGTGGAGCGCCCGGCGCCGCTCCGGGACAGGGCCGGGACAGAAGCTGGGGCAGCGTCCTACAGCTGCTGATGGAAAGATTCCTCCTTTTCCTTTCTTTTTTCCCCCTTTCTGGAGTTTTTCTGCTCGCCGTTTTAAGTGTTCATTCACAAAATCAGCACACGCAGGGCAGGCTTCGTCCTTCTGACTTAACAACAACAACCACCCCAAACCGATATTTTTAGCCTAAGGAAGAAGAGACTAAAAAGGAAATTTTTAAATCACGTGATTTCCCCGTGCTGTAAATATAACGTGGGGAAACATTCCGAGCTGGCAGAATAAGCAGTCTGACGTTTGTGATTCTATATAGAATTAAGAAAATGAGAAACTTGCTACAATTCAGCTAGGTCGGTCACATCCCTCGCTGTAGTGCTGGCAAGCGAGGACTTGAAGGACACAAAGCCTGGGTGTTTGGTGCTGCAGCACCCAGTCTTCCCCGCTACTGTGCTGTAATTCAAATCCCTGCTTGGCATCTCCACTCCTTGTGCAGTGTTTTGTGAAAGCCGAACAGTTCGGAGGAGGATCTGGACAGTAAATAGGAGATGGAAATGGGTTTGATCTTTAAGAATTGTTTATAAACTTCTGGTATAAAATCCATACATCCATCTCGGAGGACACCTGTTCCATGTTGCCTGAGGTAACATCCTTTTCCACAGGCTGTCCAAAGACAGTTCTGTACATTGGGGTAAGCAGAGCTTGAGGTAGCTAATCCAAAGCAACACCTCCATAGTTCTGGATGACAGAAGCAGCATGGGATGAGAAGCACAGGGGAGCAAGGGCATGTCACCGCAGTATGGGGGTGATGACCGATGGGCCGCATCCCCATGTGAGGATCCGGGCCAAAGCCAGGTGAGTCGCTGTGGCCGTCCGGGAGCAGAGTGCCGCTGGCTGCGCTCTGGTGTGGCAAGCTGAGTATTGGTCCTGTCGGGGTGAAGGGTTACAAGGTTGTTACTGTGGTTCTCCTCAAGGAGGGGCGTTTGCCTACACTGCCTAAACAATAGTTGGACTTCAGAACCTGCATCCCATCCTGGCAGTCTGTTGCGTCCTTTTGCTGAGTCCATACGCAACAAGACAGATGTGAAATGTCAAGCAGAAAAGAGACCTTTAGTAATGCTATGGGCAAAACAGCTCCTCAATGCTGCTGTTACGTGCGAGGAAGAGCTCTGGCATTTGCCTGGTGGTTCTGGCTGCAAATACCCCCTACATGGCTTGCCGCAGAGACGCATGCTGCTAGGAAATATGCAAAAGTCTAATTTGTCAGCTTGGTTCAATCACACTGTAGATTTACCTTTTGTTCTGAAATAATTCTTTACTAGCGTCTCCCCAGAGGGGGGCTGCAAGTGCTGCATCCTAGCCAACATCTGTCTGAAGTGTTGCTGGTTTGGGGGTGAGTTAGAGCCTGCCTTTGAACGACAGACATCTGAAAAATGAGTAACAAGAACTAAAACATTTTCTTTCTGAAAGGAGAAGCTGTATATTGTTGTCGAAGGACTTCAAACCTTGGTCATTAACTTGCTAGGTGTGGGTCTCAGGCACAGGGAAATGATCTGCTGAGCAGGGACTCCACTACTGTATTGCGTCTCAACGCAAGAGATGTTGTGCGTGCTTTTTCTTGATGATGAAATGTTAACAATTACTTCCACGCTGGGGAGGAAAAATAGCTGCGTAGGTATTTGGGGACAAGTGGCTCGTGAGTCAGCTCTTACGTGGTTTTGGCTTGGTGGGTCTGCCTGGGAGCCCTGCAGGAGGTCGCTCCGGTTGCCCAGCCAGTCTGTTAAGTTCAGTGTTCTGCTAGCAGCCTTGAGCAGCAAAAAAATCAAAATAATTAGGAAAAAAAAGAAAAAAAGTAATACAGCGCGCACCTTGGGGAGAGCTGGCAAAACCGTTTTAAATTGCTTTTCCAATCTAGCTTACTCTCGCAAAGGGGAGTTTGTGTTATGAAGTCTGTGGTGTAGGAAAGCCGCTCATTTTTCTGTCACTACACAGCACGCTTTTCTGTTTTCCAAAGAGCGAAACGTGCCTATAAACCTTGTAAAAAACCCGCTTGCGCGTGCGACGAGCGCTGCGTCGGGCGGCTTCACCCCGCCGGGAGCGAGAGGGCTCTGGAAGCCGCAGGGAGACCCGACGCCTCGACGGCGTTACAAGCCCTGTGGCACCGGCTGCGCCTTACAGCCTGCCGGTGGAAAAGGAGCGTGGCTCCCGCCGGGGGCCTCCTCGCTGCCCGCCGCTGAGGCGCGCCCCNAAGGGAAGGGAAGCAGCCGGCGGGCGAGTGGGGGGTCCCGGCGCCTGCGTGGCCCTGGCCGGGCAGGGCGGCTCGCCTCGCCTCGCCTCGCCTCGCCCGCGGTGTCGCCGTCCCGTGCGGTGCGGCCTGGGCTGCTTCCCGGCCGCTGCTCCCGATGCCATGCTCAGACCAGAGGTCTCCGCATCCTACCAGGAGGTATGGGGACGGGGGGAGGCCGGGGTAGGGCTAGTGGGCGGCGGGCCCCGGCTCGCCGGGAGGGGCCGGGGCGAGGGCCCGGGCAGCGGTGCCCGACGCGGGGCTTGCCGCTCGCCAAGCGGTTCCTCTCAGCGCTGTCGCCGTGAGCTCAGTTCGGCTCCGGTCTGCGGCTCGGCGGGGCTGGCCGCGTCGCCGCCGCGGGCGAGGAGCCGTGGCGAAGCGGGTGGCCGGCCGCGGGGAACCCCCTCCTCCGCCGCGTCGCTTGCCCCCTCTGGCCCGGCTGCGCCTGCTCCAGCGCGGCCGAGCCGGGAGGGTCTCGCCGGGAGGCCGTGTGCCTTCACCTGCCTGCTGCCGCCCCTCGCCCGCCTGCTGGGCCGGCAGGCTGCCGCGGGACCCGCCAGAACGAAACGGGGGGTTTGGCTGCGCTTAACTTCTTGTTTTACCTTTCAAGGTGGTTAAAACAACGGGCGGCAGTACTTTTTAAGTGTACGAGCTAGGTAGAGCTGGCTGGTGAGCTCTGTAACTGGGGCTTTCCTGAGAAGGAGATGGTCTGTCGGGCTGAGAAGTGTACTTTGGTACCTACCAGAGCTCTCACACATGGAACTGAAGGCAGCATTATCCTCCTGCCAAGAGCCTAGTTTGCATATCAATCTACAGGCTCCGGCAACCGGAATTCCTTGCTCTTCCTATCTCTCACACTAGAGATACAAGCTATTTGTGCCAAGTTCAGCAGCGGTGGGGACTTGCAGCAGGTCACTTTTGTTCGCATCTTGCAAGCGAAAAGAATGCAGATGTTTACCTTCCTCTGCGTGTGATGGGTAGTTTGGGGCTCTGTTTTAACACATTCTAATTTGGTTTAGTATTGTTTATTTAGTTTTAGCTTCTGGGTTTTGTGCCAGGCTAGAAGGCATTGGAAAGTGATGAATCAGTGGACCAGCAAAAAGCCTGTATGGACAAGTTCTCCTTTTATTTAAGAGGGTTTTAGCCAGTAGGAAGACTCTATCCTGTGATTATCAGTATGAAATCAACTCGAGTAAGAGCTTGTATGTAGGTGAGGTACTTGAGAGAGTTAATGAAGTCGCATTGATGCCTAAGCTGTGGACTGGACTATGCATGTTACGTTTCCTCCTCGTGTATCGGCCAGAACTGACACTGCTCAGTATGTTTGGGATTGTCCCAAACTCCGTGGTGCAAGTCTAGATGGCATGTAAGTATAATGGCTGTGTTTCCATCCCTTCTCCAGCACCTGGGGCAGTCTGTGATGCTCCTGCCGCTAGTAGGGATGCTCAGGTGTTCTGAATTGCCTTTTCTGAGCTTCCATTTGTCCAGTGCTTTTCTGCATGCAGGACTGAAAATGAACTGCTGGGTCAGGGGCAGGCTCCTGCAGTTGTTTCTCACTCAGCTGTACGTGCTGAGCCCAGAGGAATGCTGAACAAAGGTCTGTTCCATGCCCTTCCTGCTCTTGATACCTTATCCTATCTCTGCATCCTATGGCAAGCTTAACTGCCCTGCAAGTTTGTGTTCCTTCTGCATTAGCATCATGCTTCACCTCTTTTATCAAAAATAAAGTATAGGAAGAGCTGGCCTGTGAGGGTGAACGTGGTTGGTGTATGCCAGGTTCATTGTTGTCATTTGCTTTGATTTGGGGATTCTGTCAAGTATGAAGAAACTTGAATCAGCTGTCGTGCAGTAATGCTGTGCTGGCTTCTCAGTTGTTAGGAGACTGTAGCTCAGTATGTCTGTGCTGCTGTGCCTCGTAGAGTCAGGGTGCTGCACGCTCAGAACCTGGTGTCTGAGCCATGAACAGATGTGGTCTCAGTGGGTTTATGCAACTTCACCTCTTGTAAAGTCAGGTGTTCAGGATTTGCAGTGAAATTACTCACTTTCAGGGGGTCTTAATCATCAGCTCAGCCTACTTGCTGCACCTGAGGCAATGTTAGCACTCCTGCTTTTGACTAGCTGTCCTTCACTGGTTTTATGCGTGAGAAGCTTATGAGGGTCTATCTGACTTGTGAGCAGAGATAAGAAAACACAGTTGCATATTGTTTAGGTTTTTGTTTTGTTTCTAAGGAATGCTGAAAGGTTACATTTTCTGAGTGTTTCTTCTCCTACGTGTTGAAGAGTCACTGTAGGTCCTCTTGAGAGGATAAGAAGTGTTGCATAGTGCGTTATTGTTTAAACTTGTGTTGGGATCTTCTTGCTATCAGGAACAGAATTTGCTTACTCTCTAGAAACCTCAGTTGATGAGGTGCCTGTATGTGGGGAGCCCTGGCTGAACCAGAGTGGTGTGGGAGTCAGCTGAGAAATTGCAGTGACTTTGTAACTTACGTTAAACTTTTTGGATCAGCTGTGGTATAAGGAATTTGCATGAGTATCATTTGAACTGACTTCTTAGCTGGCTTAGCTTAACCAATACAAGAGGTTCAGTGAATATTTTTCTTGTGTCAGAATAGCTTATTTGGGGTCAGATAAACAAACAGAACTGGTGTGTTTCTACAGAAAAGGAGCAGAGTGTTAATTTTCCCTCTATGTCATGAAGATAATTGGAAAAAAGTATCTTCAGTTGGACCTTGGTAAGTCTCCTGCAAATGAGCTGTGTTTAACCTATTAGTTACCTGTTCACTCCATGCCTCACACCAGAGGAAATCATGCTTTATTTATGTGCAAAGCATTTCAAAACAACTGGGTAACTGCTTCCAACTTGCTTTGCATGGTGGAAATGTATACAGAAATACAGCAGGAGATGATGAAGACTTTACGTCAGACTTCGAAGACGTAAAATGAGTGGACTCTTTCCTAATAAGTGCAAATTATGATCTATTAATGGTATAATGATGATTTCAGTACTGAATTGAAGTTGGGTGAAATAAAAGCACTTCCTTATGGATACATGCACGTTACTGTTGAGTAAGTTGAGGATGTAAGGTTTAATAGCGTTTGTTATGGCTGCTGCATTAACTGTGCCCCCGTTTTACTTGGAATAGGAACAAAGCTAGTCTTCCTTACCTAATTAGGTAGGTGATACTGAGTGTTTAGCTTGGACAGTTACTGTGTGACACAGGATGTACTGCAAGCTTATGCCCTGATTTGCCTTGCTGTAATTTGTATGTCAGTCCCTGCCACGAAAGAAATGTGGAAAACATATATATATGGAGGAGATGCTATACATATATGTGTTTTCTCTAAGTGTGTATATATATAGAAAGTCTAATGCTTCACAATTTCATGATACCTATCTGATGTGACAAGCTTCTGACTTTGATGGGAATGTCTTGGCAGTTTGGGCCCAAAGCTCTGAACAGCAAAACAAGAAAACATCTGGTCTCTGTTGCAGTTTTAGAAACACTGGAAGACTAATTAGTTGCATAACCACTCGTGTATGATAATATGTACAGTGAGCTCAAGTAAGTACCAGAAATGTAGGGATGGTTAGCTGCTGACTTGTGATGACCCACCTACCTATGCGGCTGAGACTGCATTTGAGTTACTTGCCCTAATACCTGTCAAAATGCAACTTGCTCTTTATGCCTGTCTTTATTAAGAAGTGCTAATGCTCTGTTTGCTGGTATGTGCTGTGGTTTGTTTATGCCTAAAAATACGTTCTTGAGTGACAGAATGAAGCTCCTGCTTATTTCAGAGGGCATTGCTCTAATTGGGGTTTTAAAGTGAGCTGAAGCTGCCAGGGAAACAATTACCTTGATCTTGAAAGAAAAGGTGATGTTATTGTTGAAGCAACAGGGTAGAAGTAGGTTAAATTTAATGTGCCGTCTCTCTCTTTTTGCAGCGTGCAAATCACTTAATTTTTAGCTGTAGGTCTACATAAATGTTGCTTTTGTCTTGTGAACAAATGGAACAGATGTTGGGTGCTCTTAGACTGGGGGCATGTTTTTGTGTGTTTGGTTAGTTGGAGCCTCTTTTATTTGTACCATAGAAATTCCAGCAATTGCAAGTTGAGAGCATGTTTGGAAATTGAACCACTGTTTTAACTACACAGCTGAGTGAAGATGTGGAACGAGTATCTGAAAACCCAACAGATGAGAGAGAAGGAGAGATGGAAGTTCATGAAGATTCCAGCTCTGTTATTTTACCAGGTGAGAACTATTGACCTAGAAATTACCAATTTTAAGTGCCTGATAAGCTGCTTCTGTGTGTGGGTTTGGTTGGGGTTTTTTAATTGTACTTCTGGAAGCAAACAAAATGCTAAATTACTTATTTACTTCCTTTGGGGAATAAGTGCCGATGGAAAGCCAAGGAGTTTCTCGATGGATTGAGATGAGAATGTTTCTTTGTCGTGAACTGTGCTCGATCAAAGAAGATTCAGCACATCTGGTTCTGAGATAGCATAGTATGTTGTCTCCCTTTACATTGTATCTTATCTAGGTTGCAATGTCTGTGATGGCAGTGGATTGCAAGCAAAGTTTGTGCTGGATTTACATGAATAAGATGCAATTTTTAACAGAGGTGCTTTTAAACAGATTTTAGTTAGAGTGTTCCGACTTGCTTTTGGACGGTGCAGGGCAGTGTTAAGTGGGCTTACTGCAGATGTAAGCATTAAGGTAAGCCAACCTGAAATGAGTATCCTCTAAATGCTTTGCAGCTCTTCAGGACATACTTGTTTCAATAGTGCAATTTAGTGTATATTAATGTCCTAATCGCCTTGGCTGCCATCTCCTGGCAATGAATTTAGGAACACGTGTGTGACCATGGACTTTTCTAAGAGGTTATGTGTTCAGTAGGATTTACTAAAAGGCTAGTGTTTGCTGCGGTAAGGAACAAACATCAAACCGTGCCATTACAGTTGAAGGGCAGAATGTGGCATGGCCTGAGAGGGCCTAACTCATTAGACTACATCGCACAGAAAAGTCATCATAAAATATACCTTACCTCCTTTCATAGATTGGGTTTTAATGCTCCTTTTGCATGTTCGGCTGTATATCACTTACGATCAAAACATGACGTGTAACTCAAGAGTATGTGAACTTTTTCCTTCCAAGTATTGCCAAAAGAAATGGTGAATGCAAGGATTATGGGGAAAGCAGTGTCTGTGTACAAGTGAGACTAGTGCGAAGACCTACAGAGAATAAGCTTTGAAGGCAAGGAGAGTGTGAGAGAATTGGGTCGGTCTTTTTCTGGCCGTATTTGGAAAAATCCTTTTGTGAAACTTTATGAAGTATGCACAAGGAGTTACAAACTAGAGTCCAAAAATGAGAGGGTAGCAGATATCTAGTAAGTTCTACCATGGTGGAGATGCAATGCAGATAGCTGTGTAAGCGCAGTGGAATATTAAATCTCTCTGCTGGTGCATATGCTGTGTGTGTAAGAATCGCTTCAGACTGGGAGGCGGGAAAAGAGTTGTTTTTTCCAGGAGGAAGGATTGACCATCAACAGACTTTTTTTTTTCCTTATGAACTTTGAACTTTGTTTCTGAGTTGTCCTTCTTGGAAATAAAGCTTGTTTCCTGCCTGCCGTGTCCTTAAGCAGGGTGCCAAATTCAACATGTGAAAAAGAGGCACAGTCTTTGGATGATTATGCCTCATGCTTGAGAAGGAAGCATCTGTCTGATTGTCAAAACCAGCAATAGTTGTGTTTTTTTAAATCAAGCTGAGTTTGATGCTTGCTGTCCTCTCGAGTGATTAATCTTTAAATGAGGACTACATAAATTCAGCCCAAATATCTGTATTTTAAAGTCCTATTCCATATTCTGTTTGGTTTCAGATAGTGAACTGGGTACCAGTGCCCCTTCTTTGCGTTTCAGCAAGACCTGCCTAAAGAATGTTTTTTCAGTAATTCTCCTGTTTATTTATCTGCTACTCATGGCTGTAGCTGTGTTCCTTGTCTACCAAACCATCAGTGACTTCAGGGAGAAGCTCAAGCACCCAGTGATGTCTGTCTCTTACAAGGAAGTGTCCTTGTATGATGCACCTGGTAAGACTGGTAGTAAACAAAATAGGTTAAGTTGTTGTTCACATTTATCTTGCATTGTTTTACGTTTTTGGTGTTGATTCTTCAGGGCCCAGAGTGCATATAATGCTTTGAACCAGCTCTTTCACTTCCTCTTTTCTAATCTATGTTGTGTTAACTTTGCAGTGAAATGTTGATGTTGTAGAACAAATTTTGTGGTTTTTCATGCCAATAACATGAATGAAAGTAGCTGTGGAGCATCATGCAATATTTGGTAGACTCTAGAGTCAGCCCTCTTGTAGGGAAAGAATGCAATTCCTTATGGACATATTCCCAAAACTGTATTGTTCAAACAGGGTAGCACACGGGATGTGTATCAGGATGTCAGTGCTGCACTGGACAGTGAGAGGCTGTTGACAGTGAAGAAGGTGAACTTCTCGAACCAACCACAAAATAACCACAGTGCCACTTTCTGCTTCTGTTTGGCATTGTTTACAACTTGGTATTACATCAGTAGGCAATGAAAATGTGATGTGACTGCAGGGAACAATGTTGGCATAAAAATGCAGTGTGGCATCAGAAAACTGTGTTGCAGTTTGCAGGAGGGATTATGCCACAGAAGCATTTTTGAATAGTGAGTTCTATCGTTATTTTTCTTAATTATCCAGTAACCATTTGTAAATAGAGCTGTGGTAGCAAATGCAACTCAAACAGTCATATGTCAGTTTCCAATTTAAAAATAACACTTTTGTTTGAAGTGTTACCACATTTTACAAGTAACAACTCCAGCAATTGTGGCTGAAAGGTGAGTGTTTCAAGTTGTTGCCATATTCCTGTCCTTGTTTTTCTGTATGGTCAGTTAGGCTCAGCTCTGTAAGTAGGTCCTTGCATTTGGGCTGTATGGATCTGACTGTTAGAGCAGGCTTCCACCCCCTCGCCCCCCCCGGGAGCTTTTCGTACAGCAATAGGAAGAAAATGCCGTTTAAAGAAGCAGAGCAACACACGTATAAATCCATAAGTATTGTCAGGGATCCCTGCCAGATCACAGAACGTAAATTAATGTAGCCCTTTACTTCATTCAGTTGATGAGATGACAAGTTGCAAGCATGCAGCGCTGAAGAAAGGGATAAAGCATTTTTAGACTGATACATGCTGACTACTTTGATGTCTCCCATTTTGGTGGACAGGTCATCGTGGTTGTGTGAGTTAATCATATCTAATAACTCAAATAATACTTTTTTGATAGTTGGTCTAGATTATCTCCAAGCAAGCTTGTTTGCAATACTAAATGTGGGGCATATGGGGCATTACAGGATTTTGGGCCTTTTATTTTTCTATCTTTGTACAGCTGAGGTGACTGAGTGTTTTTTTCAATGCATGCTGTTGGTCTGAAACCATAGATTTATGCTATACATAAATTTCTATACAGGTGAAGTAGTAGTAGCCTGTCTACTTAGTGATATAAATATTAAGGGATCGTAACAGTTAGTACTCGTTTGATGGCTTTGCTTTTTATTGTGACATTGTACTTAGTGAACAGAAGATGCTAGAAGTTCCTAAGAGCGTCTTTTCACTTTTATTAAATCATCCAGTGATCTTTGAACTGTCATGTGTAGTACAAACACTGTTTGCAAGTAAAACTTGACATGTTAAATGATAATACCTGAAAACATGTCCCATTTGACTTCAGTAGTCTTTTAACTTACTTTACACATTCATTTCAGTTGGGGCCAGGGGGACTGATGTATTACCTGCTGGCTTGTGCGAAGACTAGGGAAACTTAGCAGCTTCTGTGAACCTTGAATTACTGTAACAACATGAACCCTGATTTTTTTTGGTGCATCGCAGGGGTTCTGTCCGGATGCAGCTGACACTGTTGTCCTGCTCCAGAAAAATGCTGAAACATGTGGTTTAATTTGATTGTTTTGCTGGATCTTGAGGATAGCTCAGTATCTTCTAGGATTAAATCCCAGAATGAAAACCTATGTACTTGGGAAAGAAATCATCTCTCTCCAATGTTTTTTCTCCCAAAACAGGCATTGCCTTTTACCCAGGCAAGGCTCGGCTGCTTAGCTGCAAGCATCATTACTACGATCACATTCCACCTCTGATAAATCCAGGTCAGCCAGGAGACATTGAATGCATCACTCGGAGAATCAACTACACAGATCCTTTTACTAATCAAACTATGGTAATAATAACAGAACAAAGCTTATTCAGTGGGGATTTTCTGCTAACAATGGTATTTGAAAGTAAAAATATTTACGTAGCGCTGCCAAAAATCCTTGGGTTTAGTTTTTTTCAAGCTATCTGTCCTTTTGTTTTCAGAAATGTAAAAGACCCCAGTCAGTGCGTCTATGTGTTACGGATGATCAGTTGTCATGTGGGTGTGTGCAGCACGAAAATTTGAATGGGACAAAATAAATCATCTTTCACAATGAAACTCTCACTTCATTCCTCGCCTAAATGAACCAGGAAGCATACCCCCTTGATATAGTAAATCTAGCTTTGATTGAAAGCAGTAGCAGTTATTCTGTTAAAGCAGGATAGCTTATCTCTTTTTATATGTTTGCTTGGAATTACGTACTATTTTTGTCACACTTGGAAAAATCTCAACTGAGCACCAAGTGTTTCATTACACTGCAATGCTGTGAGCCAGTAAGTTGAGCACATTGAGTGATAGTCTGTCCTAAATTGCCCTTAAAAATGCTGGGAATCTAGCTTCTGTATAAATAAACGTTCAAAAAATAAAGTATTAAATATGATTATTTATATCTAAGGTGATTGCTTAGTTTGTTTTTAAGGAAACTAAATGTGAACAAATGAACAGTCTAGGTACCTGTTTGGTCAGCTTTTTTCCTCATCATGTTCTGCCTTTTGGCTAGTTACCGTTTCTTTCTGGGAAGCAGCTCCTTAGTATATTTGAAAGTAACATCCTAGGTGCAAGTCTAATTTAATTTCTGCCACTAATATGCTCTTTTTGTATGTTTTAACAAACTAAGAACCTGCATTTTATGCTGTGTGGTAGGTGCATTTAGAAGCCTGCTGATCCAATAGGCTCTAGTCCCACAGTTGGATGGAGAGGCATTGAGGCAGAGACCTCTCAATCAGTGGAGCCCTGTTCGATATAATGCCTGCACTACTTTAAGTTGTAATTTGCCTGCAAATATTTTTTGTTTGGTTTGGTCCCCCCCCCCCCGCCCCCTTTCTTATTTGAGGTGCTGGGGGCTGTGAAACTTCCTCTTTATCAAGGAGAAGCCTGATGTTCTCCACATCAGACTCCAAATTAACTTGTTTCGTGTCAAAAGCTGAAAGTTTTGAGTACTAAAGTCTAGGAACAGTTTTGATTGTCCTGCAGAATGTGCGTTCTAGGAACTGACTTGGCTGTTAATTCCACATGAACCCAAAGGGCTACAGTAGAACTAAAACAGATTTCTTAGAAAAACCCTAAATCTTGATGTAAAGACTTAATTTTTAAACTAAAAGGATGGATTCAATTGGCATTCTTGTTAGATATTATTCTTAGTAGAGGCCAAGAAGATCTCGGTGTGTGTTGAATTTCTATAGCGTATTAGTGACAGGTGGCAAATTCATGAACAGGAAACGAGGACTCCTTTGCTACTCTCACCATCTCTCTGTTTGTTTACAGAAGTATGCTTTGGTTGTTCAAGGCCCTCGTGATGTGAAGAAAAAGGAACTTGTGTTTTTGCAGTTTCATTTAAATGAAACAGACCAAGATTTTAGTGCCATTGACTACCTTCTGTTTTCTTCTTTCCAAGAGTTCATCAACAGGTATGTAAAGGGATGAGCCTGTAACTGCATTGAAGTTGCTACAACAATAACAGTGAAAGCCAGGCTTTTGTTACGTTGATGCTCTTTCCTGTCTTAGGTTACTAATCTCACTTTTTAGAAAATGAATTGAGGACTTCTTCCCTGACAAAGTGACAAAACTGCCCTTCAGCTATACTTCAGCCATTTGTTGCTGCACTAAACTGCAAGGTAGAAGTTTGTGCTGGCTTGCTGCTGTGGGTGATCAGCAAGTGTGCTGTCCTGGGCAGTGTGCACAGGAAGTGCACTGAGAACACAACTGTTTCTGCACCTTTTGGGGTTTTTTTTGGCAGTTACTGTAAAGATCCTGGATTGCTTTGTTGTGATTTTGTTGGAAGATTAACTATATTTCTTTGTGTTACTGTAAGATTGTATAGAGTGATACTGTAAGATTGTATAGAGTGATTTAATTTCATAGATGATGTTTTCAAAATTGCTTTGTATTGGTTTGACAGTGGTGCCATTGGATTGACTGATCAATCTTCTAATTTTAACAGGAGTGGAATTAATCCTGTCTTGAACTTTCTTGAAAGCCCTGCCCTTTTTCCCACCTTATGAGAATAAATTCCGTACTTGCCTGTTTAATCTTTGCTTTAATTTAGATTCAGATTCTGTTCTTCTCTTTGCAATTTGGATTAAAAGATAGGCAAGAGATATTAGTCACAGTAAGACCTAATAGAAAGCCTTAATTTGGTAATAGTCAGATGCTGAGTGAAAAAGGGACAGGAGATAAAGGCTGTATGCAGAACAAAATGAGGTGAAGAAGGGGAAGAGAAATAACAGATTTTATCGTAACATATCTTGAAGGCTTGGACATGATCATACTGGTGCTTTTCAGATGGAGTGAAGACTGGATATGTTCAGTCACAGTGTCTCTGGGCAGCCAACACCCAATTATCTGAATTTGTTTTTTACAAAGCTTTTCTACTTCAGTGTAGGAGAGATCTTAAGTCATTAAGTACTTTGTGTATCTCTACTAAAACACCTCATAAAATGCTAATGCTCTGGGTATTTTACACATTGATATTTTAGGGTGTGAAAATACCAGTTAAGGGTAGAGATGTATACGGTGTTACTTTTTCCTTCTAAGTTGTTTTTTCTCAGTTTTTGTGACTTGAACCGCAGTTAGCGGTATGTACAGTGGGACCAATTCCAGCAAGGTGCACAGCTTGTTTGTATTTTGAGACACAAGCACTGGGACCACCCCCTGTGAAACAGAGCAGGAGGCACAGTTGTGTTGCATCTGGTTCCTGCCTCTTTGCAGAGGGAGCCAACATAGCAAGACACAACTTGGTCTATGCATACTCAAATCTTGGAAGCCACATTTCTCTGCTCATTGTATCAATTTGGAGATAAGCCATTTTAAAGAGCTGTTTCTTCCCAAGTTAAAACATTTATGTCCTGCTTAAGTTGGCGGTATTGCTGCAAGTCTGCATGCTGCTGTCCCAAACGCTCGCGCCACATGTTGTGCAAAGATAGGTTAGATGTGCAAAACAGCAGCAAGTATTGCAAAGGTCCTTCACAGCTTCAAGGCTGTGCTTGTGCCAGTGTAGGTGAATCGGTAAGAATCACCTGTAAGCTGCCTGGGAGAAACCTGGATCACAACCTCCTGCCTCCAGATTTGCCAGGTTAAACTGGTTAGACAGCAGAATCAATCCATGAAGAGATGGGGACGTGTCGCTTTGTTCCTAGAACAGCTGCCTTGTCCCAGTGTTGGAAGGCACCAGAACTGCAGCCGGGAGAGTGAAGGCTGAGCCTGGGGTATGTTTGGAGCAAAGTGAAAAGGTAGGAAATGGTGGTGTCTGTCTGGGGATGCATCCTTTGTGCCTGTTTGCAGCGGGCTGTAGGAATGTGAGTTAAAACTGGTTTTGAACTAACCCAGGTAAAATTGGCAAAGGTACACAGGCCTTTAAACTTAGTAAATGATCTACATGTCTAGGTGAAATGTAGTAAGAGATGAACTGATTGTGCACATAAGGCCAGTAGTGTCTCTTTTATAGCATCCTGCAAAGCCTGGTACAAATAGTATGGATGGTCTTGCTGAGTATTGTGTATTGCTGTTTTGGTGTCCTGGGGCATGGACTGGACAGGCTCAGGGCATGTTGAAAGTTTGTTTTCTCCTGACCATGAAGTGCATGTGCAATCGCATGCGTATGTGGAATGTACTCATTCTGTCCAACTTCGAGCAGCAGAGAAAATAGAAATGATTTCTGGTTCATCAGCGGATGCTAAATTTAGTTGGTGGGAAGTCTGGATTAAGATATCTGTAGAAACTGTTGTGTATTGACAATGCAAATTTTGTCCTTCCGTACAGCCACTAGAAACTTCAATTACTGCCCACTGTTAACTACTTTTCCTGATGAAGTGTCTCACTGGTTATGAAAGCATATTATTAGCACTGTGTCCAGCGGTTCATGTAAAGTGCTATTAAAGGTGCTGAGATTAATGCTAAAACTCATGAGGTATCATAATTACCTTTACAGTTTTTTTGCTATGGCTGCAACAGCTTAGGTTGGTCTGTGCAGGCAGAGTGCTGTAAAGTATGTGTGTAGGATATTCCATCAGTCTAAATCACAATCCAAACCGTCTTGAAATTGGTGAGAAGAGTCCTGCTGTATCTACACCATAGTTTCTGTGTCGACAGTATTACGTGCAGCTCACTTTGGCTTTAAATAGCAATAATCGTATCAGTGAAGGCTGCTGCAAGCATCAGCCGTGAGGAATAATGAAAATGGCATCTAGAGACTTGTGTCTTTAAGGGGTTTTTGAGGCATAGCAAGTGGTGAGGACTCAAGTAAGGGCCAGTTGTTTCTGTCAAGGGTTTTATTCTCTGCAGCTCTTCTGTTAAAATTGGATCGACAGACTACATGAAACTGGCACTGCTTGCTAGTTTTGTCCTGGCCTTCACAGAACGCTGCTGAACTGTATGCTATTGTTGGCCTGTAAGTTGGAGGGATACTGCCACTGGCTTTTTTCTTCTTCTTTCTTTTTTTTCTTTTTTTTTTTTTTTAAGACAGTGGCAGCTGCTGTCTGTGCCATATTAATTGGAGAGAAGGAAATAATGAAACCCTTGCAAATTACCAAAAAAGCGTAGCTAAAAATACAAGTTCCTCTCCTGAACTGTCATTAGTATAATACATGGGTTTAGGAAGAAAATCTTCTGAACTTATTACTGACAAAACTATTGTTAGCGTAGCATATAAAATAACTTAGTCATGTGAAATGATGAATACCAGTCTGAACAGGTCAGAGATTATTTAAGGGTCTAAACAGAGCTCTGTGTTCACATCTCTGGTCTGGATTGCTGCATGCAGAGAAATAAATTATAACATAGAAGGGTTGAGACTTTTGGTTCCATGCCTTCTGACCCTTTATTGGATCCCATGGCTGTCTGAGAGTTTCCTAGTCTAGGGAAAATCAAAAGCAATAAACAGGAATTGGGTTTGATCTGTCTGTGGTTTTGGCTCTTGCTGTTCCGTTGGAACCTGGTGGTGGGATGTCCTAAGCTGCCTCTGGCTCTTGGGCCATGGTCTGTAGAGTTTGGTGTTAGAAGGATCCACTGCAGCACTAGAGCCCAGTCCAGAGTTACCTTAGCAGCTCCCACAGTTGTGACAAATATAATCTCTCGCCATCTCAGTATGTGCTGGGGCAACGGTTGGGTGACTGTCAATAGTTACCTGAAAACATCGGCTGAGGGGAGAGCAGGGCTTTGTAGTTCACCTGAGTGAGACAGTGGCCTCTTGCGCTTCTCTTTCTTTGCTGTGATGTAGGAATTTTTTGCATGGTCTTGAGGTGCCACCAATATCTTGGGAGAGTCTGGTGCAGAATACTCCAGGAATCTTGCAGTTTAGCTAGAGGAAAGTCTTACAGGTGAAGAACTGACTGAACAACAAATAAAAAAGTATGCAGCCTTTGCAGGTTGTCTGTCATTGGGTGAGGAGGGAATTAAAAGAAACTGTCTGGACAGTTGTTCTTCAGTTTACAATCCCCTGCCTGTCTTGTGTTCACTTAGTTGTGTGTGGTTTTTTTAGCTGCATTATTTGCCCTCTGCTATCATTTGTGCAACGATTGTGCCTCTGCTCTGCTCCCCATCCTTTTTCCCTGGCTCTGTGGCAGTGGTCTGGCTATGGGCACAAGCAAGGAGGTGTCTCTCAGATCACTTCTCCACAGATTCTCCTAAGATATTATTAATCTTTCTTTTTCAAGCCTACAATTACTATCTAAGGCAAAGTATACTACGACTCTCTGCTTACCATCTAAGTTGGCTGTAATGTTCAGCTCTGTCTCATAGCTTTCTGCCTCAATTTTCCATGTTGGTTTGGAAAACTTTTCTGGGATGCTGTGTTTAGTCATGCATTAGGCATATGACTGGCTGGCAGAGTGCTAATTATGTATTTATATGTATTTATTGCTTTGAGTGGCAAAGCACCATGCTCTTCGATACTGTCTCATCAGCTGCTGCTGTGCCCACATCCCGAAGGGGGAAGAAATCGTTGTCAGATTAGGTCTCCCTGTGTCATTGGTTTGTATGGCGAGGAGCAGTCAGGTGGTGGGCTTCGTTCTTATGCTTTGCTCGTGCATTCCTTGTGGGGGTTAGAGGTGCACTTGCCGTCCTGTTGGGGTCCCTAAACAAGCAGCTAATGTCACAAATCCATAAAGATATTCCTAAGCTAAAACACTCTTGGAATATCATCTGTCTTGACCGGTAGCGAAGTGTATTAGCTTTTCTTTGCAGAAATGCTTCTCCTTTCTGTTTGTTTGCACAATGGAGTTCTGTGTTTGAGAACAGTGGCTTTGCTAGCTTTTGCTTTCCTACGAAAGTGTGTGTATTCATCTGGTAAGCCTGAGCAGGCACTATAGCACAGAGTAGCCATCAGTATGATATTTTTTTTATCGGTCCATGCCCTTGCTGCCTTGTAGACAAGCCATCTTGGTTTGTAGGAGGAAAAGGAGCCCTGATTCTGAAAATGTAAGGAAAACAACAGGAAAAGTGCAAGTCCAGTCAGTGCTGGTACAGGACAAATCTTCCTGATTGGTCTGTTCTCTGGGACAAGAGTTTGCTTCTTCAGCTCTGCTTTTCTTCTTTACTACTTTGCATCTTTCTCCTGAAAGGCAAAAATACCTTAATGTCCCAACAAACCTAGCTGTGTGTTCCCTCTTGCCATATGAGCAAAGTATACTCCTTCCCTTCGCTTTGGAAGATGGATTTGTCAGGAAATCTAGTGATAGGACAAGGGGTAATGGGTTTAAATTGGAAGAGGGGAGATTTAGATTAGATATTAGGAAGAAGTTCTTTACTGTGAGGGTGGTGAGGCACTGGAACAGGTTACCCAGGGAAGTTGTGGAGGCCCCATCCCTGGAAGTGTTTAAGGCCAGGCTGGATGGGGCTTTGAGCAACCTGCTCTAGTGAGAGGTGTCCCTGCCCATGGCAGGGGGGTTGGAACTTGATGATCTTTAAGGTCCCTTCCAACTCTAACCATTCTATGATTCTATGATTTAATCTGAGCGAAACCCCCCCTCCCTTTCCTTTGTCTCAAGGACCATCATGCCCTGACATATCTCTGCAACCTGAAATCTATCTTTAGTAAAAATCAGCAGTCTGTGCTTTAATGATTCTGACTCATCACAGTGGTTTACCCCTTCAATTCAAATGAAACCTTGTTGAAAAAGCAGCTGCAGGGCCAGGCTTATTTCATAGAGATGACATTAAAGTGACTAAAAATCACAGTACTGAGGAGTTACAAGTAAATAGTGTGGTTTATTCACTGTGTCCTGTGCAGCTGGTAGAGAAAGGCTGGAGACCACATATGCTTTAGAGCTGCCTCTTTACCACTTGTGGTGTGAGCGGTATTGGAACCCTTAAAATGGGTTAAGGTCACAGCATTTAAAAAAAAAAAAAAAGGGCACAAAGCAATCCCATTCTGGGGCTACAAATATCTGGGATTGTATAATGAGAAAACAGCCGTGTTATTGCAGATGGGAGCCTTGCATCAAAGGTATAGTGTTCCCAAAATAATCGGAATGTGCTGAATGTGAATTTCAAAGCGTTTTAAGTGTGTCTGCATTGCAGCCAGTTTATTTGCATCCCAGAAATGGGGTGAAGCCGCCTGCCTTGCCTCTAGGCTGTTCCTTCCGTCTCTTGCTTCTGAACCTTGTGGGACACTGTTTCCTGGGGTCCTGGCTCTGTTCCTTTCTGTCCCAGAGGTGACAGATGAGCAGAATGAAGCTCCCCTGTAAGGCAGAACAGTCCCTAGGGGCAGGCAGAACTCTAGGGTGGTAGGGCACCAGGTAAGTCTTCTGTGGTTAAGAACACAAGTGCAAGTGCTACCATTAATCAAAATGTCACTGCTAACAATGTTTTAGGTATGCTGACTTTCAGCAGTTGAAACATAAAAGGAGTTGTAAACATGTTTTTGCAGTGCCTGTAGGTCTGATATCCTCCTGCCTATAGCACTCAGATGCCGCTCTGAGTTTGGTCAGTAATGTAATGTTTCTTTTTCCTTTAGTCCAGAAAAAGCAGAATTCATGAAGGACTGTGAAAGTTCATACTCCAGCTGGAAGTTTTCTGGAGGCTTTCGAACTTGGGTCAAGATGTCCTTGGTGAAAACAAAAGAAGAAGATGGTAGTGAGACTGTTGAATTCAAACAAGAGGTAAACAAAAAATCCTCACAGAGAGTTTTTTGGGACTTCTTAGTTTATTAAGAACTAGTTACTGCTGTGATTTTAATAACTGGCCGACACAACCAGTTCTTAGGGTAAATAGCCATATGAGTTGGAAGAGGAGTGGGTGGGTTGGTTGTTTATGTGAAACATCAGGAGCTTGGTTTTTGTCTTATTGCATCCATCACGCTACTTACCACTGAGCAGTTTTGGCCATACAGTTACTTGCCTTCTTTCTTAACATGGGGAGGTTCTGTGAATCATAAATGTCTTGATGTGCATGGCTGTTGGTATGGCCTAGCAACACATCTCAGGAAAACGTCTCTGAACAGGAAGGCCAGAAAATCCAGGCCTTAAATGTGTTATAAGTGACAGCTGTAGTCTGAGGTAAAGGTCTGAAGAGACCGATGTAGAAATACTAACACAGCTACCTTTAGTTCAAGGTGGGGAACAATTGCCAAAGGAATTTTCTAAATAATAACTAGTATGGGAAAGAGGTATTGTTTAGGTTACCACAGGGCTGATGTTAAGATGAAGAGGTAAACATAAGCCTTGTATCCTTCGTAGCATTCTCATGTCTGCTTTCTGTTTGGGTTTGGGATTTTTATCTGTTGAGTATCCTTAGAAACAAGGAGTGACTTAACTTCTTGCATCATTTAAAACTAGAAAATATGCAGGTGGAAGATGCAAACTTTGCTAGAGATGAAATTACTTTGACTTTTGTTCCTGTTCTGTTCATGCTAATGGGCAGGAGAATAATTGTGTTTTGAACTTGTTGTCTTGCTCCCAGTGCTGGTTTGCCAGAAAGAGTCTCATTGGTGATGAGAAATGAGAATTTTAAGAGCAATCCTTTTCAGACAGTATGTGCTTCAGAGACAACACTGTCTCTTAGTCTATGGTACGCTTGGAAAGAGTATGTTGTGGAGAGTAAAACGTAGCAGAATCTTCAGTTCTCCTATCTTTAGTTCTCACAGTTGGGGCCTTATGTGACAAAGCCTTAAGGGAAGAGCAGAGCAGAGGGAGGTGGGTACCCTCCTGCTCCACGGGAGGAGGACAGGAGGCAAATCCCAAAGGCATACAAGTCCCAAACTAATGCCTTAGTCTGGAGAGGAAAGGATATGTCAGTCAGCTGCTGCCATGTAAGCACTAATAGCAGTTGTCTGTCTGTCCTTTATCACCTGCAGCTCTGCATCACTTGCCTACACATACCCAGTGTAGGATTTTTGTAAGTCCTCCTTTGTGTGCCCAAGTCCAACACGTCACAAAGTGGAAACCAAAGGCTGACTCAAACTTAGGAAAAGCTGAGCTCTTTGTGACCATGAACATCCATTTAGTTCAGTAGCTATGGTCTCTGATCATCCGGGTGGGTGAACGGTGTGTGTGGCTTTTTTGGTTTTGTGGGTGTTTTTTTGAAAAAAACAAACAAAATAGGAAATAGGAGCCAGTACAAATGTGAATTTCAGGTTTCAGATCCCTATTGATAATATAGTAGAAGTTAAAATAGCTCAGACATGAATTGCACTTGCTTTGTTTCACAGTATGACGTCTGCTCAAATTGCATAAGGCTGTCCGTTAGCCTTTCAAATCTAAAACTGGGAGATGGCATACCAGAAAGATCCGTACAAATATTAGGTCAAATAGCACATTCGATTAGTCTGCTAAGTAGCCTAGTAGTCATTACTTTGTCTTTCCTTCCTTTCCCATTGCCTTCCTTTAGCTTTGTGTACTGTTTGTTTCCTGGTGTGTGGTTTTCTTGAATGAGTGTAGTTGGGGTAATGGTGTGCTGCAATAGTTAAACGAGCTGTGGAAGTATAGGGTAAGTCTGCAGCAAAGCTGTTTGACCAGAAGACATGAGGTGGTGAAGCTCCCATATGCTTTGAATAGTCACATATGGCGTTCTAGCTCCCGCTTCTACGTGTTTGCAGCCTAAAACCTGGTCAGGGCAGGGTGTGTAGCTGTGTGGAGAAGGCTGACAGAAATCTTGATTTATTTGTAAAGAAACTAAGCTGTGGTAGATGGGAGGTTTTTGTGGTAGGTCATCCCTTGTGTAATGTATGCTGAATCACTGTTTTCACATCTAGAGTTCCTGTCACAGCCCCGAAATGAAGTTAGGGTACTGCTGGATTCGTTGTTTCCAGGACAGTAGTAAACTGATGTAGAAGAGCAGCAGCACTCCCGTGGGCACACACCAAGTTGTAAATATTCCTTTGAGGGTTGGAGACAGGAGCAGTCCCTCCACCATTTGTTCAGCTGCAACTGCGGGGAGTTTGCCTGTTGGGTAACTGCCTGGCTCATGGGTGGGTTATATTGTCTCCGAGCGGCAGGGGATCAGTGCAAACGGTGTGTTACTGCCTGTGTACAAACTCACTGTAGTTTCCCTCTGGGCCGGGGGGTGCGTTACAAGACCAGCTAAATGTTTTTCTGAGGCCCCAGGTCTTAATACTCTCCTGATGGTGGTTCTTAAGACTGTGGTTTCATGTGCCTGTAACATTGATCTGCTGTTTTCAGCTCTACCCTGGCTATCCCAGCTCCCTGGAATTGTGCTGGTCAGTGCTGGTTTCAAATGGTAACCTAGTTCATGGGCAGTACTGGGAAATACGGGTTTAGCTGTTAACAACTAGGCTTCTTTCCCTTCCATTTTCATTCTGCACTGGCTGGCATCTTCTAGTTTATTCTACCAACTGATTTTAAAAAAAATAAAATAGTCTTCCTGCCATGACTGTGTAGTTCTCCAGTAAATAAAAGTAATTTAGCATTCATTCATGAGAACTTTGCAAATCCTGTATTACTCGAAGTAAACAAGTCCTGTAAATGAAATTTGCCCCCTTGAAAGGGAGAAACTATGTAATACGATAAAGGCCCTGGCTACCAGTGTAAAATTGGTATTGCAGTGTTTTACTAAGGGAGAAACAGGAAAAGAATTATGGACATGAGACAGATGGAAGAAACTGCCCTTTCCATATTTGTGAGCCTATTGTTCGAGGTAGAGGAAGTCTGAATTGGTCTAAACAGTCTGCTGGTTTCACCTTCTTACAAGCCTTTTCTGTTGCACAGAAGACTCATTATGTGACTGAAGAAAGTAACTTGCTCTTTTTTTCCCTCCTCTCCAGACTAGTGTCGTTAACTATATTGAACAGAGAACTGAATCAAGAAGCGACCAGCTGTTTTTTGTGGTATTTGAATGGAAAGATCCTTTTATACAGACTGTTCAAGATGTGAGTAACACGCTAGTCCCTTTTTGAATTGCCTGACTGTAGATGCTCATGTACCTGTGTGCGTGCGTGCCTCTACCTCACTCCAAGCAGAAATTCAGAGGAAGAGCGAGGTTATTTCTGAAATTCAGTCTAGGCTCTTCTTTATATCCAGTAATGCATGTTCTGTGGTGCTGCCTTTCCTTGGCTTGGTGACACCTGGCTTTCTGCTTGCAGCTAGAGGTACATGTAGCTAAGAAAAAGCATTGGTCCCCTCGTGCTTTAGTAAAGTGTAGCTTCAGGTCAAGTCTGAACTTTTTGCTTAAATGAGCATACTTGGATAAACCAATTTCATGACTTTTTTATTAATTGACAAGCAAGAAACCTAGACTTAAAATAATAAAAATGAATAGACTAGTGTATATTTTAATCTCTTGAATAGAATTTGGTACTACGTTGAAATGCAGAAAAAGCACTTTAAAATGGAGCTCAGTGTGCTGCAGGCAGAGGTGTATGATGTGCTAGACAGGACCGCTGTCGGTCACGGGAGTGCTTAAAAGGTGTGAGGATGTGTGCTGCGGGTACACGCGAGCTGATCGCGGTTTCCTGGTGTTCTAGGGGAGAAGGTCAGATCCATCAGCCCTCCCCAGAAAGACGCAGAACAGCAAAGTGTACAAAGATAATCTGCTTAACATTTTGCATTTAAAACGGCCCTCTCTGACAATCAAAGCCCAACACCAGCAAATCCACAGAGCTGTTGTTTTCCTGTCCAAAAGCCGAGTGTGAATGCAGACGGTGCGGGGCAGGAGTGGCAGCTGGTCCTTTGCACTCTTGCTGTCCTGCCTGTGCTGGGCCCGGGCGCCCTCCCCAGTGCGGCACCTCCCTGGCACCTCTGGCTCCTCTGGGCCAGCTGGGGTTCACACCTCGGCCGCCTCTGTGCTGAAAGCTGCCCTTGATGCAGTGGATTAGGGGTGCTTATTTCCTCCTGCTGAGGAGGCCATAGTTCACCAGCACCAGCAGCCAGTGCTGCTGCTTTTAGGATTAACAACTAGGGAAAGCCTGTTTAAGACCTTCTGGCTGTGGCAGTGACCGTGAACGCTGTGCTCATGCTGACCGTCAGAGCTGCGGGCTCCAGGGTGAGTCCCCAAACTGTGTGATATCTTATTGCTGCCCAAGCCTACCCCTGCTTGCTTCATCCGAGATCCTAGAAGTCATCCGTGTGCCTAGAGGTGTGAGGAGAATTGCAAACTGTAAATAAACTCAACTAGTCTTAAACCAAACATTGTTAAAAATAGAAACATAAAATACTTGCTGTAGGTCTGCAGAAGCAGTTGCCGCTGTCAAAACCTAGTTTAGCATGACAATGGCATCTTATTAAAGCCTTTCAGTAGTTGCTTCTTTTAGCTTTGTCTTCTGGAAGATCTTCAATGTGACCGCTTATTTCTGTAAATCTTTAAATGATATAGTAAGTTTAATCCTTAATCATAAAATTTGCAGTTTACCTGTATCTTTAGATTTTTACCCAATTGACCATCTCAAAGGAATTTAGCAGCTAGTATAAGTGTGGTTTCTTCCTGATGGCAGGAGGCGCAAAAACCCTGGTGCGAGGCACATGTGTGGGGAAGGCACTGCAGGCCACCTCCGCAGCATAAAGGAATATGCTGCCAAACGCTTCCCTTTGAAAAATGGAATTGTTTGTTATTGAACAGGTATAATATCTGCTGAGTCAGATGAGGGGAATAACATTTTTAATCTCTTCCAGATAATCACAGCAAATCCCTGGAACATGATTGCTCTGCTTTGTGGTATCTTTTTGGCTCTGTTTAAGGCAGCGGACTTTGCTAAGTTAAGTGTTAAGTGGATGATCAAAATCCGAAAGAGACATCTGAAGAGGAGGAGTCAAGTAATGAACCATATAAACTGAGACTAAGACTGCCTTTTAACTATTCATAGCAGAAGGGACAGAAAATAACTGGAATAAACATTGATCAGCAATTGAAGATGCAAACCAGGTATGTTTTCTTCAGGAAAAACGACGGCTGAAGAAACAGCCTGATGAACTGGCCTTTAACCTTCCGAAAAGCACTAACTCTAGGACAGGTCTAACAAACTCATGCTTTTCTATTCCAAATTTAACAAGCTTACCTCGATCTATGGGGGGACCGAGGGAGAAGGTAAGAATTCACTAATGTTCAGAAAGCCAATGCTGTAGTGGTTAAGTTCTAAAAACATGGACGGTGTTTGAATGCTTCTTAGAACAGGAGCCCGTTTAACTTCTGCATGAGCTACGACCTGCATCTGCTACCGTAACGCAGGGACTTCCTTGCCTGCGTTTAGTGGAAGGTAACACACTCCACGAAACAGTCTGGCCTCCCCTCTCCAAAATACGTGTTAAAACAAAATACACTGGAATTCTATTATGTGTCATTTTTGATTTAAAGTATATCGACTTTAATATTAAAAAAAATACTTAAAGTAAGATACTGTGTATATTCTCTGAAACTACCTGCTCCCGCATTCAGCTGGAGTTTTACAGGCAGTAGTCCAGGCAGAGGCATTACAGCACGAAGGTTAAGTAAAAACCAAAAATGGTTCCTGATCGGTCTAACTCAAAGTAAACTCAAGCAACTCAATACCTGGGCATCTGAGCTGATGGTAGATTTCAAAGTCTAAGTCTCAGGCTGTTGCTCTTCCCTCTTCCTCCCAGTCTTTGCTATGGAAGCAACAAACAGTCTTTCATCAGCCTGGCATTTAAATGGGATTCTCTATTATATAGAGAATGCGTGCTAACTAACTGTGCTGTGCTGCTGGAGTCTTTTCTTCCTTATAAGTCCCTTGTTAGTCTAGATGTCTGACTCGGGGTTGTGGCGGCTAAAGGGCAGCAGTGCACCACTCTGTTTGCTCCGAAGGCTTTGATGCAAGGAAAGGAGCATGCCAAGTCCAATTTTGCTTCTTCCATCCTCTATTAATGAATATTGATATAGTAGTAAGCTTATCAAAAGTACACCCCTGCCATTCTTTTTTTTTTTTGCCTTCTAAGGAAGCATTTTGGAACAAAATCTATTACTTCCAGAGCAAACCAAGACACTGCCTTGAACAAACATGGCCTTAAACACGGGAGCAACAATTCACTGTAGTAATAAAAACAAAAGGCAGGTTCTCTGCCCAGACAGGTGAGGGCAGGAGGAGGTTACAGCCTACCAGTCACTTGCAATTACCACTCTTGCCTCTTCCCCAGCTCCTGTGCTGGTTCATAACTTGAATGGTTTAGCCTGAGCGAACGTGATCACACTCCTCCAGGAAAAAAGCCTTTGGCTGCAAGAACAGGTGGTGTTTGGTCAAAGCTTTACCTTCAGCATCTTGCAGTGATGGCTCTTAGGTCCAGCAGGGCCAGTCTTGTACCTGGCGCCGGGCAGCAGCAAAGGCCAAACAAGGCACTGTTGAAGCCCTAGGTGCTGGCCGGGGGGGAAACTTGGGTGGGGGGGAATGGGGAAGAGGAAGGGAAATGATAAAAACTTCCACAGTTTGACTGTCTGCATCAAGAAAACCCCTGTTGGTTCTGCTAGATAACAGTCTCCAGGGGTGGGAAAGCGTTCCCTGGCTGCCCTGCTCAGCTGCCAGCCTGCTGTTTCGCCACTGCTGAGGTCCTGCTCTACAGGTAAGACAGAAACAAGTCAGCTTTTTTAACTCCTCGCTGGCAAAGAAACACCCAAGTGTTCCTTCAACAAATGACACTGCAGCAGCTATTTCTTAAATTTTACGACATTCAGAAACAAAAGTTTGATCAGGTACTGGTGCATCTTCCTGCATTTTTTGTTCTCTTTTTGCTAATGAGGTCAGACAAGGTAAGTTGGAAGACAGCTCAGCCCCAGCTAAGCTGGGGGAGTGTGGTTAAATAAAGGATGCACTCTTTTCTGCAATACTCAATGTACTTTTTAAAAATAAATTCCCAGAGCAGTTGCCTTCAGTCACTACGTCTCAGCCATCAAGATCTTTTGTTTTATAAGGAAATGTTGTTACTAGAGCGGGCCAGCTGATTCCAGCCAAGAAACCTTTCTTTCGCATACCTATTTATAGGAGTGATTCTAATAGGAAGCATTGCACAATTTTTTTGAAATAGCCTCTTATAGCTACACTACATTGTTTTCTAATACTTACTCTTGATGTCCATATTTGTAAATTTCTGAACAACTCCTAACAATTACAAATGCCAGTAATTTGTTCTTTGTACCACTGCAAGGTTAAGTCTTAAGATTCCCTAATTTCAATATAATTTCTTTCCTTTAGACTGTAGGATAGCTGAAAATATTTTATATCTCAAATTGAGGTTTTTGTTCTTCCACGGGAAAAGGTACCAAAGAATAACCTGAGGTAAACGATGGTAAACGGTCTCTGCGTGACAGTCATCTCCCTCCCCAGCTGGCAAAGCACACCCTCGCAGGCGCCCCCGTGTTCCACCTCTGGCTTCAGGACTTTAGGAAGCACCGTGAAAAGTAAAGGATTTCCTCCCCCCAAATTTTGGGCAGCCCTCTGCCATGGTAGAGTCTGCTTTGGTCAGCTGATGATAATAGTCTTTTTATATAAAACAGTAGTGGTTTTCATCAGACGGAGCTATTACAAGTGTGTGCCACTTCAGGCAGCGTGTTATTCCCGTTTCCTCTGTGAAACACAACTTCTTGGAGACAAAAAAGAAGTAACAATAAAAGCATAATAAAGTCAACTTGAACAGCACAGTAGAAACGTTTCTCCCATGGAAAGTGCTTGAAACTAAAGTCAGGAAACCAGGCAAGCAAGAGGTAGAACAAGCCCAGGACCCCCGTGGAGCAGAACAAAGCCTTCCAACCGTACCCCTGAAAATGAAAGCCCAGCAGCCGGCGCCTCCAGCACTCTTGCCCCTCTGTGAACTGCCACCGGTTATTTGGACACACGTGCAGCTAAAAGGTTGTTCGTAAAAACCATTCTCCTTCTCCTGGTCTTTACAAACACAAAGATGTGATATACAGCACTAAATACAAACATAAAGACTTTATTGAATGCTGCTCAGTTCCCCAAAGATCTCTCATTACAAAAGTTTTCCACACAACTGCAATTTAAGAGATTGGAATGGTACTCTGATAAAAGATGTGAAAAATACTTGATCAAGTAAACAGACAAGACTTCTACTGTCAGCTTTCCACCTTTAAGAAACAGACTGCATTTTCTTTAAATAAAACAAGGAACTATTTATTGACATCCTTCCCTCCTTACTAAAAAAAGAAAAGTAATTCCAATTTTGGTCTCATTCTCCAGTCAACGAGATGCTAAATCTAATGCAGAAACACACAAGATGGTCTCTAGAGACCCACACTACTTCTGCAGAGGGTCCTGGGGCTGATGAGGAGCATCATTGATGGGCTCGCTGGAGGAAGCTCCATCCTCAGCTGTAGCAGGAGGAAATCTTTAAGGAGCCCAGGACCAAGAGGCAGCAAGAATGGGGCAGAGGCACAGACCACCCCAACCTGTTCACATTGACCTTCGCTCCCTACTTGGCCTCTTTCTAATGTGAGCATTATATAAATCTGAATCCAAATCCAATCAGGAATTCCAGGACAGCACCACATCCGAGTTCCTTTCAATGCTGTAAGGGGTACATACTGAGTATCTCAACTTACTGGTAACGTACCTTGGTTTTATTTGAGGAAAATACAGCACAACTAGAAGCCTTTTCTATCATCTTAACCAAAGTATGCAGCCATGTGAAAAGCACATATAAAACAAGGAAAAAATGTACATAGCAAACTATACCACCTATGTGCAACACAATCAAAAATTCAAGTCATAATTCCCACCACTCCCGTAATTATTTCACTCATTACGGATGATAACTCAGTTCTATGAAACATTGGAAGTGACAGTATATCAATAATTGGACAAATTTACAATATGCTGTGGTAAATGACATCACTTAACTGCTGTATTTAAATTCAAATCCTTCTATTTGCCAGAGAAAAAATTGGCTGTTTCTATTATACTGGTGAGGTTTCTTTTGCAAATATTTCAAAAGGGTACAAAAAAGTGTGTCTGCCGAGTAGAGGTGGTCATTTCTTTTATTTGGCACTTGTGTTGTGTGCATTTAGCACGTTGTGAGTGCTGTTCTGCTTTTCTGCCATAGCCTTCTTAAGCTTTAACTCCTCGAGCTTTCTCCACAACTCTTCACGTTCCAATTCTTTCTTTTTCTCTCTGTAGAACAGAGTGAAGTACGAGCTTCAGATGCATTTTAAGTGCAACGTGGAGAGGCAGTTACTTAACTACTGCGATTTACATCAAGCAATTCCTCGTTAGTTTTTCTCCAAAGCTATTTTTAGAGGCAATTACAGTTTCCTCTATTAAAAAGCGAGCGTACAGATCGGTAACGGTTAGTGGTAAAACTGTAACTTTGCTCCACCAAACACAGACAATCGCTGTAGTGGGGCTTTGCTTAGACCACTGCAGTTCTAAGGAGGTTCTTTATCACATGCCAACAAATTAAGGGACTAAGCATCTTTGGGGTAGAAAAGCACAACTCCTGAGAGGAGACCTGGCGCGTGGTCGCAGCTGGCCCAGGACAGCGAGCACCCTGCCCCGCTTACTCCAAGAGCGCGTTAGCAGGGGGAGAGAGGCTGTACCTGAGCTGTGACCCGTTCCCCAGCTCGGACAATGCCCCCGCAGCAGCTGAGCCCCATTTTACCCCACAGGAGAGAGCGCTCCCTGCCAGGCAGGGCTGGGAGCTGGGGCCTTCCTGCCACTTCCCTGGGATTCAGCTCCCACCCTGTGTGCGCAGCGTGACACCCAGCGGCACACGTCTGGGCAGCGCCTTCACCACAGAACCCCACACGTTTTGTTTCTTTTCAGCTGCTGCGGTTTAGATACGTATTAGTGGACATCCCCTTGGAAGAAAAATCAGTACCTTTGCCTTTCTGCTTTATACGAGCTTGTAAGTTCATCAAAAAGCTTGCCGTTCATTTCCATCAGGGTTTTCAGCACGTTGTAGACCAGTGCCACAATAGTTCTAGAACAGAAGGAACACCACCATTAGAATTACTCAACACAAAATTAATTTCAGTAAACAAGTGTTCAATTTCTTTTTTGGACTCTGAGCTTCTTACTTAAGATACTAATGTAAGGTCAGTGAGCTTCTGAAACAAAATCCCTTACTGTAATTTCCTCTAAATTAAACTGCATATTTAAACGTTTTTTGAAACTGCTGTTTAACCTTAAATTCCTGACTCTTGTAATTGCACAGGATATAATTATTAGTACTGCGGCTGTACTATAAAGCCATTCAATTATGTTAACTTCTAATAAACCGAGTTCTAACAACAATTTTGTAGTATTCAAGTAATGAAATACGAGAGTCTAGAAAAATAAAAGTTCTGGCTAATAGCTTCAAGACTGGGCAAAAGCATGTGGCAGAGGAACCACAGGCACAGGGTTTAACAGAGCTACTAAAAGCTCTCCCAGATGCATTTCTGGGCACCAGGCAGTTTTGCTGCGTGTGCCCCAGCAGAGAACTACACTGAGAACATCAGGTGATGGTTTCCGCTACCTTGGTACCTTTGAGAAGCTGAAGAGCTTAAGCAGTACTGGCTGTGTGTGACCTGGCGGGCTGTATTTCCACACTGGTCTTACTCTTCTTTTTGTGAAGGCTTTCATATTTCTCAGTTGTCTTTAATATTATACTGCTTACCCCCTTTAAGCCCACTCTTAAGTATAAAAAGAAAAGCCAAAATAGCAATAAAATGAAACATTGAGAAGGTGCCTATCATGAAGTTTATTGCTAATCACAACAGCAGGTAAACCGTCTTCCCCATCTCTCCCTTCGCTAGCAGTTCACCTTCACACAGCAGTAGTGATTGTAAGGGTGCAGAGCAGGGGTGCCGTGCAGTCTTGTGACCTTGAAAAACGAGTGAAAGGAAAATCTAAGGAAGCAACCAAAGGACCAGGTTTGCCTTTTCCGTACACTCTGTCCGCTGTGGCACAAGGCATCAGAGGACTTTACGCTCACTCAAAACGCACAGTACACTTCACCTCTCCACACGCTTTTCTATTTTTTTTTTTTTTTTGGAACACTGGCTTTCAACGTGGTTTGAAGACAAAAGCTTATGCTGGGTTTTGTTTCCTGAGAGGAAAAGCTTGATTTTGAGCAAGTAGTTAAGTCCACATCAGACAGCTAGATGGGTATAAGCATGTTTCTCTGCTCTCAAAAACAGGTTCAAACTGAGACTTTTCTTCCCCAAACTTCCTGCTCCTTAAGGTATATGGTTATCCTGGGTCTTTCACTTCCCTCACGAAGAGCAACTTCTGTCTGCAGCTAGGGAGAGGGGTACATCCTTCAAATTTGTTGAGCTCCCAAGTAGCCATTAATGTTCCAAGGACCAGTTCTCCAAAATCTGTATTCAGGCTCAGCTGATACGTTTGCAACTAGCCATATCATCTAGGTAAGCTCAGAATAAATTCAGAGCCTCGAAGGGCTTCAAACAGGGCATCTAATTTACTTCAAAGTTGCGGGAGGCTCCTGCCTACCCTGGCATTTGCCTGCACGAGCTTTTACATTCTGCAAATTGACCTGCAAGTCAGATTAGGATGCTGGACACAAGCAAACTTTGCTTTTTAATATTTCAGTGTAATTACTGTTTCTTTCAAACGTGATATAAAAATACTAGCATTTAACTTGCGGCATTAAATACAAAATGAATTAGTTGCTCATTTCTCATCCCTACCATCCCTTACAGTGGTAGGTATTGCTCTTCTCGAATAGTATCTTCCCCCTTATCTCACTGGGCAGCAATAACTACTTTGGAAGACATTAACAAAATTTTGTTCGTCTAAAGTAGTAAAGGACAGCAAAGCATAAACATAGCAGGAGCATCCCTTGGAAACTGTTTTGGTCTAAGTATTAATTTGCATTTTTAACTAACACACAAAATCAAATGTGATTACAGTATCAAGACCATCATCCAATTTCCTCATACTCTTTCAGTACATTCCAGTTCTCCATCATAGCAATGCACAACAGTGAAAGCACGATATAGCTGAAAATGACATCCATTTTAGCACCCAGAATCTCATTGATTTTGTCTGATTTAAGTGAAAATGAAGCCACATTTGCAAGCTTACACTCCAAACCTGAGACAGTGGACAACTTATGTATGGTACTATAGATAAAGTCAAACGTTACATACGGATTCCAGTGTTCTTTGGAGATCTTGTATAGACTGCCAAACATAATTGGTAGAATTTTATCAATGTTCTCTTCTATCAGGCTAAGAATATATTCATTATTCCAGAAGTACAAAGCTCTTTCTGCAACCTGAAACACAAAGTGTAGGGGTCAACAACCACAAAATAAATTAGTAAAGGTGGGTGGGGGGTGGTGGTGTTTAATGCCTTTTTTTTTTTTACCTGAAAATGTGAACTTGACACAGATTTGGATATTTGCTTAAATAAAGGCTCTTCTATTTTTTTGAATTGTGTCGGTTCTATTACATCTAAGATTTCTTCAATTTCACCTAAAAACATTACCTGTTTGTATAAAAGAAATATATCAGAAAGTATGAGAATGTTTTGTATTGCCGTTGTAAACAGAAACAACCAAAATACAGCTGATACATTAGTCATGAATCCTGCAAAGACCAGGGAATGTAATTACAATGCATTAGACATCCAGAGGTTTTTTGCAGCCTGAAATTTGTCAATCATCAGTTTCAGCTGCCAGGTTACAGCTCTCCTCTTGGATTTCTTCTTTTGTGTAATTGCTCTAAACACATCACAGAACTGCTGCTGCAGAACGTGTTTTTTCACGGTTAAAAAAAACCCCACTAGAACATTGTATTTCTTCAGGAACGGCTGCAGAGGTTACCGTTACCCGAGATCTCCAAAGCCGCTTTTGAAGTGATAAATAGTGAATTGCCGTTTTAAATTACGTCCAGCAGAACACCAGGTAGGTGGCACAGAAAAATTTACCACCACTCACACAACCGGGACAACAGTGTTAAGGGACTCCACTTAAAGAGCTGTTGGGGGGGGTGGGATGTGGTGGCATGAACCAAACTCCCGATTTTCATACTCATTTTCACTATGTCGAATCCAGGGAAAAAATGAATTTCCCAAGACCACATAGTTATTTTTATACTACAGAAAAAGAATGTATATATGCTTTACTAGACGCTTACTCCTTATCTTAATTGCTATGTCTGTATCATGTTGCAGATGACTACCTTCAACCTGGTCTGCATCTACTGAAATATTTATCACCTTAGAAAATTGTTTCTCCATACGGTGTGTTAATTAGAATGTGACTTTTAATATCATTTTAACATAGGAACACCATAGTAAGAACAGACAATTCCATTGAGTTGCGTGACAGAGATGAGCAGCTTCAAGAACGACAAGTTTTCTGCGAGATCTCTTGAAAAGCAGAGCAGAGATGAGGTGTATGAACCCGCCACGCTCCATTTTACATCACAGCAGACACAAGAATCAAGAGACAAAACCAACCTCTTTCTGACTGCAAGTTTTTGGCCAAAATTTGAGCAGTCCTCTGATTACCTATATTAAAAATACAAACAAGTTAAAGCAGAACAAGTTACTATTACATATTTGATAAGACGACTAAAAAAAACCCTATACATTTGCTTTTCCTTATCCAGAGGTTCAACGAAACCAATGCGTACAGCTAAATGTAGTTCCACTGAAAGTAAATGCTGCCCTCTCTCATTTAAATATTCATTTTGTTTAGGTTCTCAAAGTAATTTAGACCCTTATCGCTTCACAAGTCTTTGATTATCTGTTCACACTCCGCTCCCATCCCCGTACATACGTTAATTGGTAGGATGCCGATAACATCAAAGCATCCCAAAATGAAGTTAACTCCCCTGTAGCTACGTTTCCTACAATATTTTTTATCTTCTAACTCATCCAGACTTTGGGGAGCACCTGTCTTGGTGAGAAGGCTTGAAGCCTGAGAGCAAGCGGCATAGGCTGACTGCACAAACAGCGCTACAGAGAGGGGTCGCGGCCTCCGCCACTTCCTTTTGTCGTCTAGCATTTGAAATATTAAAGACTGGTAACTAAAAAACAATAAAAATAACACACCAAAACAACAAAAACCCACAGATGTGAACTTACAGAGAAAATATATTCCAGCATCTACATTGGAAACTATCTTCCACAAGACTGGAAAACACCTTTGGGAAACTTAATTAGAAAGTACAGCCCCCAAGAGGAAGGGGACACACACACCCACACTCACCCCCCACACGCAACCGACAGAGGCTGGAGGCCTGTTTCCTAGAAACAAACATCTGACATGGCATCTACATTACAAAATCAATGCTGGCTAAAAAAAAAAAAAAAAAACCAAAAAACCCCACCAAACCACGGGGAGGGGAAAGCTGTAACTGTATGTTTCAGAAGCAGAAACATCCTCTGAGCCTTCTAAACTTTCATTCTGAGGAAAGGACCTCTACTTTTTATGGCACACCACCACTTAATTGATCACATCCAACTGCAAAACTCACTCATTTATTTGAATATTTTCCATATTTTATTTTTGCTACATTATTTTTTTCCACCTTCCCAGCTGGATGTTTTATTCACAGCTGTGTGTACTATCAGAAGTGACTTTCACAAGAAAAAGTTGATACGTTTTTAAGTGCCCACGGAGTCTTTTATCCTAGGATACAGGCATATCCTGCTACTACAGAACTGAATGTCACTTCAAATGACACTGAGCAAATGCAGAAACCTCAGGCAGCTGGTGAAGAAGCCCTGTGCTCAAATCCCCCAGAAGAAAGCACGTTATGTGGGCAGAACAGCTCCCTTGCGGACCCTGGACCACACAGTTCCTCCTAACTGGCTGAGAGCTACAGGCAACTCAAACACTAACGCATCGTCTGACACCTGATGAAGCAGCAGGAGCCCCGGGTCAGCCCAGCCAGGTGGCAGCTTTGCAGCCCCCCCGCAGAGGCAGAGCTCCCTCCCGGCCCCGGCCCCCGGCCCCGGCCCCTTCCTGCCCCCCAGGGCAGAGCAGGAGAGCTGGGGCAGACAGCACAGCGACAGGGGAAAGAAGTTTTGAGCTTCCCCATCTCACTGCAATTCCCTCGCCGGGCAGTCCTTCAGAGCCTGCTTCTCCTCCACCCGCGGGGAGTCAGACTTGTATGGATTAATTACACTTGTTGCTCCCGATTCGCACGTTAAGGAGTCTATATAAATACACTTTAAATTTAGGGCCATTTTCCGTTCATTAGCTTGTAACCGAGTGACTCTGGTATATACCATTGAGATTTTGTATTGCTAAAGTACAAACCCAAACATTTACAGGTGCAAGAGCTCATTTTGCCAAAACCTTCCCTTTCCCCAGAACAATGCAAGTAAGCCAAAAAACTTCAGAAGGGCACATTTGCCAAAGAAGAGCTGTGAGAGCCCGCCGTACATCCCACCATACATCCCCAGATGGAGCATGAATTTACTGGTCTTGAAGTACAGAATTCAGTTAGCTGGAAGAGTCCAGTTTCCCGCACTTGTTATTGTAAGAGTGTTGAATATACTTCGTCACAGACTCATGTTCTCAACTAGATACAGAAATAACGTGTTTTGAGTATAACGGTGCAGACCTCAACAAGGTGCCCATGCCTTGCTCCTCAGAGAATCAGTTTCCAGCTTGACTGTGCTTTCCTATTAAAAAGCTGATACATGCACATTTATGTTCTAAGATTTTATTCAAAGAATTATTCAACATGAATGCCGGTCTGAAATCCTGCTGCTCTTACTACACAAAACCCTTAAGATTATTAATTCTCCCTGAGCTACAAAATTCCCATAAAGTTGACTTACAACAGCAGGCACCTGCTAGAAAACACGTCTTGCATACAACAACTGCATGTTTAGCCTGATTTCTTCAACGTAAAGGCCACTGCCCTTAGCAGGGTTAGGTAACAAACTCTTCTTGTCAGCTCTGCAAACGTCAGGACTGACCTAAGGCAGACTACCATAGTTACAAGAGCTTGGATTGAATGTCCTCTACATTGACCCTGAGTGACAATTCCTGCCAGAAAAATAAGAGTAAGGTACTTGTGACGACAGCCTTCTGATGCGGTTCTTTAAATATTACTTGACCTAAACCCGAAAAAAAAAAAATCCAAATGCTATCTCATCAGTTGCCCCAAACTGCAACATTTACTTTTCAAACATTTCAGAAAGTTTCTTAAAGCTTCGCTTCTTACCATCTTATTAACTTGTACTCCTTGGTAAAGCAAATTTTGCTATAGGCTCAGAGTAACGGCCAAAGCAAACACGGGCAGTGACTCTGCAGCGAGTTCTTGTATCTCCTCCGCTCTGAATTCATCTTTACTGATCGAGAGGCAACCAGAAACGTATATACTGTAGCCCAGATGAAGTCTCAGAATTGCGCTATGGCACTCCTACTTCAGCGGCCCTGCCTTTGTCACTTCAAAGTTTGGCCTTGGATCCTGCATCGCAGTTCTGTAAATCCGTACCAGGAAGTTCTGACTTTGTCACATTGTCACTTCATTCCATCTCGCAGGTTTTTATGTAATGCTACACATTTTCTGCTCACATGTCAACTTTAACTGTCAAAATGCCTGGGTTGTTTTATCACGTAGCTTAAGGAATAAGGCTTATGCAATTCCTTTCCCCTCACCCTATCCAGCAAAACAAGCTTATTGCCCAGTGTAGCTGGCAACACGGCAGTACAGGGGAAAGAAGGTACTTCAAGCAGACAAGGCAAATGCATAGACAGCCAGGTCGACCACCTTCCACCACCTACAGATGTCTTGTCTTCTGATGAGGAACCAATACTTAAGTGGCTGTGCAGAAAACAAGCTTCCACAGAAAGACTGGTGAAGATCTATATTGTTTCCACGAAGCTGTTTATCTTTTTTCTTTACAGAAAAATTTAGATTTTGCAGTAGCTCTTCAGCTTTCTGTCACAAAAGGGGATAAAGTATTTAAATATCAGCACAACCGAACAGAAAGGTTTCCGACTGTCCAACGAAAAGCAGTTTCTGCTCTAGCTGGTCTGACGTCCGGCTGCGTCCCCGTGAGCTGCTGCGCTGCCCTGAGCCTACACGCTCCTTCACGGGCCCTGCCAAAGCCCTGGCACGCAGCGCCGCAACCCCCTGTTTAGCTGAGCTGTCAATACGTATCACGGGAGACTCAGCCTGGCAAAAGCCACTGACGCCGCAAGCACCTGCGCTGTAACAGCCAAGGGGCATCCCAGTAACTGAAGAGACACGTCACATTTGGAATGTCAGAGTCCCTTCTGTCTGAATAAAGCAGCGTTGTTCCCTCTAACTTTTATTTTGGGATTTTTTTCTTCCCCGCAATATTTCGTCTTTATGCACAACCCATCAGCACCAAAAATACTGACATTATCGTTCTCATCAGGAGGGAATACAGTTGTTACAGGCTTTCTCATACAAGGTAGTTTGTGCATCAGTGGTTCAAACTTTTATTTACATGTTGTGCTCTGTCTTGGTCACAGGTTAGAGATAACTGCACTTTCAAACCCAGAATCTTCTTAACCACTGTCCTAGGTTTAATTCTCCCCTCCCCACCCCTCAAAAAAAATGCCTATGGATCATTAATCAAAATAGCACAGAGAGCACTGCTATACAATTGTAACGAGTTACACTGAAATATTTAGTTGAAATTAAAAATAGAAAAACATTGAACTGAAAAACACTTACAGGCTCTGTTAAAGTTGTATCTTTTTCCAGGAACTGTACAACACAATAGGCGAGCTAGAATGTAAGTCATACCATTATTTAGGTTAAACAGACAGTGTTTAGACATTGCAGCATAACTAAATATGACAACTTATAATGGAAGCACTTCAGATCAGGGAGAGGGACAACAACATACGGACTAATGAATGATGACCCAACCCAAAACACCCCTACACAGCCATTTTAAATTCTTCCAAACTAAACAAAACAACAATTAAAGCAGCAAGATATACACGCCTGCTCTATCTTACAAAAAACTTCCTGCATGCAAAAAAATCTTCATTTTTTTTTCATCCTAGAAGAAAATTACTTTTAAGCTTGACGTCTTTCCCTAACTCAGATCCACTACTCAGACAGATTTGTCTTAGCATCAATTCCTGTATTAACATTATGAAGTTATCATTTTCAAACATCTATATTGGGGTAAAAAAGTTGATACTTTCAGTCAAAAAAAAAAAGTTTTAAAACAGGATTGACTGAGCACACATTGCTGGAGTACTAGACATCTACAGCACGTAAGGTTCAGTGCTAAGATTATAGGTGAAAAAATTTTAGCGTATCACAGAGCCAGAGGGGACCAGGCAGCATCTGTCCAGCTGAGCATCCTGTCCTTGCTGATGTCGTCACCAGCAGGCTCTCCCAGCCTCCCGCGGTTTCTGTCCAGGGGTTTGCTCAGGCCAAAGCGTGCCATTACGTGCTACACGATTACTTACCGTTTAGTTACTTCGCACATATAAGTAACTAAACTGTCATACCTCTCCCCAGTACAGAAACCATACAATAACCCTACAATGAAAGTCCTTCCAATCCTAGATTCCATTAAGATTGATTTTAAGAAGTTACAGTATTTTTCGTCTCGCAATATAAAGGAAAGACAAAAATACATGTAAAACACGTACATTTCAATATTTAGGATGCCTGAATTCAAGCATTACCTTTCCCTTTTTTTTTTTTTTAATCTGTTATTCCAAAGCAGATAATTACAATGCTGTAATTACAACATGTCTAGTTTATTTCTTCTACCCTCAGGCTAAGGATGCAAATGTGTAGATTAAAAAAAATAATGAATGTCGCACATTAATCTCATAAAATCCCATTATATATATTATACAGTAATGCTTTATTGTTTAAAGACACAAAGACTCAAACTTAATTCAGCTTTAAGGCTTTAACTTTTAAGGGTAGGTTAAACTTGTGCTGTAGCAACAAAGCAACCAGGCCACTCCTGATGGCAAATCGGATTTAATGCTGGTTTACACCTTCAGGGTAGTATGAAACCAGAAACGCAGTACTGGAACTGCACATGGCACGAGTGGCTTACGAAGGGATGGACGAGTAGCCTGGTCGAAGAACCAAATGCTGCTTTCAGGTACGCAGCACACCTCAATTAACAGGACCTTTTCACATTTTGATGAACTGGATTAAACGTATCGGAGAAAAAAGGATAGCTTGTTGTTCTCAGCTACCGGTGAGAACACCACGGGTGAGAGACCGGTCCCTTTCGTATCACCGACTCGTTCCATGGAGCAGCTTATTGCATAGCAATAAACCACAAAGAGATTTAATGAATTTAAAACTTTACATGACAATTAGGAATTAACTGAGGCTCTTGACTTGATCCTGTTTGCAGGCTACATAGTCGTAATGATTTCACTTTAATTAGAAACTCATTTCCTTGTATCTTTAGTCTATAAGGATCTGTATTAGTGAGATGACTAAGTTAACAAGGCAAGTTTTTAATTAGCAACAGCAGAATTACTTGCAAGTTTGCATCAAATGTATTCGATGCTCAAGTGCCATATGTCTGGAAAGGATATACATTATTCCTCAAATAAAATGCTGAATGTCTCTGCAAAGTACAAGAACGGAAGTCAAATGAAGACCTAAAGCATTCTGACAGCGTGCCATGGATCTACATAATTTCTAGCTCATCCCGAGAACTACTATACATTTCTGCCATTTATCTCCAACATTCTCCTCCCCTCCCCATCGCTGGAATGGCTCCAGAAATAAAAAAGCACTTCCGAAACAAGTACCTGACCCTACTCGAGGTTGTTTTATATACAGCATTTAGGTTATATAAAGGAAGTGGTAACAGAACAAGGTCCTGAGATTAAATGAAGCTTAAAGCGTGACAAGACTAGCAAGCAAAAAAGCTTCTGACTTCAATTGACATGACTCTGACTTGCTGTTACACTCTTTCATTTTTAACATATGCTAAATATTATCTCAAAATTAACATTAGACTTGAGATGTTACAGATCCTTTTGAATTTGCAAATATTTTGGAATATTGCTATAACACATACTGTTTTAAATTTCATTAGTTTCAAATACAAACTCAAAAATAGGCAAAAGCTTACCTGTGCATGAAACAAAGCTAATCCCTTTGCAGTATGCATGGGAATCAGAACTTTCATAAGGAACTGTTTGTGTTCTGCTTTCAGTGGCAGTGCAAAACCATTGATAATACTGAAAACATGAATAAGCAGGATTTATTTTTATTAAAAAAAATAAATTTTGTCCTAGCAAGTCTAAAATTTATGTAAATTCAAGAGATACTCCATTCCTGATTCAATTTCTAAACCTGATTATTTTGAAGCCATAAAATAGCTCTACATATGCACAACTGTTAAAGTGTTGGTATCGTGCAAGTTTAGACTCTTGGCAGGACTACAGAGAACCACAGAAGTAGTCAAATAATATTCATTAGACAAGCTGAATTATTTTTATTGTGACGTCCATTAAGTAAAATCATCTACAGTAAGTCTTGCTGTCTAATTGTAAAGCTGAGACAGATGCTTCAGGAAGCAGATCCATTTCACCCACAATCACTAGCAACTCGCAGGGAAAAAAAAAAATAGTTGGCATAAAACTTTGAACTATTTTAACAGTGCAGTTCAAACAAACATTTGTTTTGAGATTGCTGAACAAGGTTTCCTGCCAAAAAAAGTTAAAGAGTTGCCTCATTGGTTCAATAATGTTATTTCCAAGAGCTGATGAGTAGTAGAACAGACAAAAGTCTTTCAGGAAAAGGTTGGGTGTCATCCTTCCCCTACATTTTAGATAAATCTGAGAAAATAGTAGTGCCACTCACTTTATTTTCATGAAAATTTTTTCCACAATACTTTCACAGTGTTTGTATTCTCAGTAGACCAGTAATATTTAAAAAAAAGTCTACTGTGAAATATATGTGACTGTTTTGGAAAAACAGTAAAATGCTACCATGAAAAACTTCAAAGTTAAAAATTAAATTAGTGAAATAACATCAAAAAAAAGATAACTAAAAAAAAAAAATCCCTAGCACTTACAAGGGCTTCCTGAATAGAATTTAAAGAGAACCATCCCGCTGGAGATTAAAGCATTTCATTCAGCATGAGGGCAAAAGTTAACATTCATTTTCTGAATCAAAGAACAAGTCATCTATCAGACATAAGATAAGCAAGAATAGATACTCCTAACAAACAAGGACCCTCGAGAAATATTTTGCCAATCATCTTTAAACCTTGCACTGAAAAAGAATAATTCATACTCTGTATCCTAATTTGATATTCACATGGTAACCCAGACAGTATTAGATTTTATCAGTGACTGCACTTCATCACTCATTACTGTAACAGTTCTCTTTCCCTCCCTCCATTCCCAAAGCAAGAAAGCTGAAGCAAACGCAGTAACATTTTACATTTTTCTGTGTCAGATCAAACTTACCTTCCTAATATCTCAAGAAGTTCAGCAACACCATTGAAGTGCTCTGTTTCATATATAAACCTGTTATGAAAAAGACAACCATCAAAAATTGAAACAAAGGCTCAGAGATTCCAAAGAAATAAGCTTTAATAAGCTTCAAATATTTGAAAGCCAGATCACAGACCAAAGCCAGGCCTTTATTTCAAGAATAAATCACTGCAGACCCAGATCACAAAGGCAAGGGAAAATAGTCCTCAACCTAGTCACATACACGTGTATTTACAGCGTACCTGAGGAAAATGTTGTTAATCTGTTTCCTGATGAATGCTCTTAAACCGAGGAATTTCCCATAAATTCGATGAAGAACTGTCTTTAGGAAGTCACGTTCCCTTGGGTCTTCACTATCAAAGAGCTCCAACAACTTTAAAAATTAAATTGAAATATATTACTTATGAAAGACTTACATTTTGTTATGTTACTAACCAAATCCAGTTTTATCTTTAGTTTACAAGCTTGCATTAGAAAAATTAGAATCAGTTTAATGTAACAATTTTGTTTGGATGTCAATATTATATTTTCAATTAGTTTTTTAATACAGGTGATTATTTTTGTAAAAAAATAAACCCAGTAGCTTCATGCCCTTCAAAAGCCTGTATACAACAGACATCAACGCCATTCCAACAACTCTTACACTATCAAAATAAAAATGAAATTGTAAGAATGAGATTATCAAATCTTAGGTAAGTGGTTTACACTTGGTCTTTAAGAAATCAGAATGAATCAAATATGTGTCAATTATTTACAATTTCTTAATTAAAATCCTGTACTACTCATCTCAAAAAGCTACTTGTGTCTTGAAGTCTAAGCAAAAGCCTAATTCTTTGCAGAATCATTTTGCAGGTTAAGTGGATGATAAGACTCATGCACATTGCCTCCAGGGGAGAAGAGGGAGACATACATTGAGCAGAACGATAATGCATTAAAAATGAGCCGGGGTGGTGGGAAATCACTTCCAGTAGAAGCTGGTTCATTTCTGTTCAAATCTACTATCAATATTCCTTGCCCTCCTCCCCCCTTTAAAACAAAAAACCACCAACACAGAACAACAAAACCCCAAAAACCCAAACACAGCCCCTCATCCCCATTTCCCTCATATATTCTGAGTGATGAACATATTTGGGTTTGTTCCTATACAAGAAATTTCACAATTAATGATTAAATGGGGGGTGTGTGTGTGTGTGTGTATAAAACTAGCATAAAATGTGCCATTATTAACTGATTTTCTACTCATACAGACTAAATGCCGCAATAAGCTAGCAAGATTTTTCACACTTTTTTTTTCTTGTATAAAATTTTCCAAGGATGCAGAAAAGACCATACTCACTTGAAGACATCAAAAGATATTCCAAACCCATTATAGAGCATTATTTTAGGGTTTGGGGTTTTTTTTCCTGCATGCCCAAGTGAGAGCATATTCAGAAATGTAAATTGTGCTAAACAAATTAGTAACTTTGCTCAAGCAGTCCCTACAGTCTCCTGCTCAGTCCACATCCGAAAGCTTAGGTATGTCTACACCAAGCAGCACAAGGGACTGGAAACAGCCATTCAGGAACTTTGTTCAGGCTCATTTCTCTTTTAGATTTAGAAGGAATTTCTCTGGGTCACTACTCCGCTTCTTTCCATATAAAGCTAGCTGTTCATTGCATTGTCTTTATTGTACTCCAGAGGAAGATCAAGTGAAATGTCAGGAGTTGAAACTCTGCGACACGGCTCTTCAGAGCCACTAGTCAATTAGTAAATTGGATACCCACAGCCAACAGTTCAGGCCTAAATTTTGTGGGAAGGTTGAATAAAACAAAGGAGGAAACATCTATAAACAAGAACCATAAAACCAAACAACTGGAAATTACATGCAGTCATTGAAGGTGGGGAGGGAAAGTGTCCATCTATGTTTTTCCTTGTCGTTGCTGTCCTGTGACAGCCTGCCAGCACTCACTCTTCAGATACTGAGCTTTTCCTTGACAAACAAGTATTATAGCATGGTAAAAAAAAAACCAAACCACCCACTGAGTTAACCTAGGACAAAAATTGTTATGGTATTCTACAGCCTAATTCCTTGAGAAGTTATATTTAAAATGAAATCTCACTTCACTTTCTTGCTCATAGTTACTTTGCATGTGAAGCATGGTTTTCCCATGTACTTTTTTTTATTTGACTCTCTTTTCTGGGGTTAACACCTGACAGTAAAGAGAATGACACTACCTAGTCACACGTTAGCAGATGTTGGAACACATTTCATGTACAGTGAGTACATGTGCTTTTTACAAGAAAAAAGTTTGCTGTAAGTTTTCCCGTGATAAATCCATGAAGAAAAAAACTAAACATAAAAGCACTACAATTTAATCAGCACATTGTTGATATGACTGGAAGTAAGCTATAAATCATTAAAAACACAACTTGTTTTTACAAATGTGTTTGGGAGAAACCACTGTTGGAACAATTAAAATTTAACCTTCTGTCACCATGAAAACTTTCATATCTCCTTAGCTGTACAGTCATCTGAGTAATTAAGCTTGAGAGATGATCTTTAAATCTGGGGGCGGGAAAACTCTCTACTTACCTGCTGTACAAATTTCTGGTCAATATATCGCTTTGCAATGCTAGGCTGAAAATCCGGGCTCTCCAAAAATCTCAGGAAAAATTCATACACCAACTACAAACAATGAAATGAAAATTTTGAAGTTAGTAAATACACCATAACACAGATCTCGGCTCTGTCGTCACCACAAAGTCAGTGGGACTGTTTACATGCTTAAAAGATACAAAAGGAAACCAAAGCCTAACTCATCACTGCTTAATCACAGCCTCTACCGGAATTCACCGAAAGTGTTCCTGATACTTCCTGTAATTCTTTAATTCCCAGAAGAGCCAAAGGTTAATAATTAACCTACTGAAAATATCACCATTAGACAAAAAACAAGCTTTAAGTGTTACATATATTCACATTTCCTACCAGATTAGGAATTTATTATGTAGAAATAAGTTACCAAACACTTATCTGCACTGAGAGTAGAATTCAGTGCTCTAACATCACAGAATTCCTTAAACAGATGAAGAAAAGTCTGCTAACTAAGCACTCTTGAAATTCAGTTTCTGTGCAAACTCCAAACGGGAAATGCCAGATTAAAAAGCTGAATGAATACACAGAAACTTAAAGAGTTCAGCTTAACATTAGGTTTCTATACCCTGGACACTCAAATTCAAACAACAGGACCCTCTGCAGATTTATCTTCAGTATCCTTTATATTTTGTAGTGTATTATTTCTGCTGAGTTCAAGTCCGCATTCGCTATGATCCCACAACACCCACAGATGGAAAAACAGACAGGAGACAGAGCTAGAGAGGGCCTGAGGTAGCAGAGAGGCATGAAGAAGCCAGAGCACGAGTCCCACAGTTTGGAGTTCATCAGAAGTCCAAGATAGAAAATACTGTACTTCCATAACACGGCAGATTTATAAAATATACATAAAGCATTTCTCAACTGGGACAGAACTGAGAGGAAAGATGTCTTGCGTTTAGAAACTTTCAGGGCTGCTTGTTTTCTCAACGCCTATTTCTTAAGTCCATGTTAGTTAAACAACTGGTCAGTGATAATACTAAAATGCAATTTAGATACGTAAAGATACTAACTGGACTTCCAAATAAAACCTACACAGGGTTGTGGTCATCATCACAGGCACGTATTTCAGCTATTACCAGTAAGAGGAGTACTTAAATTCTGAGTAATTCATAACTATAATTATGAACTTCACTCAAGAGAAATGCTTGACAATAAGTACTTTTTATCTAGAACATCTGAGATGACAGTTACTTATGCATAGACTTAAGTAGGGTATGCTATACCTGCAAAGCAGAAGCTCAGAAACAAAAGTTCCCCTTAACTTTCTTCCCCACTGACAGACTGTAACAAGAGCTTTCCATACCAGCAGTTTTAATGTACACAAATTTCATGTAACAGAACTGTATTAGAACCCAGGCTTCCCTGTACAGCCTTAATTTGTCTTCTTGTGCATAAACACAATAGCACACAGTTGCACAACAGACAACATAGGAGAGAATTTTTAAAAGCTTGGTAATAGACAACCCAATAATATAATTTTGAACATTGCCATACGCCATCCTCTGTCTTAGAGATGAGCCGTGGCTGTTTAATACCTTCATCAATTACTTAGACCGTGAGGTCAAGCGCACCCTCGGCAAGTTTGCGGACGACACTGAGCTGCGCGGTGGGGTTGACACGCCTGAGGGATGGGATGCCATCCAGAGGGACCTGGACAGGCTTGAGAACTGGGCCCGCGTGAACCTCATGAGGTTCAACAAGGCCAAGTGCAAGGTCCTGCACCTGGGTCAGGGCAACCTTTGGTATCAAGACAGGCTGGGGGATGAAGGGATTGAGAGCAGCCCTGCCGAGAGGGACCTGGGGGTACTGGTGGATGAAAAGCTGCACACGAGCCAGCAACGTGTGCTCACAGCCCAGAAAGCCAACCCTATCCTGGGCTACAGCAAAAGCAGCGTGGCCAGCAGGGTGAGGGAGGTGATTCTGCCCCTCTGCTCTACTCTCATGAGACCCCACCTGCAGTACTGCATCCAGCTCTGGGGCCCTCAACATAAGAAGGACATGGACCTGTTGGAGTGAGACCAGAAGAGGGCCACAGAAATTATTAGAGGGCTGGAGCACCTCTCCTATGAGGACAGGCTGAGAGTTGGGGTTGTTCAGCCTGGAGAAGAGAAGGATCTGGGGAGACCTTAGAGCAGCCTTCCAGTACTTAAAGGGGGCTTATAAGAAAGATGTGGCAAACTGTTTATCAGGGCCTGCTGCAACTGGACAAGGGGTTATGGTTTTAAACTAAAAAGGTAGATTTAGACTAGATAGAAGGAAGAAATTCTTTACTCCGAGGGTGGTGAAACACTGGAACAGGTGGCTGGAGAGGTGGCAGATGCCTATCCCTAGAGATTCAATATCAGGTTGGATGGGGCTCTGAGCAAACTGATCAAGTTGAAGTTGTTGCTGCACAGGGGTTGGACNAGCGCACCCTCGGCAAGTTTGCGGACGACACTGAGCTGCGCGGTGGGGTTGACACGCCTGAGGGATGGGATGCCATCCAGAGGGACCTGGACAGGCTTGAGAACTGGGCCCGCGTGAACCTCATGAGGTTCAACAAGGCCAAGTGCAAGGTCCTGCACCTGGGTCAGGGCAACCTTTGGTATCAAGACAGGCTGGGGGATGAAGGGATTGAGAGCAGCCCTGCCGAGAGGGACCTGGGGGTACTGGTGGATGAAAAGCTGCACACGAGCCAGCAACGTGTGCTCACAGCCCAGAAAGCCAACCCTATCCTGGGCTACAGCAAAAGCAGCGTGGCCAGCAGGGTGAGGGAGGTGATTCTGCCCCTCTGCTCTACTCTCATGAGACCCCACCTGCAGTACTGCATCCAGCTCTGGGGCCCTCAACATAAGAAGGACATGGACCTGTTGGAGTGAGACCAGAAGAGGGCCACAGAAATTATTAGAGGGCTGGAGCACCTCTCCTATGAGGACAGGCTGAGAGTTGGGGTTGTTCAGCCTGGAGAAGAGAAGGATCTGGGGAGACCTTAGAGCAGCCTTCCAGTACTTAAAGGGGGCTTATAAGAAAGATGTGGCAAACTGTTTATCAGGGCCTGCTGCAACTGGACAAGGGGTTATGGTTTTAAACTAAAAAGGTAGATTTAGACTAGATAGAAGGAAGAAATTCTTTACTCCGAGGGTGGTGAAACACTGGAACAGGTGGCTGGAGAGGTGGCAGATGCCTATCCCTAGAGATTCAATATCAGGTTGGATGGGGCTCTGAGCAAACTGATCAAGTTGAAGTTGTTGCTGCACAGGGGTTGGACTAGGTGAAGGTCCCTTCCAACCCAAAACATCCTATGACTCCACTGATATTTTTCAAGCTAGAAACTAGATAAATTCATTTGTGGTTTGCATTGAAGTCAGAAATACACGGCTAGAGGGAGGTTATTCACACAGCTTCACAGGGATTAATTTTGGAATTAAATTTCAATCAGTATTTCTGTAATAAATTCCTATATTAAATATTTGTCAGTGAGCACAACTGCTTAGATGATGCCACAACATCAGAAGCTACCACCAGGGGAAAAACAAAAAAAAGTAAGTCAGGTTATCCATAAGAAAGGACAATTTGATCCTTAAGGCCTGGAGTAATAGATACAGGACAAAGCTCAAGGATTGCAAAGTCAGAGTTAGAGATCCAAGAAGAAGCTCTGCCAAGCACTTGCAAGCCTTTAAGCTGAGAAAGGAAGGGATAGGGGTTCTGAATGCTGGTTAACCACAGTACGACTATGGTTAACACAATGAAGCCATGTAAGCGAGAGATGAAATCCTGGGATATTCCAGGAAGATACCAACAGTACAGATACAGCTGTACAGTCCTACATATGCTTGAGGAAATTTATTCAAACCTGCAAGGATACAGAGAAGGAGCCACTAGAGCTGTCATTGATAGAGCACCTTTTATGAGTGAAGACTGAACTGGCATGCTTTGTTTCCCTTAAAGGGCAGGGGGAGAAAGCACAATTATGGCTTCTTTCCATAAATAGATATGGCGACTGCACTAAACATCAAGCAGAAGAACTAAGTTAAAGCATAATGCTGTAACATCTTGGTACAAGCTGTCCAAGATTAAGTTTAGGATATTGACTGGGGTCATCTATAAAACAGAACAAGACAATATTAATGTTAAGATTCTCAATATACGACAAGAAATTAATCAGCTACATGTCTCATTTCTAGTATAGGGAAAATATGCATTACTAACCATTTGAATGCTTCATATAAACACATGCAATTCCAGAACCACAATTGTCACTATTGTTCTTAAAGACCTTTCAGGAAAATAAAACTTAGTTCTCAAAAATCCAGTTTCTGAGCTGTATCATAGGGAAGTTAAGTGCACTGGAGGAGTATTTGTTCAGTTCTGATGCATACAGAATGGTCTAGCTTCCTGATAATTCGTAATACTGCTTCTAGAACATGTACAACTGGTAAAAGTTATCAAATAACTTGGGAAATCCCTGGGAAATCCATGAAGCTTTACCCAAGGCATTTCAGGAAGCAACTTGCAATTTCTGGACAGTCAGCCTCTCCCTTCTCCTATATGCCGATGTTTGCAAACTTAGCACAACAACTATCAACTAGGGGAACAAGAATGGATTCTACCCACAACAGACACTGGCTGCTCCTACTTTAAAAAAAAAGAGAGACGGGAATGTTCTGACTTTCCTGAGTTTAACTGAAGTATTACCGCTGGAAATATTAGATAGGGGAGAACTGTTGAATTTAGTCATTTTGTTTCTCAAAATTGGTCTGCTTGGGACAAAGAGCAATGAAATATAACTCCTATTACACTTCAGCGATTCAATCTTCTTCTTTCTTGCAGAGACTATTAGAATATTACTGCTTTAAGCTAACAATTCACCAACTATCCTAAGCAACTCCCTAAGCTCCAAAATACACTATGGCTTTAACGCCAACTTGTTCAACCTAGTTTGGCTGTTACAAACCATCTTGAGTATTGCTTGAAAGCAATGTCTTTCAAGTGACACTCATTTTATTGAAGGTCTAGAGCCTTTTGTTGTGACTACACACATCTGTAACTTACTAAGCCATTATCTATCATGTTATTTTACAGAGAAATGCCAACAGATTCATCCAGAGAAGAGTAGAGATTCAGAGACTTTTTTCTGTTCCCTCCCAGAAAAGTGGCTACCTGACTGACAGATCAGGATAGAATTCTGAATTTCTTTGTAATTGAGCAGCCACAAACCACAGCCAGCAAAACACCCCACCCCGAAGCAGTTCTTCAGACTATACCAAAAGTAGTAATGGGTTTTGACAAGGGAGTTGGGGGGAGAATGGGTGTCTACATCCCCTTCCTCCACACACAAAAGTTGATACTTCTAGCAGCTTTGCGCTCCTGGAGGGCACTTAGTAAGTTATCAAACTCAGTCTTCTACCACCTATCAGCAAATGAACTATAAAAGAAAGGAGAGGAAAACACAGACTGTTTCCATTGTGCTGCAGTGAGCAATCTATTCCAAGTACAGGGCGAACAACTGATGCAGGAGAAGGAAATCCACAATCAATGATCAGACAGCCTGGCCAAAACTCATTTAGAAAAGGAAAAAGCTCTTTCAATTTATCTTAGAAAAGACTAAAGCCCAAGTGAACTGGCTCACAGAAACCACAAGTCATTTTATAGAAAAAACCCTTTCGATTAGCTATGACCTAAAGTGAACCAAGCAAACATTTGCCAATTTTACTCCTGAGAGACGGGCATTTTGGAGTCAGATGGCACTACCGACTATGAGACATCTGCATGGCCTTTGCACCCTCCAAAATCAAACCTCTCAACTAGTTCAGTCATAGCCATTTATCCTATGAATTAGAATCAGCCACATATGAATGAGATAATCATCACAGCCTTTAGCCTGCAGTTATTTTTTATGATAAGTTGTTTCTTACTTGGTATAAGTCTCAAATACCGTCCTGAACGTGTACTTTTTATAGCAAACATTAGGAGTTCAGTTTTTAAATAAGAGCATTCGTTGATACATTAGAACTGTAACATTACAGGGACACAGTAGCATTTTAACTCCCTTAAGAGAGGGGAGAGAACAGTATGCAGATGTGTGGTAGCTATTACTCTTCTTGTAGTCAAGTAGTCTAGTATTAATAAACTAGTAGTTGGGTAGAAGTTGCTACACAACTGATTTAACAGATACTACTTCTTCAAATTCAGCAACTGTGCTGGTTTTGGCTGGGACAGAGCGAATTTTCTTCACAGTAGCCAGTATGGGGCTGTTTTGGATTTGTGCTGAAGTCAGTGTTGATAATAGAGGGATGTTTTTGTCACTGCTGAGCGATGCTTACACAGAGCCAAGGCCCTTTCAGCTCCTCACACCACCCCACCAGCAGGCAGGCTGGGAGGGGACACAGCCAGGACAGCTGATCCCAACTGACCAAAGGGATGGATATTCCATACCATGTGATGTCATCCCCAGCACATAAAGTTGAGGGGAGGAGGAGGAAGGGGGAGATGTTCAGAGTGATGGCGTTTGTTTTCCCAAGTAACCATCACACGTGATGGAGCCCTGCTTTCCTGGAGATGGATGAACACCTGCCTGCCGATGGGAAGCAGTGAATTAATTCCTTGTTTTGCTCTTCTTGCATGAATGGCTTTTGCTTTACCTATTAAACAGTCTTTATCTCAACCCATGAGTTTTCTCACTTTACCCTTCCAATTCCTTCCCCCATCCCACCGGGGGGAGTAAGCTAAGCAGCTGTGTGCTTAGTTGCTGGCTGGGGTTAAACCACAACAGGCAATAAAATACCTGAGGTATGAACTTGGATGATTACAAGTGATTTAAGTTTATTCAGCTTTTAACAATTCATTAAAAAAAAAAAAAAGAGGGAAAAAATTCAGCAGCATTGCAAGTCAATCACGTGATTGATACAGCAATGCTATAAATATCACAAGATTGGGACAGGAGTGCAACAATAGAATAACTAACCAACTGTTACCAAACAACAACGCCTATATTGTAAAGTTTTTGCATGGAGGGAGGGAAGAGGGTGGGAAGAATGAGGAGATATCTATTTCTTGCTCGAAAGACAAATAAAGACTATTGCTCCATTTTTTGCTACTCTCACAACAAACCAAACTGTTAATATCCCCTTGCATTTTATTGAAATTGCACAAAAAAGTTGCTCAAGTGCAGAAAACAAACCTCTTAAGTAAAAAGCATAATTACCTAAAATATTCATACATTACGACATACATATACCACATTTTAACAGTGCAACAGCTCCGTTAAAAAAAAAAACAACAAAAAAAATCCCAAACCAACTGTTTTTAAGCAATTTGGAAGACTTACATTCTGCCATATTTATACACATTAAGAAAAGCACCACTGTTTTTCCCTCCCAAGTACAGGAACTCAATTGTATTATAAAAGCAATCTTGACATTCTTATCAAAAGCACAAAATGATTCAAGTATCCGTTCACAGTTCTTGCCTTACAAGAAGGCTTGAAAATAAAGGAATTGTATACCTGTATGTGGGGCCACGAGGCTTCGAGCGTTGGTTCATCTTCTTCTGGATCAAAATCTGGGTTATCACTAGGTGGAAGTGTTCTGAAAATATTAGAACTAATCTGCAAGAGGAAAAAAACCCCTGTTTAATTACCACTTTTTATGCTTCCATAGACCGTAGTCATGAAGGTACTGCTTTTATCTTAAAATTACATGAAACAAAACCAGCTTTAAAAAAATAATAATACATCAATTTTATTCTTTATTTTGTCAAAACTGCTAAACCCAAGCAGCCAAAAGTCTGAAACACGCAATGAAAATACTAAGAAAGCAACTTTTATCTCAACCTTTTTACAAGTCTGTAGCTAGACAAGGTAATATTTAAAATTCTTCTCTGAAACCATAAAAGTTAAAAGAAAATTCCACTTCCCCTTTATAAAAACCATTTCTAATTATGTGACACTGAGAGCTGATGTTTTATATAAGACATCAAATACAGTATGACTAACCAATTATGACTTAAAGAGAGCTCTCTTCAAGTGTAAGGCAGATAATCCCAAAAATATATCTAATTTCAGAGTTCTTCACTTAATTTCAGTATTTCTCACTTTCAAGTAAGAACTGAAGAACTGTTCACAATTTTTCACCTTTCATAATCTCAAGATGTATCAAGGTTTTTCGGAGTCAGAAATACATAACAATTGTAACCTTTTGACTTAACACAGAGTAACTTTGAAAAAAAAAGAAAAATAGCTAACAAGTTACTCTAAGTGTGATATAGTCATATCAAATCAATTTCAAAAGGGCAAGTTTAAAAATATTTCTTCAGGGATTTTTGAAGTACATAGAAGTCTGGATAGAAGACCAATCTTTCAGACGTCAAAAGAAAAATAAATGCCATCTCTTCTGCCAGATGTAACATACTAGATTTTAAATGTCTTTAACATGAACAAAAGAGATCGTGAAGTTAATTTCATTTCTTCGCTTTCTACTGTTTTTTCAGGAACACGTTAGTCCAACTTTCCCAATCATCTTTCAAACTCTTCAGCCTTTTCAATCAAGCCTGTTTCAAATAGCTGCTAACTGCAAACTAAAGACAAAAGAAAGAACATTTGACAGTTTGCAGCAAATGCTACTTCCACGGAGTCTCCAAGGTATTTGAAGAATCTTGCAAAAGGACTTTAAAATATCCTGAAGTCACCCAGCTGGCTCTGCATAGAAGAATCAGCTGCCTCATTGAACAAGATAAAAAGCTGTTGCATAAACTGGCTTTCCATTTCCTCCTATGCGCTTCATTCTACGACCTGTCGCCGTCTCCTGTGGCTACACGGTAAAGCTGCAGACGCTGCTGCTCTAGAGTAGAAGGGCAACGATGTTCTGTATGGATGGGCACTACAGCAGTCTCCTAGTTTACTGCACAGCAGAAAAAAAACCAAAACCAAAACACTGCGGTTGTCCTTTAAGGTTGTATACACAAGAAACTGACTGGGGGAAGAGGAGGGGGAAATAGGAGTCTGAGAGAATGTGAATTTTAATCAAGCTCAAAACCCAAGACTGCAATTTTGGTTCTGTTATTTGATATTGCCTACATTTATTAGGTACTCAACAAAAACACCCAACATACAAAGCAGTCCCCTACAGAGACTTGCAAGTCTTCTAGTAACGTCTCTTGAAAACACATCCTTTTATTTCGAGATGCATCTTGCTGAACCAAACCAGTCAACCCTTTAGCACAGAACCTCAGAGTACAGAATGGACAAGTTGCGTCCAGAACGAAGGTACTAACTACTGAACACACTTCTATGGCAGAAACAAATAGCAAGCCTCCCAGCCAGAGCTTTAGGAAACTATGATTTTCTGAGTATTCAGTACTTCTACTAGCATTACTGGTCTCATGAGAACACTTGAAACCTAGAACAAACTGTGTATGCTTTCTTATGTATTAGCATATCTCCCTAAATAACTGGTTCATTTACTTTATGATGTTTTAAATACTTTTGCCTCCTGTATCATTTGCTTCTTTCTAATGTATTGCTACTAGTATCAATCAAAAATGTAGTTTGGGTTAAAACCATCATTGCTTTTGATATGGGTGAGGTCCTATCCCAAAACTGTGATTTAAGAAATGCAACTCATAAAAGGCTTCTACAGCTGCGTACATTTCCAGAGAAACCCAGAATTAGCTTTCTAAATCAAATCTCAAAGTTTTTGAAAGTGACACCTGAAAATGTGCCAGTTAAGGTATTAAGATACAGCAACTGTATTTTATTAAAACAAAAAAAGAAAAATTATATTAGGGAAAAAAAGTCTGTACACTTCCCAAGAGATACTAGATTTTACTTCAATTTCTGAGTGTGCAGAGAGGGATACCTGATGGTTTTTGAAATTATGAATTCACAGCTTGTGCAAGCTGCTAGGACAATCTTATTTACATTGGATTTTTATATGCTGGTGTGGAAGGAAGGGAGGTTGGCAGGCACAAGGAGATAGAGGAGTAATGTGTACTGGAGGGATATTTCTCTTATGCTCCCAAACCTGATAAAGGATAGAGCTTTCTAACCTCCCAGGAAGTTTTAAAACTTAAAATACTCACAATGCCAAATCCTAATTTGCTGTTAGCCTCACAGTACTTTCAATTGTGAATTTCCAGACAGAGAAGCACTAATTTTCTATGACCTAAAAAGGAGGTACACAGACCACGGTGCTACCCCTTCAAAACTATTTGTAAGCAAAAGTCTTCCTCAGTTCTTAATTCAAACGTTTTGGCAAAAGAATTATAGGAAAACCAGGTTGCCTGGGACAACAGAAAATGTAAGTCCTGCACATCTGCCTAAAACAAGATACTTTTTTTTTTTTTTTATGATCTTGTTCCATCCTTAGTGGCTTGAAAAGACATTGGTACCATTTCAATGAGTGCTCCCTACACCTCAGGATCCAAGCAGAGTAGGGACAACTACACGAGCCATTATTGTCCAGTACTGGCCCAGCAGCTACCATGGCAGCAGAGACCATGTGAAGGGAAGGAATGGTAGGAGACCTCCTCACCTGCACAGATCTTGCCTATGCACCAGTCAGGAACAACTCCCCACCCACCGCCCCATAAATGATTCTTGACTTTGCTTCCCCAAGACTCGTGTGACTCCAAGGAAACTGGGCTGATTCCTCTGCAAGCTGGAGGAAAGGGATCCTAGGCCTAGCAAAAGACAAGGGGCTTTGGAAAGAAATTAGCTCTGCTTCTGCCACTAATGCCACTCTCACTTTATTTAGGGAATTTTTGTAGTCCGTTCATCCTTTACTACCAGTCAGATGATACCTGGGTTTCATTAGAGCTAATTTCTAAGTTTTCATCCCAAAACCACTATCCTACAAACTCTGAAAAACACACAAATTCTTTTTCTTTTAATGTAGTAACACTGAACAGTTTTAAAAATAAAAATATATCTATTTTAAATCTCACAGAAGTTTTGCCACAGAGGCCTCAAGCCTGACACACATGCTGTTTGGAGGGAGAGACCTATCCAGAGGTCTGCCTGAAAGCTGGTACTTAGTCCCAATTCACAGCAAAGACCTTTTCTGCTGCCAGTTGCCAGGGAGACTAGAACTACTATTCAGGCTTGGACAGATCTTTTGTCTCAAGCTCTGAAAAAGCTCTCACTGAGCATTTAAGGCCTTCTTCATTTTCAGGGAGAAAAGGAGATGGAAATTTGTTATGGAAGGAAAACCAAGCATCCACAGAGCCCAAACATTTGCACAACAACAATAACCTCCAAAGAACAGCTCAGCAACACCTTATCTGCAAGAAAAGAACACAACTTCAATATAAGAGAAAATCTCTCTTCAACAAGTATGATAGGCTAGTTAGTATACTCTTTCTTTCTTCTAACAAGAGGCTATAGAGGGCACACAAAGTAAGAAAATTCTGCAAGGATTCAGGCTTGCTGCCACCTGCAGCAAAAAAAAAGCAGCCAGAGAAGAGGTGGACATACCCTGGCCTTTATTGTGTAAAAAGCCATTTAGGACAGAAACACAGGTCCTTTAAAAAAACCCAAAGCTACACAGAAAAACACACCAGTGTCCTAGATCTTTTGTAAAACTTCATAAGCATTTGGTGAAACAGCCAAAACAATTGAAAGGGTTTCAATAATCCCAGCCCTTTCAGTATAATGGCAAAATTTCTATGCTTATTTATATTAAACACCCAATCTTCCATAACAGCTGCTCACTGAAAAAGAAAACAACAAAACCAAAACCCATCAAACAAAATACAAATAAAACCTTAAGGAAAAAATAGCATGCACTGTATAGAAGACTACAGAAGTCTTAGGACATATGTTTGAACTAATTGTTCCTGATAGCTACTTTTAAAGTCAGCATTGTGCCTATTTAAACTTAACTGAAGTTTAGAGAACCGTTAGCCTAAATGCACAGGCACTAAACACATTCTTTTTTACATTTCAAATGTGTAGAAAAAACAACTTTAAAATGTTTCAGACTATTGTCAAACGTCCTTCAGTAGCATTCCCTGTACATAGAGTATAGGTGTATCTAAAATATCACTTACACAGCATTTGAAAATGCATATAAGAAACCTGGGAAAGTCAGCAGATAACAACCACAAATATTTTGTTGCTTATTCAACAAGCCATTTGTGGAAATTGCACAGTACAAGTCATCCTGTGGTTGACAACTCGAGCAAACCACTTAGCCTACTCTAGCACAGCTCTCGAGGCCAAAACAGTAACAAACAGCCATAAAAAGTATTTACAAAGTAGAATTGCTTTCTTACGCTGATAAACCTTTCTGTTGACACTAGTACCCACAAGAATCTTTACCAGAAAAACTTTAGCCTGTCACTCCACTGCCATTCTTAAATAAACAAAGACAACCAGCACTGAAATATTTCAATTTTCTGAATGAGAACAACTTCAAAGCTTACCCAGTCTGCAAGCATCTGCAATATACCAGTTCTTTCATTTTAATTAACCTGAACACGTCATATTTGAGCGAATAATTAAAACAAGTTGTTTGTTTTTACAAGCCTTTCTAAACAATCTTGTAAGCCAAGTTATCATTAACTAATTACATTATATTTTACAAGAATAACCAACAGCAATGCTGAGTTTGATGCCACCAGTCGTAAACTGATTAAGGTATTTTATTAAAATTCAAAACGTAGCAAGAGCATTCTACTTACCATTTTCACTATGTCAGCATAAGCTGATTCAACAATCACGCCACGATTTGTTGAAACATATTCAACTAGTTCATTCAGTGTTGCTCTCTTTATTTCTTTGCTTTTCAGGTCTGAAACAGAGTCCATGAAGTCAAAGAGTACACAACACTGTTGCAACTTCTGGCAAAAAAGATCTTGCTGTTCATTGAAGGTGGCATCTATAAAAGAAAAAAACCAAAACCAATACAATGTTTAAGTCTGTAGAAGCAAACTCAAGATTTCTAAGTCTATTTCATTGACTAAAACTTGCACAGCTGTCAATTTGTTATTATGGGGAATAGCGTGCTCTATATTTAGCAAATTAACAAGCAATTTTGTCAAAACTGAAAATATCTGTTTATTAGAATGAAAGACCCGGCACTCACAACTGGTGTTTCATACAAGAAATAATGGATAAATGTATGGCAGTATTTAGGGAAGAACAAGTTCCTGAATTAACTTTATTTGAAATAAACAGACATTAATAAGTACTAACTCTCCCTCACCAAAAGTCATATACAGAAGCAGTGCATCATACTAACCTTTCATTCATCCGATTTGTCTCATTTTGTTCCCTAATCCTTTATTATGTAACCTGCTTAAAAGCTGTAAAATCTGCTTTGAAGGAACCTTGTCTTTTTACCCCAATGCAAAATACTTCACATACTTTTGACATCATGTGATGAGTGTTTCTCTTAAGAATCAACTCCAGTATTTCCAAAAGGATTAATCCTGAATTTTCATGCTTGGGTCTAAATAATTTATTACAATCTTAGTCATGTAAGATTTTTCCAGCTTTTTTTGCCTATTAAGACGTGTTTGGCTATGACTTGGCATTTTCATTTTAGAGTGCAGTTTCTCTAAAAGCTGATTAGCAAAATTCCTCCATCAGTATTTCCCATTAGCTTGAAAAAAGATGGATTATTAAGTACAGTAGACCTCAAAAACTTAAAACATCCTTAAAATATTGTAACTGTTCAAAAGTTGCACGATCACAACAAAAAGAGCCATTGTTTTAATGTGCCTTTTGTTCTTGTTTTTAATTGTTTGTTTGGGTTCTAAGCCACTTCACCAAGATAGCATCACCTTATCAGTCAGTTGGGATTTCACTTGTTCTGGTGAAAAATTTTTATTTCCAATTTTATCTATGAATAGGGAACAGTCTTGCCATGAAGAATTTGGGACCTGTCTACAGCCAGGCTACTAATTGATACCTTAGCTTAATTCATTCACTGCAGTATTGGTATTAGGACTGCTGTTTCATCATAAGGAAATTATCAAGACAAGAAAAAAGCAATTGCCTTGTAACACTGAGTATTGAAAATCTTATGTCTCCTTTAAAATTTGAACAAATCACAAAAAGAACACACACTTCACTTTATTGTTTTAGGATTATTCTAATTAAACAAACTTAATTTTAAGTTTTTAAGTTTAACAACTCAAACGCTCTCTGATAATGCCAGTTTCTCAAGTTTCTTACCAAAACACCTTCCATTTAGTGGCTGGAACAACAACAGTCAACAGTGGTTTTAATAGTCAGTAATTATCTGATAGAATTCTTTCGTTTCCATAAGCAAAAAGTAATTGCTAAAATGGACTGAAACGCCTCCACTGTAATCCCAACTGCTTGCTCTGCCCTGAAAGTTCAAACACCAGAATATTATATTGTATTCCCTCTCCTCATCTGACAGTTATGATCCTATTAACTGAGCATAACAACTTCAGTGAGCCTTTGAAAAAGCCAGCAATTAGTACTCCCTCATAAAGAGCAATTCATACTTTTGAATGTTAATTCTGCAATTTCAACCATTTTTCTTTTGAATTAGAATCCTGCAAGATGCTTATTTCGCTCAGATAACTACAAAGACATGAATTGTTACACCCTGCAAAATAATGAACATCAGCTGTAAAAACATTTGTAAGTTACATAACATTTCAGCTCGGATCTTCTAATATTCTACAGCAGATTGCATGAGTAAGTACTGTATCGTAGCAACAAGGCAATAACAGTGACATGCCGAGGAGAAAATCCAAAAAGCCTAATTTAAGGAACCAACACAGGGGGGACAGCTTTTTTTTTTTTTTTCTCCACTGGCCCCAGGCTGATAGCCAGACTCGAACAGGAGTCAAACCTACTCTTATTTTTCCTCGCTACAAACTTAACTGTGCTCCAAGTTACAAGAGCCCAGCAGTGAGGTGCAGCTAATACAGTGTACTTGTTTGATGTTCGATAAAATGAAGTATCATTAACCAAAATTTACCTAGAAGTTTCAAAAACCAGCAGACAGTATCTAAATACTCCTAGGAGTGGTGAAAACAGATTAAAGACCTAAGGTTGAAAGGAAGTAACAGGAATTCAGACAAAATAATCAAGTCACTTCTTACCTTCCCTAGAATATCAAAGAAATCCCTACATTAGCCACTTTTAGTTAGACACGAGAGTAAGAGATCGTATCTCTCCTGCCATGCATCACCAGTCCATTTCATTAGCAACCTGATCTCAATTAGACATGTTTTCTCAAGTGAAAAACCTGCCCATTAATCTGTTTTGTTACTTTTATTTAAAGCAAAACCAAAGGAAGTATTCTCTTCTATGCGTACATCCATTTTCCATACTTATAAGGGGAACCATAAAATAAAGACATCTGCAGGAGATGAAGATTATGTGCAACCATGGTAATAAATAAGGTAACAAGAAAGCCAGCTCTGTTGCACCAGCACTACCTGTCTTCATGCGCTCAATCCCTGCTTGACAGACAGCACATTTGTCCCAGGAATGTTGTGAGAGGTACCATGGGAACCATCAAGTGACTTGGGAAGATTTGTTTGTCGGATAGCATTCTTAACATTTTAAAGCTTTGTCTTTAACTCTCCAAAGTACAATGGAAGCTAGACAACTCTACACCAAAATAAAATCATATTGCAATAGTTTGTTCCAGTTCTATGACTAAAATAAGCCGTGCCACTGTAACTGCATCAACACCGGAGCTTTTAGCTTTAGTAGTTTAACAACCCGTGGCAAGATTTTTGAATTAATTACATTTCAATTTAACATCTATCAAGATTTACACCATAAATCTAAAGGTCAAGATAATTGCTTTTTTTTCAAATACACTAAATACCATCAGGACCATAGAAGATAATGTAAGTTCAAAATAGACTGTGGATGCTTCAATAAAACAACCCTGTTGACAGGCTGTATTTTTTGGAGAGGGGAGAAGAAAAGAAGCCTGAATTCTATTACCAGCCTGTCCCAGAATTGCTATACATTGTTGGAAAAGATACTTCAGAAAAATACAGGACGGAAGGATATAAAACATGAGGAAGCCTAAAGCAGGACCAAAAAAAAAAAAAAANCATTTAATCCTATTTGGAAGAGTGTCAAGACACGTAACGTGAGATGACAACCCAGAAAATGGCTACACACCGTCTGATCAAGGTCATCAAAATGCAATTGCCTCAATTTTATTTTCCAGAGGCCACTTAACAAAAGCATGATTTAGGAAATTCTTTGAATCCCCTGTTAACATTCTTTGAAAGGCTGATTGTCAATTGACCTGAGATCCTTGGGAAGGTAGTAATGAGATTTTAGGCAGCCACAAAAAGCCAATTCTTAATCAGATATGATGACAGGAAATCATAAACACAAAAATGTCCATCCAATACCATAAAAATTACTGTAAATTACGACCCACCATGACTCTAAGGCTATTCATTGCCCCGGTCATGTCCATGATAGATGGTAAAATGTTTGTAACTGATAAATACAGTTCATTTGATCCTTGCAATTCATAAGACTGAAATTCTCAACAGGCTATTTCTATTATTTACAAAAACCTGATCATTACAGACAGTAGCCGCAATGTCAAAGGATAAAAGGCTACCAAAAAGTTGACTTGGAAGTTCCTCTTGAACAGAAGTTATTAAACATTAAAAATGCACGATTGTACAGATTTTTCTCTAAAACGAATGCTTTCAAATTTATAAGGTCATCAATCCAAGTCTAAGCATGGAATATTGAGCTAAAAGATTATTGTTTTCAGGAAGGTCCCAAAAAAAAAAATAGATGGGGAAAGAGTTCACAATCAGAGAGCTATCTCACTATAACTAGAGACAAACACCAACACATCACTAACCAGGGGACTACAATGCCATCCTCCCACAGTATATTTATCTCATATGTTTACAGGCATAGATACTTCTCCTTTCTCAACAGAATTGTTTACTCAAGACCTGCTGTATAAAGCCAGAGAACCTAACATAAGCAGGAACTGGTAGCAGGAACCAGCATCTAAGTCCACAAAAACTCCTCTCTCTCAACTATACAAACTGGAAGTTCGAAAAACTTACTTTCCCTGCTAACACAAAACAAACCCCCTCAAATATTTGCAACAAGTTTCCAACTTTCCTTTTTTAGGTATCTCTAATTGAACTTTTCTGCTTTTTTCCTGAAAAAAGCAATATCCCTAGCAATATGCAAAAGCCAGAAAAGCAACCACAAAATTTTCCTCTAGCAGCCTCTTAAGGCAGTTCATGCACAGCCCTTTCAAACACTTAGAGGACAATGATATTATGGAATAAAGTACTGCATCCCTCCTTCAAGTAAATTAAACCTGGTGGGCAACCCTACACTTCTACATAATTCTCTGATGAACTGAAATACAGACAAGGATTGTGCCATAGTTACGTCATATTCTACAGTGTGAAGTTTAACATTTAGTCTCTGTTATCTGATTACGTTTACTGGGCTATATCCAGCTGTACTCAATGAGAGCAGAATGAAGCCTTAACACCGACACAAAGAGAGAAGGGAGTACATGTACTATGAGACATAGTGTTTGGCTTTGTTTGCCTTTTTATTTATTTCTTCCCATCAGTAAATTAGCAGAGCTGTTGTACAACCTGTTCTTTTCAGAGACACCATTAAGTCTGGAAAGGGGTTAGTCTGGTAAACTCTGCCCTAGCCTACATAAATCAAGTATAGGGAATCCTGTTTAACCTAAATTTAAGATTTATTTTTGTCCTGAGGAGTTCTTGTGTGCATTATTGTTGCACTCTCATAACATCTGGGCATTGGTGTTTATGTTACAGGCATGGTAAAGCATTGTTAAGAAAGGGAATTTTGATGCAATTAATGTCACGACATTAATTGTCGTGACAGGGGACATACAGAACATGTTTTTGGGTTCTCAGAAATCGACATCTGCAGCTTGACAGGCAGCAAAATAGCTGGTTGACAAGGAAAAGGAGAGAGGTCTCTCTCCCTGCTAGCCCCTTGCCATTTATTCTTCCCTTCCCCTCCTCTGCTCCCAGTCACATCCATCCCTCAACACTGGCTCTGGAACTCATCAGACTTTTCTGCAAGCTGCTTTAACCCAATAACATGGCCATATTAGTGAGGGTAAATGGCTTCTGGAGGGGCCTGATGTGCATCAGCTCTGGCACAAAATCAGTGATGGGAGCAGAAATTCCTCTCTCAGCTGTAGTGAGCTGTTCAGTTAGTTCACTGTCTCCTTTGGAATCACATCATCCAACTACAGAGGTATGAGATAACTGAAAAACTACTGAAAATCCTCCCTACACATTAAGTTAACTACTTTTCTGAATAACACGTTTTGGATTTTTGTTCGGGGGTCTTTTGTTTGTTGTTGGGTTTTCGGTTGGTGTTTTGTTTGTTTGCTTTTTGAAGTTGCCTTCAGCTCTTTTTTAAAGAAAAATGTAGCCCCTGTATAAAAATCCCACAGTATACTTGGCTGTACTGGTAGTCTGTAACATTCCGCAGTAACTCCATACAGCTGTAAGGTGACTAGCTTTTGGTAGCTCAACTGAAACCGGTGGGGCTACTCAGATGAGCACTCACGTACCTCCTTAGGTATCTGTATTTTCAGGTTTTCCACACAGAAAACCTTTCCCACACTAATGAATAAGTACCTATTCTTAATAAACTAGTATAGGTTTTTCCCCCCCGCCCCCTCCATTCAGAGTTCAACAGCATGTATTTTCAAATTACCTGTTACCCCAAAGTCTACAGCTATTGCTAGAACTCTGGAAGGGGCTGAGTAAGTTGCTCTGTGTGTTTACAGTAAGCACAGCTCTGACTTTCCAAGTCCGATAAGGGAGTCAGATAGAACAACATTATATATCTTAAAAGTTAACCAGTTCCCAAACAGTAGCAGTTTTTTTCTCTACCGGAGTTTTGGAAGACAACAAAGTAGAATGGTATTCTCAAACACCATGCTACAAGGAAATTCATACCACATGCAGGAGATAACCAAAATAAAGACTTGGCACAGAATTAAAGGCACACAAGGCACATTGGCCAGTCCTATCCAGGATCCATGTGCTCATGCTGACCACTTAACCTCTTCATTTCAGAAATCAAAAGCACTGCAAAATAGCAATCTACTGTGCTTCCACTTACAGTTAAACTATTCTGCAGATGGTCATCTGGCAGGACTTGCACTAAGAGACCCATACAAACAATACTTCAAAAATACACTGTGACACCCTACTTGCTCAGCTGTGCCTATAGCACGTTTTATCCAAGCTAATATACACCCTTCTCCAACTAGTTGTGCAAAGTCAAATTAAAATTGCCAAAACCAACAAACCAACCTCTTAAAAATCATACCGCTGTCCAAGTAAAGCTCCATTTTCTTCCGAAATAGCAAGGAAATCACAAGTTTCGCTCATTAGAATATTCTGGATTTAAAAGTAATTCCGTGACACATGCCAGGGAAGAATGGGAAAGGGNGTTAGAACTAAAACTAGAGGAGGATAACAATGACGTTTATCCACACGTGGCATTGTGGCTTACAAAGTTAGTTACAAAGTCTAGCTATAGATGAAGTTGTTTACTAAAAGTACTCCTGGAAAGCTATCTTCCATCCAATAACAGATATTGTTTGTTCAGATAGCCTCATCTGCCACTCCACATGGCCAGCAGTTGACCTTAGCAAATCGGTCCAGAAAATCTGAAAAGCCTATGCTTATCTAACAACATCTGTCACAAATTCTGTGACATGACTCCTTGCAGTGCTGGTGAACTGCAAGCGTCTTAGCTAGAGTGTTTCTACCATCTTCCAGGCTTTGTTATAACCTCATACAGTTAAAAGTTTCCAGCTACTACCACATTAAATCCCTTGATTTTAATGAAGATTTGAGTCAACCAAGACACTTCAGAGAGTAAGAAAGTACCCTGCTGAAGCGCTTTCATATTAATAGTCCTATTTCCTACTGTCTAATCACAGAAGACAACATGCAGTCAGATGCAACAAGTAATAGAAATTATTCTCTTGGTCCTCAGAAAGTTACATAGCAGGAGCCTAGTAACCAAGTCTACCTCATTTCTACCACACTGTCTCAAAACAGAGAATTAAAGCACTATTGATTCCTTAACCCACCAAACCACTGGGACGGGAACATAAAACACCCCGACAAAATTTAACAAAATGTAGAACTTGAACAATGCAAAGGTTTCCTCAAGAGCACACCACCAGTTCAGAACCTAACTGAAATTCAGCTACGTGCACCACCAACAACAGAAACCCCCCAAACAAAACAACAAAAAAAACTAGAAAAATAAAAATATTATCCAATGACCTGACATAGTTGAACCAATGCTGCTTTTGAAAGTACTGAGAACTTGAGCAATTCGCATATGGTTAACCATACGCAAGTTTTATAGTAAAAATAATATCATTCTGAACGGAAGACAAAGAAGTTTCACTTCTTATACAGCTGAAGTGTATGTTTTCAAAAAACAATTGTGCTACTCCTCTTGTACATGAAACAAGCTTTCTCCTACCAATAAGCCAACTAGTATGTTGCCCAGTGCATTCATTAATGTTTTTGGCATACACTGCGACTGTATTTGCTGTCTTCATTTAAAAACCATCACACAGTTGTAATGACTGATCATATGCCAGGATGGGCCTATCTTTAGTATAACCAGAGACTCTCAGAGTTTAGTATTCTCTCCCGCATGCAAGACATTAGCCCAAATAATGATTTCACTGGCTTGACAAAGGTGTAATAGGTCCAGATTATTAAGCAATAGCGATCTTAAAATAATTTTAAATAGGAACCCTGCCGCTTTAAGGAACGTAGTGCTAAATTTAAGGGTGATAAATCCTATCACAGAATTAACATGCACAGCCAGGTCATTAAACTGGGAAAGAGGGGCAAGTAATTGATTTCTGGAATGGGAAATTGTTTCTCCTAAGATGTGAACATGGACTAGATGGCAACCTTTAACTTAGAATTGCAAAAGTTGATACAAAGGCCTGAGAATTAAAACCTCTTTCCCCAAACAGAAAATACAACTCCTGAATAGCTTTTGTTACATTGAAATGCAACAAAGGTTTTTGTTATGGTAAAACATACATGCTTTCAAGAAGCCCTCCTAGCAAGAGGGCAAATAAAGGTCAAGGTAAAGCCCTGGGCATACACACAGGTCCTCTCTTTAAAGTCTAACTCGGGTTACATGTACTAGCCACAAGCTGAAACACCCACGGAGAGGCTGGCGCACAACAGCTCCTTACTCCTGGTAAATCACTCATGTGCCGGCAAAATCAACCACTGGGAAGACCCAAGAGACTCTACAGAAAGGCAAAGAGACTACAGACCACCTTTCGGACACTGTTGAATCAAAAAGATCAGAAGGGACAATCCGTAGGATGTTCCTGACACAGGAACTCTTAACTCTACTCTTCCCCAAACACCAGGAATTGCTCTTAAAGAACTACTATTTATTGAAGTGTAAGCGTTCAATACAATTTTGGATTTTCACATGTAATTTTGAAGATGTAGAACAATCCTTCGGGTTGTGACAAGGTAGACTCAACGAACTGTTTCACATCTACCCTGCTAAGAATTAGAAGAAAAACCCAAAGAACTCTGCTCCTTATTTCACACCCCCAACAGCTGTAGTGCTCTGTATGTACGTTACCAAGATATAAAGACAGCTGAAAAGCAGGTGACAAAGCTGTGTGACACAAACTCAGTAAACACTTAAGCTCAATACCCATTATACAGTACTATATTAAAAATATTCTCTATTCATAGGAACATGAACACTGTGTTTGACCAGAAGACCAAAACAATTTGATTTGCACCTTTTAAGCTTGAAAGGACAGAAACCGTGTTTATCATTTGAGTAAGTTTCCTTTTTAAGTCAACTGCAAAAGTCCTATATGACTGAAATTATGGTATTTTATAATTAGCAAGCACTGATAATGAAGCATGTCATAAGTGGATATGGTGTGGGATATTCTTTTTTTAAACCTATTAACTTGTATTCTCTCCCAATCATTTCCTCACCTTATCTAAGAATAAAATTGATTTTGAATAAGCTGCTGAAGTCACTCCAGTTTGGCATCGCACCACAAAATACAAGTCAACATTACAAATCAAGTTTGTTTGTATTTTCCCAGAAACTGAAGAAATGCTCACGTCATTTTCACATGGCAAAATTAGCACTGAGCACAATATAAAAATACCTTTTATTTGAAACCAAGGGGTAGCTGTTAAGCATTACTTCACAAAGTACAGAAACTCATTTTGCAGTTAATTTAACACTTAGCTATTTTAAATGTGTGAAGGGGATGTATAGGGGAGTAATTTAATCGGAAATCTGTGCCAGAGGAAACATGCAATCTAGCTTTTCAAAAGGCAAGGAAAAAACTCCTCTTCCCTTGAATGCCTATGTAAATCCGGGTGGAATTTACAGGTACTGGACTAATTCCTTGGTTAAACATATACTTTATGAATTGGCTAAAACAGTGTTTCTTAATTTTCAAAGTTTTCTCAGACAAATAAGATAATGAGATACTTTATAATGATAAGTGTTACAGTAGGAAGAGCTAAGATTAAATTAGACTGGAAAGACAAGTGAAATCCTGGTTCTGCTGCATTCAATGACCTAACTCCCACTGACCTCAACAAGAACAGATCATCGTGAGCAAATGAATATTCTAGCACTTGCAGGATCTCTTTAGCCACCACACTTAGATTAAGCATTTAACCTTATAAATAAAAGGTTGAGCTACCTTTTTCCCCCATCAATTTTAACCGTATGCAAACAGTTATGTTCTTTCCATCAAAAACTGCAAACACCAAGTGTTCAGTAATGAGGGATCCTATACAAGTATATACCCATTTGACAAAATCTCTTGGCTATTTTAAAACTCAATTTACACCGTTTTCATGTCCTGAGCTTATTTTGCTCCTACTTCCTACTCTTAAGGGAAAAATAAGCAGAAATACAAAATACCAAACCTCGCGCTTACTGACTGTGCTGTGGGATCCAGCCTATGCCACTCTGACATTTGTATCCTAATTTTTCAGCTCAAAATACTGACTGCTTTCCTACAGAATCCAACAATGCTGAAATGCACAAATTTATTTCACATTTACAATTCAAAACCTAAGTTCAAGTCTCATCATTTGTTGCTGTTACATACATGTGGAACCAAGATTTAAGCTGCTTAACAGGACTTCAGTCTTATCCATATATTTTAAGCAAGCATAGAATTGTTAATTAACAACATCACACACTTTTCAAAAGCTTTACCCAATTACACTGAAACTTTTTTTTTTAAGAAAAAAACCACATTTTATTCTCCTACACTCTCTTATAGAACTTTACTTGGGAAAAAAATTAAAACAAAAGCTATGCTTTTATTTTTCTAAAGGACCAACCATCTATGTAAACAAAGTAACATTAAATCACTTCTAAAAGTTCACTTGTTTATGCAGTGAACCCCCCGCTAATTCTCAAATATGCAATAGCAGAAATAAAGCTGTTTCCCCTTTTATATTCAGACAAATTGCTGTCACTTCTTATTCCTGCTTTTCTTCAGCCTTCCTGGCCATGCTATACTATCCTTCTCTAGCTCTTTCACTTCTTACGAGAAAGTCCGCTGTGCTGCTTTCCCCTCTGTTACCCAGAGCTTGTCAAGTCTCCAAGTGTGTGATGGTCTCAGATGGAAACTTTTAATTGGTAATTTAAAAAAGTAAACTTGTATAACATATTGCAAGTTTTCCTGTTATTGTAGGGAGTAGCTTTAACGCCTTTAATTGTCAGGGGTTTAAAAATCACATCCTAGTATTAGAACACCTTCCTTTTGCAGCGCTATTCTTCAATATACACGTGCAAATATAATTGTTGTTACTCGCACCTCAACCTCCCAGCTCCATGGTAAAACTTGTATTTCTCTTCTGAATCCTATCACACCAATGAAGCTGACAAAAACTACTACTTTCACCAAAGCTTTGGTTCGTAAGATAGTGAGAAACAATGGCAAAGTGAAGAAACTCGAGATGAGAATGAGATAGAAATCTTTCCCCAATGGCAGCTGGGCAACTCAACAGCACAATCTTTTTTTTCCTATTATTTTTTCCCTTCACCATATTCATAGCAGCAATACATACTACTACTTTAGCAGGCTACAGGTCACCTACAATTCTGATCAGACTGGTATCTCTTCCCATTGCCCCCATACCCTTAAAATACTAAGGCCTAGTATCCCACATCTACATTTCAGCAGCCCTTCCCAGCTTTGCTCCTGCCTCCCCCCCAGCATACAGTAGCCAGCAGCAGTGGGGAGCAATTTTCAATGACTGAAAGTGAATTTCATGCTGTAATCACTGCAGTTATGTTCTCCTAATTTTTAAAAACTCAAGTAAAGACCCTCATTTGATGAACCAACTCACCTACAATCAATTCGCCATGTACAAAACAAAAACCCTAAGCCCACGAAGCTTCAGGAAGATCATGGGACGTTCAAAAACCATGGTTGCAAGGAAACACTATGACAAAACCAGAAAACAGTATGATTTCCAGAAAGTTTCAAAGCCAACAGAAGCGCTGAGACGCTAAACGCTGAGGCTACTGGAGAGGAGCTAGCTTCTGTGTCGTCTTCCCACTTAAGCTTGTCTAATTAGCTCACCACTTCCGTGCTGTCCCCTCCCCTGTAACACACTTATGGGCTCTTGCTTGTAGAAAAATACAGGTTTTCCGTACACTCAGTTGCCATGTCTAGCACTACTACAGCCAAGAAAACCAAAGAAAACCCATGCATTGTAGCCTCACCGAGCATAACAGAGGACAGCAGCGCAGCAGATACCGAAGTATCTCTACAGAATAGCATAGCAGACACCGAATCACCAGTCTTGCTACTGAGCACGTCTCAGAATTTGCACCAAATTAGATGGATTTTCATGTGCTAAGCTCCAAAGTACAGCAAACTTTAACCCTCAAGACAATGAATTTTTTTTTCTTAATATTGACAATATACGATTTATTTTTACTCTGGTCTTAGAAACAGTTTGAACTGTTTTTGCTGAAACTAAGAAAATTAGCCTGAGGAACAGTTCCAAATAAAACTGTCCATACTTGGCATGGAAAACTTCAGTCCAAACAGTTCAGCAATACTGTAAGCAGCTGAGAATAAGGTCTTGTGAAGGAAAACTGGAGGCAACCTTAGCTATGATGAGCTCTGCCTTTAAGTGAAAAGTATACTATGAAATAGGCATCTTGTAGACAACATACCTCATTGGCTACAAACTCAGCAAAACCCAAGAGAAATTAGTTCAGTGACTCTCTGATAAAAATCAATGATTCAGACATTAAAAATAAGCTGTCACTGTCAGTCCAGTTTCTACTAGAGCATTTTGCCAAGGCAGTATTATACAACAGGCGTTATTTACTACCTATTCATCTAGTTCGGCTGTGGTTCCAACCTTCAAAATCCACACACTGTTATGAGACTATAAATGCAATTTTAGCCTGCTAGATTAAAACAGGAGTCAGGACTACAACGGCGTAGAAGCTGAATTTTATTCTTCCCAAGGGAAGTGTCTTTTTTCATCAGAACACAACACTTATCCCTTCTGTGCTGAAACAGAATTTTAATCTGTCTAGAACTGTTGGTATGACACCTTTTCAAAACCACTGAATGATTTTAAGATAGATATTTAAAGAAAAAAAATAAAATCTGTAGACCGAAACAATCTTCTTTTGATCAGATAGCCTGGGGCAATAAGTAACTCCATTTGTATTTCCTACAGCAACTAATATTAAACTCAGCACCTGCAAAACTAATATCTGACTAAACTAGAAAGCAACGAATATGGAAAAAGAAATCTGATACTAAGCTGGCACATGGAAGATGTGAAAGATTTAAATAGAAAAGTTCATGTGAAGACCGTCAATAGGCTCTATATTTAGGAGTTGCTTTTGATGGAAGTATATTCTAAGACCAAAAATTCAAGTCTAAGGATAAAAAAAGGTCAATTTGTTAAGAACTAAAGACTAAATGTTCCACTCCATAAACTAGGAACAGTTCCTTAATATAGAAAAAAATTAAACAGCCCATTTTTCACGGAACTACACTAGAATATTAAAAAAATTCTTAAGTCTTCTTGAGCTGTTGTAGGTTCTCTGTGTAACTTCACTAAATGGAACTCTTGACTTCTTTATAGTGCACCCTGCTGAGATTATATGTAAGAGTTAAACCTAAACTTCACAGAATATCCTCATTCTTCATCTGAAATAAAGATTATCTCTCTGAAGGAAAAACTCACCCAAGATCGTAGTTGTAAGGGATGTTGAATACGAAAAGTATAGGATGGGGGACTACAGAAAAGGAAATAACAATGAATTATGAGGGATACAAAACAAAGTATTAATCCAAGACAGAAATCTGAGACAAAAGTAATTTCACTTACAACTATTTATTAAGGCTGGAGTAAAAGTAAACCATTCTCAAATTTTTGAAGGACCTTTCCTTTTGGGGAGCAAAGGCAACTTAATATGAGAGAAGAATTCCTCTCAGCTGTTTTTAACTTCACTTATTTTTGTCACTCTGAAGCACACACTATATGACTCAACACATTTGAAGTTTAAAGTTTGAGCTGACCCCAACAGATCTAATAACATTAAAATTTTATCCATAAGCAAGCTTATTAGGCCTTCCTGTAACACTTCCACAAAGGCTTACCTTGAACATAGCATCTGGTTCTCAGTCAAATCCAAGCTCTCTCTCAAGGGTTTAAGTAAAGCAAATAAATTATTAACACTTATTTTAGACACCCTATTTGAATGCTGAAACTACACACTGGAAGGTTTTCTTAAAACTTTCTTATTCCTGTATACTTCACTGCTATAGCTCTCAGCCCCACAGAGACTGTTCTAACCATTGCTAGCCTACAGTTGGAAGATTTTTGGACCACTTTCCAGTTCTTCTGCTATAGGGGTCAGAGTCTTCTCTGTGGGGAGACAGTTTAATTTGGAAGTGAATACCAAGAATTTATTTTTTTTTTAGATTTGTTCTCTGAGCATGGTATAGAAAATCAGCCTGCGATGACATGCATTTTCCCAAATGGATATTCACTACTGAGAAGACTACAGAAAGGCATCAGGAAATGTTTATTCATTCCAGCTGCACTTGACATGTTTAGTACACAGGAAGAAAAAAAGGTATATTTGCTTTGCAACCTGACAGATCACAATAACTATGCTAAAAAAAAAGAAATGAGTTGTGCTTTCTATTCACCATTTACCACCTGTATTTTTACATGATTCTTCAACCAAAAATGACAGAACCAAGTATGCATACTTTAATGAATCAGACCAGGTTCCAAGGTCAAGTTGTATGTCTTTTTTCAAAAATGAAGGTAACTGCATGTGCTATTGCAGTCTTTTAAAATGACTTGCTATTGAGACAAAATTACCACTTCTTAAGATGTTAAAAATAACACTTCCTTTGCAAGATTTCTTTAAACTCACTCTCAGAATTGTCCATGAAGTGATAAAATCCTGCTGTTATCCAACACAGTATTTTGGCTGCAGATTTTTCCAAGTATTTGTATTATTTGAACTGTAAAGTGAAAAGGAGGATGGNGTCTTGGGTCTTCAGTATTTCTTATTCAGCTTTTAAATAATACAGTAAAATGGACATTCTGCACACATAGGAAACCTGCTAGCTTAACTGAAGAGCACATTACAAGTTCATTTTATGTATCCTGACATCAGTCAGGTTTTGCTGAGCTTCTGTCTAAAAAGGCTAGTTATCATCACACACAAAAATGAGCTGAATGTTAACGACAACACACAATCTTGCTGCCCCTCCTCACAATTCCACTCCCCCAACAAAATCTCTCAAGTGAAGAGTACCTACTATTTGGGACTGTTACCTACTATTTACAGATATATTTCTTCTTCTAGCAGTGATACAACATGCAGTCAAATTAAGGAATTTTGGTAATATAAAGCAGCAGTACAATTAACTCCAGAAATACGTACTTTTAAGATGATCTGTCTACAGGCCTTCAAACAACACAACTATGAAAGCGTGTTACACAATCCGATCTGGCCGTTTCAGTGGCAAACAGTCCCTAGATAAAATGAAAAAAAAAAAAAACACCACAACACTATCTACGCAAGAAGGTACTTTTTAAAGTGGATGGGTAATTTTTATTCCTCTTCTGGAACACCTCTCCTTCCAGTAAAACAGATGCAAGTATTTTAGGCCAGTCTGACAAACCTATTGGGGACTTTTAGAACGCTGTTTACCACTTTAGAATATTTTTTTCTTGAAAGTGATGAAACAAGAGAGTAACTATACAAAAGATTAAATATTTCACAGCAGCAGAATACCAATCTGCTTTTTCATCTACAAAGCACTACTTTTCTCCCAATACAGGCTTCAAACACCTCAAATTTAACCATTTATTTGAAGATATCCAGAAAAGCAAAAAGTCTTAACCTAATTTTCTAAGTGTAGACTGAGCACCCTTAGGCATCAGTATAATAACTGCACTTTCCCTTTTCAGCCCCTCCCTGGGAAGGTTGGTTACCACTCTGTAAATGATACTACACTGGCAGCATCGCAACAATTACTGAATTCCATACTGGCTTTAAAGAATAAAGCAAAGCTTCATCTTCTCAAGGCATATGCAATTGGAATGAGTTTTAGAAAACGATACATTTATAGAGAGAGCAAGCACTATCTTTCTAGAAGCTTTTTCGGTTTGGGGGGCAGGGGAGGTTCAGGAGAGGAAGGGAGAGAGGGAGCCTCAAGCAGATGGAGAGAAATCATCCTATGTCCATAGCTACGTTCAGGACAAATCTAACATCACAAACCCAAGGGAGAAAACACACAGAAGAGTGCTGCCTGACTTTCTGCTAACTGGCTAGTGAGGATACCAGAGTGGATAAAACTGTATTTTACCCACGGTTTTACGTTCTGAAGCAGGCTTAGAGGGCAAGTCTTTAAATTTAAATCACAAGCACAAAGACAGATGTTCTTTTCCTTTAAGAACCTGAGGCAATTCGAACTACTATAAAACTCTGCATAACTAAAGAAATTCCTCTGATAGTTTATGGCCTCCAATTTCCAAACATCTGAGCTGCTGATGCCATGCAAAATTTCTATTATAAGTAAAAAGATGTAAAACTGCACTCACAAAACTATAAGATCTAATCATAGAGAGTTAAAAATTTAATATTAAAGTCCCAACTCGACAAAGAATGTAAACTTGGACATTTTGCTGATTTAAGCTGGAATTACTCCCTGCATAAAGTATGCATGTTTAACTGTTTGCTGGATCAGGACTCAAACTTTCTGAAGTCTGCCACCTATGTGTCATGCTTACCAAGTGCTTTTACACGGTCTCAAGTGCGGTTTTACAAAACTGATCTGAGGAAAATATACTATCTAAACAGCATCTGAATAGCAGAAAACAAATCTTGATTTCAAACAAATTATTCTGGTTATAAATCCCTCAAACCAAACTAGTGTACCAAGACAGGACGCAACTTCACAGAGAAAAGAAAGCCCAAAAGAAGCAGCAAGAACATCCCTGCTGTTATTAAAAGTAACACCCAAAGCCACTGCAAGAAACATCCTAAAAACAAACCCTCCCCTTGTTACCCTCCTGCCCGAACTTATTTGCATTCAATAACATTCTGCCACTTTTATGGTTCACGTACATCTGCCACACAAGAGTAGGAAAAAAAATATTGTTTTGAAATACTACAGATATGACTGTAAAAGCCATACAAATCAAACCAGAAAAAAGTAGTTAGTATCTAGGAATATTTTTAAGTTTGCTGTATTTCATTCCGATTTTGGTTTTATGCTGCAAATCATCGGAGATTTTTTTTCCACCATTGTATGATGCAGCTTCAAAAACTTTAAGACTTTTAACGAAAGTAAAATCAACGTCCCGGGTCATCTTAAGGTAGTATCTCTCCCTAAGTTTTCAGGTCCCTGTCAAATACTTTACTTTAATGACAAGTTCATATTCTCTGCCTAATAACTATTTTTGTAAGTTTTAAAAGAAGAAATATACAGAAATTTGTTTTGTTGTTCAGAGGTGTGGAAGGTTGCAATTAACTTTCGTGTCACTTTTGTAATCTACCGAACTGACTCTTTTCAGGTTTTACCTCCAGCACAAAGGATAGAACCTTCCCTATCTATTTCAACGTCAGCGATGCCAGCATCCACAATTTTCACCCACTTGTGAGCGCTGGCACACAGCGGCACGCAGGGGAAGGGCTCTGAGGCAACTCCTAATCGTTAAAACAAGACAGGCAAAACGTCATTCACACGCTGTCCCAGAGCGATGGGAAGGAACACACTAAGCCAAACGCAAACTCTCCGGTAACTCAGGATATTATGCCACAGGCACAGAGTTCCTCTTCGCAAAATCCCCCCGTGGGAGGAGCCGCCGCTCGCTCCCGGGTTTCAGGGCTCAATTCCCTGCGCTCCTAAACTCAATTCACCGTCCACATTTTCCGCTGTGAGCCCTCGAAAAGCACAACCTGCCCGCCCAACGCCTACTCCTCCATCACCCCGAAGAGGGGCGGCGAGTTGGAGTCGGTCCCCGGGGCAGTAAACGGGGACCGACCCCTACGACGCCCCTTTACCCGAGCAGAGGAAGCGAGCCCACCCGCACAGGGAATTCCGCCTGCTGGGTCCCTACCTGGAAAGCAGCGGGAGCGGAGGAGGACACGCCTAAAGGGCAGAGGGTGCGGGGGAAGGGGACGAGCCAGGACAGGCGGCGACAGGGCAGGCACAGCGGTGTCACACGCGGCAGCCCCCGGGCGGCCGAGGGCACCTGTAGCCGGGGGGGGGGGGGTGGCGAAGGGGGGCGTCCGGGGCGCGCAGGAGGAGGGGAAGGAGGACAGAGGGGACCTTTGAGCTGGGGCAGCGGCGACAGCTCCACCTGGCTGCTCTGGCTGCGGAACTGCGAGGAGCCCTGCGAGCGCTTCTGCCTCTGAGCCTTGCGCACCGATTTCCGTGTGAAGCCATCCACTTTCTCCGCGGCAGAGATGGCCGCCGACATGGCTGGGCGGTGAGGCGGCGCG
>VZSF01002310.1:177449-240119 GCA_013398295.1 Chionis minor
AAAAAAAAAAAAACCAAGTCCTCCCTGCCCTCACGCCCGCCCGCGCGCACACACACCGACGGGAAGCGGGGAGGAGAAGGGCTGGAGTCCGAGCGGCGGTGCCGGCGCGGGCTGCCGGGCGCTGGGGAGGCTCCGGGGTCCGGGCAGCCGCCTCGCTCCTCAGTTCCTGCTTCCCTCGCAGTTTCCTCCGCGCGGAGCCGGCTGCCGGGGAGGCGGGGGAGAGCGNCCCCTGGGCCGAGCTCGCCAGGGAGGCGGCTTCCACTCCCCGCTCGCTTCCACACGCCCCTTCTCCGCCTCTCAGCCGCCGCCGGGCGCTCCCCGCGCCTCCGCCGTCATTCTGCCCCCTCCCGCTCCGCCGGGGGCCGCTACGAGTGTCCCCGCCCGCCGCAGCCGCGCCGCCACAGCCCCGGAGCCGGCGGGCGAGNCCCGCGGGGGCCCGCTCCGGGTCCCCCCCCCCGCCGCAGCCGCGCCGCCACAGCCCCGGAGCCGGCGGGCGAGCGGCCGCGCAACTTGGCGGAGCCGAGCGGAGTTGAGGGGAGGAAGGAGGGGGAAGGGGCGGGGCGGGGGCCACCGCCACAGGAGCAAGAAGGGCCCAGAGCAGCGGCCGCCGCTGTGCGGCGCTCGGGTGATTGACGGCGGCAGCCAGCCAATGAAAAGAGAGGCTCGTGGAACACGCCCCCCCGTCCCTCCCTCCGCGCAGGGCTTTGGGGCGGGGACGCGGGAGCCGGGACGCGCCGCGAGGATGGCGTGATTGACAACAGGCTCCTCCAACCGAGAGGAGGGGAAGGGGGTTGGGCGGGGTTTGCCTGGCGGACGTAAAACGCGAGGGAAGGGGAAGGGGGGACACGGCACGGCGGGTGGAGCCGGCACCGGCCAATCCGCGCCGCGGCGGGGGACGGCCGCGGGCCCGGCAGAGGGAAGCGGTGGGCGCACGGCGCCGCCGCCGTTCTCGAGCCGCCCGCGGCCGGTGCAGGCGGCGAAGGCCTTTTTCTCCTTGCGGAGCCAAGCCCGCTCGCGGCCGCTCCTGGGGAGACAGGAGCCGTCCGGGGGACCGGCGCGGGGCGGGGGGAAGAGGTGCAGCCGGGATCCCGGGCCGGCGCCCTCTTCCCGGGTTTGGACGGCGGCGGCGGGGGAGGGAAGAAGGGAGGAGGTGTGTGGAGAGAAGGCGGCTGTGGGCCGCCTCCCACGGGCCCAGCCGGGGATCCCGGCTGCGGTGTCCCCTGCGGTGTGAGGGCTGCCTGGCCGCACCGGAGCTGCTGGGAGCGCGGCGGCGGCGGCGCTCGGGGCTTTCCACAGGCCGTTGGCAGCCGCACGCCGTAACGGGAGGGACCCCTGAAGCGGGGGAAAACTGCTAAAGGAGTGCTCGGCCCTCAGCTGCCGGCACCGGGAGTCGCGCCAGGGCGTTTTATGCGATCTTCTAAGTGCTTCTGGCTTCTTCTTTTTTTTTTTTTTTTTTTTCCCCCCCCCCCACCCCCCTGGCACCTCAGTGTTTTTGGTGTTCTGCACATCTCCAGATGATTTGGGCTCTTAGGAGTCTGTTACCATGGTGTTTACTTTTTCACACTGAGTCACACTCTCATTTCGCAGGCTGAAAGCACAAAATTGTCTGAAACAAGCACGTGCTTAACTTTCAAGGAGTGAACGGTTATGGAGTTACTAATTATTCTGTTTTGTACAATTTATACGTTCAAGCTGAAGTTAGGCTATGAGAAATGAGATTTGCGACCACTGCAGCATAGGAAAATCATGATTGTGTGTGCAGTACATTAAAGTCTGACTTTTGCCCGGTGCCATTTCCATATACAAATGGCTCCCCCATGCTTTTTGAACTGCAAACGTAGGATGCCTTAGCTTGTAGTCATTCAGGTAGAGATAAGTTTATGAACATCAGCACATTTCTTCTGGCTGCGTAGTTTTATGTACTGATTCAGCAAATATTTGTAGTATTTGAAATACACACTCAAGTTTCAGTAGCTTGCGTAGGACATAAATACTGTAAGGTAATCATGTTTGGTGACTGCTTTCATGAGTTAGAGTTTAATCTTTATATGTATAAACCACGAATCAAAACCCAGGTGTAGATTACAGTTTTATGCAAACATGAAGGAAGACTGAGACTGTGGAACCCTGTTCAATAGAAACTGTTGCCTGTCTTTCCTTTTTTCTTTCCTCTGTCAGCACAATCTCTACTATTTAATGTATGACTACTTGTGTACCTCCCATCTTTTTTGCTTTTGGTGAAATAATCTTTAGTGTTTGGAAATAAGATGGAGAGTACTCTAAGAGAATTCTTTTCTATATGCTTTAGATCCGATTCTGGATACAGCATATCTAGAAATGATAGGGGACAAGTTTAATATACTGTTATGTTTCTTGCAGGTGTGTAGACGTCTTATTTAATTTTTTTAATATATTACAAAATCCAATTTACAGACAAAATAGCAATCTTTAGGCACTTGTCCTTTAGACTGGCAACTCGTGTATTGATTGCAGTAAAGGAAATCATTGCATTCCTTACTGGGATAATGCACATTTCACTTCACGGCCCACAGCTCCTGTTGAGAGAGTGCTAAGGCCCAGACCCTCTGTCAGTGTGTTCCTCTGTTCCTGCCTGCCCTCCAACAGCTGTCATTTTCTTCTGCACCCATTTTTAGAAAGTGACACTGTCCAGTGTGCCCTGCATATTGTTTATTGGCAACTCAAGCCTTGCTGCCTGTTCCCAGTGTATAACAGTCTACCTTAAAGTTTCATCAATTAAGTATTTTGGAATTTGTTAATGAAAAGCCATATGTAAGTTCTAAGTAATGTCAAACTACTTTTCTGAGATATAAAATACTTTCTTCAAGGTTACTAGGCTTTGGAATGGCTGCCATGCTGTTTAAAACTACGTTGTAAAAATCTGTTGGCAGTTGACATTCATGATACAAACACCTAAGTAAATAATAGGTGTAGTCTTGCAATGATAGGATTTTCTTATCAACTGCATTGGAATATATTTTCAGACCATGTCTTCACATACCACTCATAAAAGAAACATTGCTGAAATCTGAGTCAGACAAACAAAAAGAAACTGTTTTCTTCTCTCAAATAAATGAGAAGTATTTTTAGCTGTTGAGTTTTCTTTTGTCTTTTTAATGTAACTCTTCTGTTTCGGAAAAGAATCAGCAGCATCTCTGTAGACCAGCTACACTTTCCCAAACCGAAATGCTAATGTTTGAATTAATGTACACCTGAAATCAATGGAATTACATGGATGTATGAAACCATTGGAACATGGGGGACTGGGGTATTCAGAGGAAAAAATGAAAGCGAGATCTCTGGCTGGCAATCTGAAATAGCTGTGTTTGAGAAGGCTGCAGCTTGCCCTTCCCCACTTTCTGCACATACTGCTTCCTACACAGCTGTTGGAGCTGCTCTGAGTCAGCTTCTGAACCCCCTGGTTTTTAGAGTGTATTTAAAGGCACCCAGCGATGATGACAGGGTATGAGCTGCTGGCTCCAAATCCAATTCATAAAGGTCTAAGGTGTCCACAGAGAATGTTGTGAATAGTAATTTTATGCCAAGCTATTCCCACTCTTAAATCAGAGCCCTCAATATGCACTGAAGCATTGATTCTGCAGAACCTCACGTGTGTCTCTGTCTTGACTTGGAAGAAAGCTCGTTATCATTCATGATCATTATTCAAAATGGAGAAGCAACACTCTGGAACAGATTTAACTAGAAGTCACATTTGCAGTTCTTTTCATTCAATCACAGGGATTTATTTCCTGTACCTTCTTAGCATCTTTTTACCCGGGAGTGAGACCTTTGGAAAGGTGAATGAGAACACAACTTTAACATCAACTTTCAGAATCCTGACTAACTTGGCTTGGAAGTGTGGCGCTTCGAGTGCCAGGTTGCTGCCAAGTTTTTGCTACAGGGAGTTGTCTGGTTGCCAGCAGACGAGGAGTTAACTATAGCTCTGCTTTCCCATTCTTCTGTACAGATGCTTAGAGGCCAAGCTACAAGAAATCTAGCTCTTCTCAGAGACAGTGGGAGGAATATTTTAATAAAGAGGATGCCCTAAGTGGGTGAACCCTCAGCCAGGAAGCTTTGTGGAGAAAGGTTATGAAAACTTACTTTTATTTCCTTCTCAAAAGGGAAATCTTCAGCCCTGTTGGATGCAGCCATGCTTATATTTACTACTGCACCACTGCATGAGTTTTTCAGTGTATTTCAACTAACTTAAAATACTTTCTGGGCTAAGGCTGTGCTCTTTCAAGCATGTGTGGAATTGAGTTTAAGCACTTGGACTGTGTCAGTAAAACCGAGTGAGCTATTCACATACTTCAGGTTAAACCGTATGTTTACATGTTCTGTGGTCTGCACTGGCTAGTTGCTGTCTAGCAGAAGTGTTCCCAAGTCTTCTGCTTGGTAAATCCTTAAATAATATAGAATCGGTTGTCTCGGGGACCATCTGTCACCTCTCTCCCGGAGCAGGATTTGAAATTCTGGGATTGGAACTCGGAGATTAGTTGGTGAGACCTTCTTTGTAAGGGCCCTGAGTTCAATTTCCTTTGGCATACCTATGAATACGTCATTACAGTCTTTCCAGGCAAAACTATGTGTATGGGTATGTGCAGGCAATGGATTGTTAAAACTAGCTGTGATTCATGTTGTTATTTTAAAAACCTCTTAATTAAATCTTCTGTCAGACAATCCAGCGTGATTGTGTTGCAAATAAAAAATGTATTTTAAGAAGTTCATACACACAGGCACACATATGCACACTGATTATCATAACTGATAGTCCAGTGCAAATGTATCCCAATTTAACTCCTTAATTCTGCCTGTGTCTTGAACTGTCATTTTGGGTGGAAACAGTGCTGTCTGAGAACTCAGCAGCAGTCTTTCTGGCTCAATAAAATGCAAAGCAGCCCTCAGGGATATAGGTTTACAACTAGGCTTTCAAACTCAGTTAGCATCTTTGCCATAATGACATTTCCTTAGCAAAAATCTACAGAACATAAGGATATATGTATTTATTGATCTGTTCTCTGTGCTGAAGATTTGTTTGCATTTCATTTAGGAAGGATCTTCAGCAAGAGGAAGGGATTCATAGTATTTTTAAGTGTAACAACTGGCACCGGTATTTACTGAAATGCAAAAATAAACCCCCAACAACAAACCACCACCGCCAACAACAAACAACACTGTAGCCTTTCCGCTACCACTTTCTAAATGCTTTTGTCTGTGGCAAACCAGACCTCTGTAAATGCCAACGATAGCTCTCCTCAGCTTTACAGTCTTCTGTAAAGATTGTTCAACACAGCATTTAGAAAATAAAAGGGAGCTATTTCTGTTATGAAATGTTTGCATGTCAAAGTGAACACCTGGAAGCTTGAGTTCTTTCAGAAATAATTCCTAATGCTCAGTGAAGGGAATTAAACAAACAAACAGCAAGGTTTATTCTGTCAGCTTCTCAGCAGGCTAAGAAGAATTACTGCACGCCAAGAATCAGCTGCTCCTGGAAACTTGATGACTGTGGCAGCCAGAAAAGTACAAAACGTGGCCAAGAGATGCAAACCCGACACACAGGCTGCAGTGAAGAGAAATGAAGAGGATGGGGAAATCTCCCCGTAAATCCAAGGTGGAAAGGGTTCGCTGTACCAGGGTTTCCGAGCACTTTGACAGTGTAGAATACTTCCTGTAAGGAACTGGTTTTGCATCTCAAATTGTAATTCTATTCCCTTGTAATTCTATTCTCCTTGGAGAATAATAACAGAAAAGTATTTTTATATTTTCATCTGTCTCTGCTGTGATTTAGCAACTGGAAAGAAAGAGCCAAGTCTGCCAAATAGCCAGTTCTCCATGGCCCGCTAACAAGTGGGCTTGCACCCATTGTCTGCAAATCTGCCCTCTCAAACAATTTCAAACGACACCTTTTCAGGGCCAATTTTTAAACTTATGTTTGCAAAAGCAGAATAGGTGCTATTAGTAAGGAGGAGTCTTACATGTTGATTAATTATAATCAATCCTTCCACTCCTGGCTTAATGAATGAAGTCAAGTCACATTCACTTCTGGATACTACTGATTTGTCATATAGGTTATGCAGCTTTTGTGTGCAGTTGTTTCACGTTTTCAAGTTTTTCTCAACTGTTCTGAGAGCTGCGAAAGAGACTTACAAGAGACAGCTGTGGTTCTTATGTAATAACATGATTCCCAGAGCTGGATCTTTAGGGGGGAAAAAAAAAAGCAAGACTTGAGATAAAGCAGTAAGCGTGGGTAAGCACACAGAAGAGACTGACGTGAGCTTTAGAGAGATGTAAATAATGTTTATAGCAATTTAGTCTTTTTGTCTGTAACATCCAAAAAGATTTATTTTTGCCAGCAGATGAAATAAACGGTCTTACTGAGATTTCAGAAGTATGTTCCTCCATGTTAGGACTTGTCTCCCTTGGGGAAATGTACTGCCTTTCCTCTAGCGATAGAGCCATAGTGGTCAAATAAAGGCGGCACAGAAACACGTGTGATTTTTCCTTGTGTAGATGCGCTCTCAGTCATGACGGTAAAGGCAGCGGTGCTTGTTTCTGCCACAGTGAAACGCGACATTACAGCAAAAGCTGTCTCTCACAGGTCACCATCTAGAGCAGGATCCCCGCATTTCCCTGCCTTTCCTGAAGGATGGAGCACCTTCGGTGACCTGGCTTGCTCTCCTTCCAGCGGATCTGACACCACAGTCACTAAGCACAGACCATGCAGCAAGCTCACTTAATCCTACCCAGTGAACACATGAGCCACAGTTTGCGTTTCAGTCTGTAAATTGTTCTTTTGTTTTGCAGGCTTTACTGAACACAGTTTTATTTCATGTGACTGTGCTATTTATGGAGGAGTAAATATTGCCGGGGGTCTATTTAAAAAGGCCAATGACCTGGATTTTTTTCCATTTGAATTATCTCCAAGAGTCAGACATGTTTAACAACTGATTTTTTTTTCCCTTTTTGTTGTAGATTGCAATCATTGCTAACGTCTTAGATCAACACCAACTAGAAAGACAAAGATTTAGAGAGAAATAAAACTTCATGTAGTGTGAATGTGATTAGGCAGTATGCGACCTTGCCATTTTTGGAAGAGATGAATTCCATCCTGAATTACCAGTTATCAAGATAGCATGTTTTTAACCTCTGAATATTTGCCTTTTCATACCATTATGGTATTTTCAGCTCATAGCTCTGGTTTGTTACTTTTATTATTTTTTTACTCTTTTTTTTTTTTTTCAAGTGTGTTTCCACATATTACAAATAAATAAATAAGCCACTGTCCTGGTTTTCAGAAAGGGAAGATTTAAACCAAGCAAATGTTCTTCTTGCTGTTTTTGCAATCTAAATAGCAGTATTGCTTTACTATTTAGGAAGCAGAAAGTTAAACATTTCTGAGAAAATAGTGCTATATTTTCACTTTCAGGAATGAGCTTTGTGAATGCAAACAGGTAGCCAAATGTCAGGAATATTAAATATGTTTGAGTATTCTTAAAAGGTGAGCCAACCATATTTTTTTAATAGATAACATCTTTAACAGTATAAAATGAGTTGATCACAATAAGTGTAATGGGCTCCAACCTGAAATTTTGTTGTAGGCATACTTTACCCGGTCACGTAAAACCATAAAAAGGTACAATTTTTATACTGAATGGCATTCAATATATGTTGTAAAGTCTGTGGGGCTTACCATGCCATTACAAGGTACCCTGGCTTCAGTGCAAAGCCAGCTTCAGAAGTCACAACCCACTTCTCCCTTGGAGAGCTGGGGTGGAGCCACAGGATGGAGATGGGACTTTCTCAGGCCTAAGCCATCATCTCACCTGACCGCGTTTCTTCAAAATCTCATTTTTCCTGGGGAAGGAGCATACTGGACAACACTTAGATAATTCAACACCCTTATGAAGTAAATGATGATGAGTACTTCTCTAATATTATTCTGGCTTGAACCACACTACGCCATGGAGTAGCCATGCTGTACAAGCTGCCCGTGCACAAGTCCTACCAGTCCTGCCTAACCCTTCAGGAAAATGCCAGGAAGCAATGGCGTAACTTCTTGTCCTGTTGATGTCTTAGGAGAGACAGTGAGTTCATGGTGCTGGGAAAAATATTCCACATTGCTAGTCAAACTAATAGGAATTTGCATTGACGTTTCTTCAAATGAAACAAAACTGAATCCTTGGAAAAGATATTTTACAGAGAATAAAGCCTTCTTTGAAGGTTTTCCACTGAAGGCTGTGACTGATTACTTTGACCTTCTTGTTTTTAGTGTCCCTTTTCAAACACTGGAGTTTACCAGCAGGTTATTTCACACTTCAAAAAGATGTTGTCTTCCTTGAGTCAAAATTGTTACCGTGAAATGAACTGCTGTCAGTGACACCTACACCTTCCTTAAGATCAGCCATACAAGTGCTGTTTCGTTCTCGGTTGCAACATATGTTTTCAGTTCTCGTTTGTATTACTAAACAAGAGTTTTCAGATTCTAACTCAAACCATCTTTCAGAATTAAATTAGCTAAACCCTAATTAGCCAGCACTGATCAGAACAGATTGTAATGACTGCATATGCTACCCCAGTCTAGCTCTTCATTAAAAAGCTGCCAGTTTTTAAGGAAAGAAAGAAATTCAGACTATATTCTGTGTTACTAGAAAAATTCAGACTATATTCTGTCTTAATAGACCTCAGATCTGTCTGAGGTGAAGCAGAATGATTATAATACAAGCAATCACCTGCTGTAATTCCTTTCCAGATTATTTCTCACTGATTAATAAGTTAAAACACAAAACTACAGGGGTATTTCAGAATCTTCTTCCATTTTTCACCCTCTGTAAAAACTGGTGGCCTGATTTTTCTCTACTGTAGTTTTTGGAGGAGGTTCTGTACCCTTTTTGTAGGAAAGGAAAAGGGTGAATTTCCAAAATCGTTGTTACCAAAGTCTTACTTAAATATTTGTGTTAATTGACTTGGCTGGTCAGCTGCTGTTTATGAGATTAAAGTAGGCTCAGTCCTGTACTCTGTCTTAGAAAGAACCCTAAAGCATCCCTTTTAAACAACATTTAAACTCTATTTGATCACAGGCGTATGGGGTGGCCAGCATGTTCTACACATCTTATGAATTTTAGACAACGTTGTTATGAATGTCGTATTTTTAATGTGCAACAGACCGTCTGCTGACTAGGTCTATACCACATACTTGTCAGAGTGATGAAGAGCCATTAACTTTAATGGCTGTACCAGATAAAGTGGAAAGTTCTCAAACAGGAAGAAGGAACAGAAATTAAAAGAATGGTGGTTCCAGAGGGACTTGCAGAGGGAACAAGGAGGAAGATTTATGAAGTCCTTCAAAGGTTTTGAATGGGAAAGAAAGGTGATTTTTTGAAGCAGGAGAAAAGACGTGTGATTTAATTATGAGACCCTACAATGTCAAAGAAAGGCACCTTCATTTTGATGAGAAGCAGTGTGATGCAAGAAGATTGTAAATATGCTAGAGGATGTCTGACGTATTGCCAAATAATGCTGTGGAGACCGAGGCTTGGAAAATATCGTCAAAGTTTATTATTCTGTGCTCGACTGTATATTTCTTTTGCAAGCTAAATGCAGAGTCACTTGTTTTAGAGTTCTGTACAAAGTCTGCATGGCTATGAACTCTGCTCCGCACAGACACCAGGAGACTTACATACAGCCTGATCCTACCCAGCTGTAGGCCCCTACCTGAGGTGCCTACATGTTAAGTCCGATAACGAAGGCCTGTTCTAGTCAGTGGAGTGAGCTAGGTAGGCACCCTGTAGTGGAAAGTCATGTCTCGGGTGGACTGAAAAACTCTCTGGAGACCGCCTGCCTCTCTACACGACTATAGAAGTAGCTTACTATGACCATCATCCCATGTAGGTGCTGGGTGTGACTTGCCGAGGCCTTTGGCTCCTAAAGGCCAAAACATCTACAAAGCTGGAGGATTCATGACGATCACTGAGAACCTGAGACTATGACTATACAAGTTAACTAAAGAGTGCAAGGACTATTCCCAGGTACCAGGACTCTCGCGTCTCTATCACTACATTACTGGAACGGCATCTGGACCAGGCTGACATTCCCAAGCCCCCAGTATACCATGAACAAGCGATGCCCTGGTTTTGAGGGCAAGAGTGCATTGCTAATGCCAAGAGCTGGTTTCCAAAAAGTTTAATGTATCAGAATGGAAGTATACTTAATCTATGAAACACCTGGAAATGAGCTCACGCTCATTTGCATTGTATGTTTGCACAACCTACAGTTACTCCTTGGCCAAGTCACTGTGTTACCCCAAACTGCAAAACCTGTATGTGCTTTGCTTCCCTTTGTCCGACTGTTCTCCCTTTAGAAAGGGATGCTTCCCAGGCACTTGATCTTTATTCCTCATGCTTTAGAAAGTGGGTGCCACAGCCCAGCCATTTTATACTTTCCAAGAGTGGTACCGCGGGTCTGAAGAAACTTGGAAGTCTGCACAGGTGACAAGAGGAGACTGCCAGCAGCACTTGGAGGAGTGTGGTTATCGGGTTTATAACTGGAATATTAGGATATTCTGATAATCTGAGTAATAATAAGCATGTTATCTAAAGTATTTTTCTTTTGTTATATACTGAAAAGTGAAACTATTTGTCATTAATTTATTTATTTTCCCTCCTTGTTCCTTTATGACCATCCTAATTTCTGATAATTTTTTGGGCCATTTTCTTAGCTGCATTACATTAAAGAAGTTCATCACCTCCACTGAAGATATACTGATTTACATTAGTTGAAGATCTGGCAATATCTTGAGTCTTTTCTTAGTAAGTTTATTTTTTTCTGCCCTCCCCCCCCTTACTGTATTACATTTGATGTTTTCATTGACCACTGATCTCTGCAAAAAATCTGTCATTGTAGGAATTGCAGTACTACATGATTTAGTGCTGCTTTTAGCTCCACAGACCAGAGTTTAAATTTTTTGTATTAATTTCACAGGTCATATTATGCTGAGTGTCTTTAATCAGATTGCATGCTGCTATCATTTTACTGTGTCTAAACATTAATTAAGCCTTCAGAAGAGTAAGTAGTTTTAATAACTTTAGGTAAGTTTTAATAACTTGGTAAGAAAAGGGATCTTTTATGGACCAGATAACTGACATAATAGGAGCTATTTTCCAGTACACAAGTATATGTAGGTAAAGAGGTTTTACTGGGTGATTGAGTGCTGTTTGGTAAAGGTTTGTGGTTCTGTGAAGAAGGGCAGAAAAAACAGAGAAACTGAGAAAGGGCAGTGAGAAAGTGATGGCCACAGCCACAGAAGTGCCAATAGTCTGGCAATGTTAAACTTGTATCTTTTTTAAAATAAGAGGACCTTTGGGCAGAGTGCTAGCTATAAAGGGATTTGTGAGCAAAACCTGTCTCTCCTGCTACTTGAGTCCTTTCGCATTCAAAGGCACAGGATTTTTTTTCCCTTCATAAATAAACAGAACTGAAGAAAGTAATATTGGTCCCAATTTCTTCTTCTACAGAAAATAAACAGTACATTCTAAATTCTAGTTAGCCAATAGTTAAAAGAAGCAGCATGATGTTCTTATTGTTGCCATCCAGATTCTGGAACTTTCCTTTTCCCTTTCCTCTCAACCAGTCTGTCAAGAATTGGTGATTCTGGGCTTTCCCACAGATCACATCCTCCTGTGGATGGTACCGTAAGGTGTGCTGCATTCCTAGTGATCAGGGTAGTTCTCTGCAGAAGATGCTGGTGGGGATGGGGAAGGCAAAGAAACACACATTTTTATGGTGATTTCAAAGTTAGAAGATGGCATTGTCAACCGATCACAGACTGGTGCTAGAGTGCTCACTGGATTTCTCTTACTGCTCCTTTCAGTGCTAAGGATTAACGGCTTCCTAAGATGCTTGTTCACCTTCACAAAAGAAAACACTGGAAAACTACTTGCGCTCTTTCGTTTTCATTCATTGTTGCATGTGAGTTAGAGGCCTATAAAAGTCTAGTTCAACATAAAATTCCAAACAACAAGGCAGTAGGATTATTTTTATTTTCATTTTTGAATGAGAGCTTCAGAGTGGTAATTGACAGATTATGTGAGCACCGGGAGTTATTTTAGAATAGTATAATGTTGTCATGCTATAATGTCAGTGTAATGCCTTTGAAACTATCAGACATTAAAATATTGGCTTCTTGACAACGCTTTCTTGCAAACTTCATCTCTGTTGCTGTGACCTTTAAGAAGGATCTTTCTTCTGTAGATGAATTTAAACAAAGGAACAAGCTGTGCAGCAGAAGCCTGGTTCCCTATGATCGGTGTCCGATGTCCTAGAGCACCTTACTAACCACAGATGTCCCCTTATGGGTCCTTATGACCTCCTCAGTGCCCCAGTGCTCCTGTGGGCAGGACGCAGATGGTGCCGTGGCTGGCTCTGAGGTCTGCTGCATGTTGACCAGCCCAAACCCCCACAGCTGTTGAGGTCTCATAGCGATCTCCTCTCATGATGCTGTAACTGCTGTGCTCTCCCCACCACAACCCACGTCCTGATTTCCATGATGTTCAGAAGAGCTTTTATCTTTAAGACCCCTGCCCTTCTGTCAGATGTGGTTAAAATTGGCCAAGAGGCTCAGGATTTATTGTAGGAGTACGTCTAACGGACATACTGACAGACGGTATGGTTGCGTAACTCCCCTTTCCTTGAGAAAGCAGGCAAAGATGTAGCTGCCATCAGGTTTTTGTGGGAGTAATAATATGACCTCCATTTTACATGGTAGCACATCAGTCAATGTGAGGCTGGAGGCGGTAGCCAGGGAGACTGAGGAACACTCATGGTTTTCAAAATGAAAATCAATTACCAATGGTGGTCATAATTTGGCTACTTTGCTATATCTGGTCTGAGGGTAGAAGAAAATGAGGATGAGATACAAACAATATATATTGTATGGGAAAAAAAGTGTATTATTGTTTGCAAAATAGACTTACAAAGCTTGCTGCTTTATTTATATAGTTAATTTAATCTATCAGTTAACAAACAAGTTTTTCAACTTTACCACTACAGCTCTTTCACTTGTAACAAATCCCTATGATTCTTATTTATCAGGTAAAATGTTCAATTTATAATGTACCTCATGTTATTACCACCATGATTTTTGCAGAAGTCTTCTCTAGCATGATTTGTTTTTAATGAGCTAGTAGGGTTTTTTTTGTTCTCATGGTTGAAGAATTGTAAAAATATAATTGTACATGCTTCTTGTCAAAATGAATTGCCAGCTAAATGGGATTATACCTTTCACACAAATAAAGAGGCACCACTTCTCTGAAGAGACAACTTTTTTCACTTTGAGGGAACGTGTGCTCTTAAGTCAGACCTGCAAGTTATTTTAAACAAATGGAGCTGATTTTGGAAGATACATATGCTGGATACCCCAAATAACCCTGGTTTATGGAGTTGCTTTATTTCCATTATATGGCATTGCCAAATGTTTTGTGAGAAAAATGATTTGTTATATTTGGCAAAGTTTCTAAATTATGTAGTTACGTGACTACATAAGAATCATTATCATTTTCGAAACTTGACTTATGGAATATGGATGCTTTCTGCAGAACAGAAAACCTAAAGCTCAATTCCATATTGTAAGGGCTTGGTCAACATGTCCCATAGAAACATCTTCAAATCTAATCAGCCTTGTCTCATAGTACTTATTATACAACTACCTATGCCTGGACGCCATCCTGTGCAACCTGCTCTAAGTGGACCTGCTCTGGCAGGAGGGTTGGACCAGATGATCTCTAGAGGTTCCTTCCAACCCTAAACTGCCTGTGATTCTGTGATTCCATGCAGCCACTTGTTCATAATTATCAGTTTATCTTTGAATGACATTTTTGTTAAGTCAGAGTGGACAGAGTGCAACTTCATGTCTTTTAGAGGAGCTGTAACATACGTGGGAATTTTGGTGTCAAAATCCACCTGTGAGAAGATACATCTCCCACTGCTTCCTACTACCAGTGCCATTCAGGACCAAACACAGGCAGTAGTAATGTCCCCACAGTCTTGTAGCAGAAGTCAGCCTTACAAAATATTTTTAAGGAAGGAAAATTGCAAGGTAATTAACTTTTAGATCCCTGTCATCATGTCTGGGCAATGCAGAAGTTATGAACTGATAGCTCAGAGAAACTGTCTGTTTGAATACGTATCCACGACAATCAGTAGGAGCTTACATCACGTCTCTGGTACCTTCGTATCGAACCATCACCGGCTACGAATTGCTAGGGTGGGCAGAAATGGGATTTTAGAAATGAGAACTGGATTGTATTTTTAGCTGTTAGGTCAGTTTGTTCAAAGCTCAGAATATTTAAATGCAGATAGAAACCTACCATGATTCATAGTGTGTGGCCAGCATTAATCCCTCTTGTTCTAGCAAGGAGCTGCAGTGTTCAATATTAGACCCACTTTTATAAGAGAAGAATAAAGCAGCTGGATGCTGGTGCTGTTGTGTGGTTTCCACTGAATATGCTGTCTTTAGTTGAGTATTTTTATGGACTGAAAAAGTGGTGTGAGCTCTTGCTTTTTTTTTTTTTTTTTTTTTNTTTTTTTTTTTTTTTTGGCTTGTTTGCTTGCTTTTTTGATTGCTTATATTACCACCTGGCACTGTTTTCCTTTTGCTTTTACAGTGGCCCATTTTTCTTTGTCATTTATTTTACAATATATCATCTTCTGGAAAGCAGTTGGCCTCGCTTTGGTGATAAGTTATCCCAGAGTGTTGCTTCAGCAGTTGAAGAGAAGTGTGAGTTTCAAAACCTCATGGCTGCAAGCAGGTTTTAAACAAAAAAACCCCCAAATCCTTAGGCTGTGCTCACTGGCTTAGTGTACAATAACTGTATATAAATAAAACCAGATGTGATTCCAGGGCCCGAGTGAAATACAGATGAAGGTAGTGCTCCTACCCATAGTGGTGAAAATCCTACATCATGCTGAACATTGGCATCTCACTATTGCTAATGGCACGTAGAGAGCACTCCTAATTGAGTGCTCACTTGTATGCTGGCTTCAGGTAGAACTTAGGATCCAAACTGGCCCCTTTTAAAGACCTGGCATATTTGTTTTTCATGAAGTCTGCATCTGACGGTGGGGTTCTGAGATGCAGAATTCACCTGAGGCTGCCAAGGACCCCTTACCCGGAGGAGGTTTTCTACAAGAGCTTGAGAGTTTGCACTTCTACACCAGCCATGCAACTGCACGCGGTTATTTTTATCTATATTCCAGACTAGCTCCAGGCCCATCCCCTGAATGCTGGATAAGCCCACAGAAATACAGTGACTACTCCAAATGAGATATATGTATCAGACCCTAATACTCATATGGATTAACGCAGATGAATGCATGGACTCATGCAAATTAATCTTGAGCACATAAGTAAGATGTCTGAATTAGGAATCTATGCTCCCTCTACAGTCAGTGGAGAGAGACAGTTGATGGGCTGAAGTTGCATGCTTGCACCCTCTCAGTGAGCAGGTAGTCACTGATGCTGACGAGGCTCAAACGTTTGGAGTCAAATGAAGTTAAAGTTTCCACCTCTGAAAGGTGCAGTAAAAAGGGAGGGAGAAAGGTGACTGTGTCATCTTGGGTGAAAGGCTATTGTGCTTGCATTGAGCAGGCTATGTATGCACAGTCATGCTAATGGCAACCAAGAATCTCACCGGAAAACTAGGCGAGAAGCAATATAGGTAGGACAAATGGGGACATTTGAGAGGCCCCCTAGAGTCATGGTCAGATGAAGGCAAAGGAAAAGATGATATGTCAGGCAAAGATGTGGTCTGGGTTGTTCAGCTGATGTCACATTTGAGCTAAATATTATCTTTTTGTTGCTGCTTTTTCCTGGGTTTGACTGGTAAGAACTGGAAAACAGGTGGAGAGCAGAGAAGTAATGGGGATGTGAAGACAGCCTGTGGCGGGAGAAGAGAGGAAGGGCCAATGGGATGGCCAGTTTGGGACAGTATAGAAAGATAAAAAGCAGGTCTCGGTTCTGAAGCCAGGGGATGAGGACATAAGGGAAGGAAGCCTCCCACTGCAGCTTGTGCTGGGACTGCTGGGGCAGCTGGGGTGGCTAAAACTTGTTGTACAGGCACCGCACCTCAGCCCACTTGTGAGGTTGCTGGGGCAGGTGAGCAGCTCTAGAGCACCATCAGGGAGGCCAACAGGACGTCAACATGCCTGTTTCTACTGCAAATACAGGCAACTACATATCATGCCTGTTTTGAATTACCAGAGCATCCAAAATGTTTGCAAAACCCTTGCTAATAATCGTATTAACTCAAAATAGCACACTTGATAATTGCTGAAATTGTGGGTAGACCATAGGTTTTGGTTATGGTTTTGGTACAGTTTGTTCTACTAAAATTTGAAAGGATGCTATTTTTAGCAAACTCTTGAGAACAGATGAGTACTATCTAAACATAAGAATGAAGCAATGGGTTCATAGATTTGAAAGTTATCTGCTGCTGCTCAGGACTGTTTAGTGATTTTTTGCATTTTTCAATATTTCCTCTTTTTATTTGGGCTTCTCTGCTGTGGGTGTTGAAGTCCACCGTGGCCGAGTGATTTATGGGGTCCAATAGCTTTAGACAGGAGATCATCATGGACTGAACTTTCTGAAAGCTCAGGCTCTTTGGGTCTTTCACTGGACCAGCCTTTATGAATAATGCAGACTATCTCCATTTTTTATATTCCTTAATTTGAAACTCTGAATAGTGTTCCCTGAATCTCATTTCTGTGCAGTCGTTTATTTGGGTGACTTGGGACTACAATGGCATTCTGTTGGACATTCAAATTACATTCAGATGAAGTAGTTTTCATATCTGCCTTAACATTTTACCTCTTAACTTCCTAAATCCAGACTGCAAGTTGTGAAGGTGAGCTGAATCATTTCTATGTCGTATTTACGCTTGTAATGAATTTCTGTGGGTACACCCAAGGTAAAGCTTCCCCCTAGAATGCCAAGTTATGTCATATATTCTAATAAAATTTCCCCTGCTCAGGCATGAGCACAAACCCTATATAGCACTTATGTGCTACTTAGACCCTCACAATTAGGCTTCTTTGCAGCTTAAGGGATACGTAGGATTTGCAGAGTGGTGTATTTAGTTCCTAAGTCCTTGAGGTCCATTTGTGAATCAACATACTTGCAAAGAAAAGCAGGCTGGTGTTGCAGCAGCTGGTGGAGGCCAGCCACCTTCATATAGTAAGTTCACTCATGAACATAAGCATGGTTCTCTTAGTTTGTGCTTTCTTCTAATTCACACTCTAGTTACCCTATAAAGCTCAGCCTTCCTTGCAGCAAGGCAATTTTGTTTTAAAATCAATCCTGAGCCGTCTGCCCGTTATAAATACCAGCCTGAACCACTGGCTACCTGCAGCTGGAAGAGTAAGGAGGATGCAGAAACAGTCCCATAGCGCCAATGGCTCAGGAAGGTGCGTTGCAGACCCTCTGGCCATGCACTGTGCTTTAAGGCACGGTTTGTCTGTAAATATCTGTAAAAAGTGCAGTTTCCTCTGTAAATGGCCTTAGCAAGACGCTGTCACACGGCCCATGCACTGCAGACGTTTCTCTCTTCATGTACAATAAAAAGAAGAGGTGAAATTGCTGAAGATGAAGCCTTTTGCACTGTGACTTGCTAATTTCAGTTTCCAGACATCTCTGAGTTAGGAAATGAGTCAGATGGTTATTATTTACTCATCTGCTCTGCAGTTTCTGCTGTCTTAATCATTTTGGTTGTAGCTGGGAGTGTTACCTTCTTCAAAATAAAGGCTTGAAAGATGAGCGACTAATTGCAGTCTTCACTCCTTTGATTACACAACACCAGTAGGTACGAGGCTGGCAGCCATACTAATGCCTAGGATGATGTACTTTCCTGCAGTGTTGTCGTGGTTTAACCCAGCAGGCAGCCGAACACCATGCAGCCACTCGCTCACTCCCCCCCGCCAGCTCTCCCCGCAAGTGGGATGGGGGGAAAACCAGTAAAATTTGTGGGCTGAAAGAAAAATGGTTTAATAGGACAGTGAAGGAAGAGAAAATAACAGCAGCAATAATGATAAAAGAATATACAAAACAAGTGATGCGCAATGTGGTTGCTCACCACCCACTGACTGACACCCAGCCTGTTCCTGAGCAGCGATCGCCGACCCCTGCCCCCTGGGCAACCCTCATTTATATACTGAGCATGGTGTCTATTGTATGGAACACTCCTTTGGCCAGTTTGGGTCGGTTGCCTTGTCTATGCTCCCTCTCAGCTTCTATGGGAAGCTGAAAATGTCCTTGACTGCTTAGCAACAACTAAAACCATCAGGTTTTTGCTAAGCAATAACTTATCAACGTTATTCCCATCCTGAATTCAAAACATAGCACTATCCCAGCTGAAACCAGGATGAGTGTTTAGAGGGATCCCCAAGTGCTTAGTCTATAAGGAGAGTTAGAAGAGATGCAGTTAGTAATACAGGGACAGCCTGTACACGGCGAGGCCATAGCCCAAGGCTAACCTGCAGCCCCTGTGCACAGATAGACACCGAGCTCTGCTGGTTCTGTGCTCACAGGGCTCAGGAGGAGTCACAGCTGGTCCACAGAAGTGCTCCAAAACTGCCATTCTGTATCCCAATGCTTAGACAGCCCTGCTGTAATACATCATATTCCACCATTTGTCTCTTCCTAAACAAAAGTGAAAAAACCCACCATCCTCTTCTCCGGCCTTTAGTAGTCTATAATTTTCCCAAACAGTTTCCCCCACTGCATGACACCCCTTGCAGTCCAGTCCCACTCATGTGAAAATGGAGAGTTTCACAGTGGCAACCGCCTATGAAATATTTTCTAAGCGTGTGTAGGTCTGTGGCAGCCATCACTGTGGTATCTGAATACCTCACAAAACCATTGCCACAAGCTCTAACTGCTCACACCTCCCTAGACCTAGGTTTAGAAAGTGTGGGATATTTTGGGGCTCTCTGAAGCGACTTGCAATGAAGCCTGACTTGCTTGTATCATCTTCCTTCTTTTACGCAGCAGTTTGGCAGCTCAGTGTCGCATTTGCTTTCATTATCAAAGCAGCGTAGCAGAGGTACAGGCTTTTCTACAGAGATTTCACATTCACCGACATCTGCTAGTGCTGTAATTGTTCCTTTGATAACAAGTGCTGTTAGTGCCTTGTTTGCTGCCTCTATCACCATCGCATAACTGTACTAGATGTCACTTATCATTGGACTTCTGCCCTTTCTATATATGGTGTTTTCCAGTAACCATTAGACTTTCTCACTGCACATCCCTGTATGCTTTTTTTTATTTTACTTTTTTTTTTTTATAGCAGCAGCTAATAGTCCTAGTGAAATATAGGATCTGTCATTTGAATTCAGCATGTAAATCCATAAAAATAAGTTGTCTCTGCCCTAGTTAAACAGCTTACAGTGTAAATAATAAAAAAGGGCAGCTGATGGGAGAAAGATAAGCCATTTCTGTATCACTACATTTCTGACACTGCTAGCATTTAGTGTCCCTCTCAGAATTGTTGGCAGGATCAAGACGCTACGAGAATGTAAGTGCTGGTTCCAGACAGGCTGAGAAAAAAGGGGGGTGAGGGGTGGAAATTCATCAGTTAGCCAAAGATTTTCTCTTTAGTGCAGTATGTACACAAACTGTAACCCAACTATCACACCATCATTAAGTCCTAGCCACTTACCTACTTCATTAGTCCTAGGATTGTGGTGCTTTTAATCTTTGTGATCTGGGTCATCGCAGGATTCAGGCTAATGTTTGAGTCAATATGGGACTTCAGTTTCCTGCTTCTACCATTGTGTGTTTTGCAGTCTGTCTGTTCTCACTCAAGTTGAGTAAATATGAAGGAAGACAGATTTTGAAGCTTGGCTTGTTTTTCTTTAACAGTCACGTCGGTTTCTTTCCTTGTTTTGTCTCTAGATTTTTTAATTGACAGACATGAAGTAAGCAGGGATTAAAGCCCCACTGTACTCATCACTGGGCAGCTCTTTGCTTCCCCAGCTCCCAGAGATACCACCTTGAAAGTGTTTCAGTTGAAAGCGAGTTTTCTGGGCTGGGGTTGTGGATTAGTTCGCTGAGCGATGTTTTACAGCAGCCTGGTACCTACCCCATCTGTAAGGAGGACATCAGTGAAGTGCAGGCAGTTCTCAAATGACTTCACACGCTTCCCCTCTCAACAAGTAAACTGCTTCTGCAGCTGACACAACCAGCAGAGACATAATCCTCAAGTGCACCAGTCCAAAGAGCTGCAGGAGATCTCCCTGGGCAGTCAGACTGGTAGTAACATAAATAGACAGCTCTTCATATCCATTTTTAATAGTTGAGCCTAGGCTCCCAGACCCCTCTTCAAAGTACCAGTGCCAACTGTGACATGATGAAGATGTATACTAGGAGGCGGTGGCAGTCTTCACTTTGGATGGCAAATTCCCTCCTTTTTTGCCTCCAGCTTGTGATTGCCTCAGAGAAGGATGTGTTAATCTGGGTACAGGGGCTGAGGGGATGCTTACTCCCTTCAGGAAATGTGGAGGAGTTATTCCAGTAGTCATCTCCCGTGGTCAGGAATAATTATGTTGCTGCTACTAGAGAAGCAGTAGGGAAGATAGATGTAGACACGTAGGTACTGTATCCAGTTTTGTGGGGTGGCTATTAATTTCTAATTCAAATTTCTGTTAAATCTAAATGTGCAAGAGCCTCAGAGAGAACTTACATGGGGAAAAATAAGGTCTGTACTTAGGGATATCTCTTTGCAATGGAAAATCGGCTGGTGAGGCAATCTGATGGTAAGAAGAAAAACTATACCTCTCTCAAATTGTATTAATTCCCTATCTTCCTATATGAAAATGCAGAAATAAGCAGGTAACAGTATTGCCTCACACCCACCTGTCCTGCTGGAATAACTGGGCTTGTGTTGGCCTTCTGCTGCAGCTGGTTTGTTAACCCATCTGATAGCAGAGAAGAGGAAGTGACTGTTAGAAGGAAAACTGGAATTTAGATGATCATGCCCATCGGTTTGATGTGAAAGTGTTGCAAGAGTATTGGGAGGAGTCCAGACTGGAATAAAACCTGGGAAGAGGTTTGGAAGTTGTGGAAGCATACACAGAAGCACAGCAGGGAAGGCAAAGGGGGGGTTGTCATAAAAAGATCCCCAAAGAAAAACTATGGGAGGAGTGATAGTGAAATAAGCAAGTTCAAGTAAAGGCGACTTTACTTGGGACTTAAACCTACTTGACACTGAGGTTCTACTAACAAGAGTAAGACTTTTCTGTTGATACATATATTGCCAGTAAAAACTGCACTCTGCATACAGAGCTATAAAAAGATGTGTGCCAATACACTCTGTTTTGCTGTATGTAACTGGACTAAACCATACCAGTATAATTGCTGCTATGCCAGAAAAGCATTATACTGCTCTGTGTTAGCATAATTAAAGTAGCAGAACTTGTAAGAACAGACGAGTCCTCGAAGACCTTGGAATCTTGTTTGGAGTCAGGCGGAGCTGCTGGTCTCATTTGTATTGCATTGCTTTTTAAAAATATTTTTCTGTTTTGGATATTGCACAGAAGTATTTCCTTATTGTCATATAATCCCTCTCAGAGTACTGTATGCACTTAACAGCATATGCTGGTTTTTTGGAAAGGTTTCTTCTTAATGTGTGGGGCTGCTTAAGCTTTGAAGAGAAATCCTGGATCACTTTTTTAATGAGGTGTGGAAAGAAAACTGTGGGAATAAGTGGACTTGGCTGGACCGTAACTTCCCTAGATCCCCTGGGAGTTTTGATTGTCCAAGGGATGCAAGAGTTTGATATTAAGAATATCTCAGAAGCATGAAGTTCCTGAAGGAAATACTGATCATCATCATATACATCCTAAACCCTAGCAGCTTCTGAGATTTCAAGCATTTACACTGTACCCCTTACTTCAAAGGAAATATGCCTGAAGGGAGTAGTTAGATGTTTCAAAATAAAGTCCATAAATATTATAAGGCAGTAAAAATATGCTCCGAAACAATTAATAACATTAACATTAATAACCTGTCTGAAATACAGTAACTGCAGCAAAATGTATGGGGGAAGATTCTGACCTCCCTCATCCTTTGAGAAAGGCAGAAGCACCATTCTAAATATTAGGGAAAAGAATAGCAAAGGATCATCATGCCTCAGCCCTTGGGAAAGATAAGCTAGATCCAGAAAGTATGAGAGGCATTTCTACACACGTCAGTGCAGAGAGGGGACATACTTTTCTCTGAAGCACTTGAAATACTTTTTCTGTTTAGGAGGAGTTACAGCAACAATAATCAATGAGATACTAGCTAAGAAACTTGTGAAGTAATGGGGAGGATTTTAGATGGAGCAAAAGAAGCCTTGAGGGTTGTACATATATGTACAACCATCTTTCTTTGAAGAGACTGAGAAATGGCTTTGTTCTGTGGTCCAAATACTGCTAAAAGCAAATGGACCCTCTCTGTGCTCAAAAGAGATCCTGCTTCTCTAAGCAAGAATATTTGGATTCTGCCTGGGAGGTGCGGTGCAGCTTTGCATGCTCCGTGTCTGCTGAGCGCGCAGCTGGATACCTGCGAAATGCTGGGTGACCACAGACTCATTTCCATGTATACTGCAGCATTCCTTTGGGAGGAGAGGCTCTTAATAGGTCTGTTCATAATGGATGTGTAAGCATGCAAGCTTTATTACCTGCCTCTGCCAACTCACCAGGAAAGTATGCCATTCCTGCACTGACGGATATGTAACCAGGGCTGTTTAATTATCATGTGGCTGCGCTGCCAGAAACACTGGCTCACTCTGTCCTTGGGCTTTTCACTGATATACACAAAGCAGGAGCCTCCTGCTCCTCTGAATTACTACCGGTATTATTGCAGCCGCTGGAGAAAGGAAAGGGCAGACCAGGAAAGAGTTAGGCTCTCTGCTTATGAAGAAAGTTGAGGAGGCGCTGATTTTAGTGCAAATCTGTGACTTACAAAGCCCGAGCCTGGAATGTGTAGTTCATTTAAGAGACCATAATTCTAAAAAGAAATTATAAAATTTAAAGGGCTTTCTGCAAAGAGCAGCCATTATAATAATTTAAATGGTAGGATTTAGACATGGGGGGTTTTTGTCTGCCTCTTTCCATGCTTGCAAACTAATGCTCTGAGACAGACCCACAGTGTTGCCGTTAGAGTGCTGTGAAGTCATCTGATTACAGATAGGCTGCTACGAGCTTGAGAGGCAAAAAAATCCAGCAAAAGAAAGTTGAGGGATTAAGAAGGAAAAAAGAGCACAAACTCTAGCCAAACCAAAGCCACAGGAAATGGAGTCTGAATGTAAGAGCAGGATCTAGACAGAAAGGGATTTGGCAGGAGAGAAATCGCTTCAAGGACTTCAAGGAGAAATACAAGGCCCACTCCTATAAAAGTTGTGCTCATGAATAGTCTTTATCCCTGCAAATAAATCCATTTGCATGACACTACTATAAGTTTGTAGGTCTAGGGTGTTAGAAAAATACCATCTGTTAAAAAAAAAAGGGTAGCAGCACCGAAAAAGGAACTAAAGGTAGGAGCAGCGTGATGTATAGGGAGGAGGGATTACTTGCTTTGAGCTCTCTTTGGCTGGGCAGCAAGGCTCATAGCCACAGAGACAGGTAGCGGCTGTTCTTTTCCAAACGGGTAGGGTGTTTGTTGGGAAAACAGTGCCTCTGGTTGTGACAAAAAGGGGTACGTTTCACATATGCTTATTTGCCAGTTCTCCTGTCTCTGTCAGGATATTCCTTGTCATGCTGGATTCCTTCCCAGCCTCCTGTAGATTTTGGAAAGCCTCCCATTCAGCTGCCATGTGGAAGGCTTTGAACTTAAAATGGGAACAGCCAAAACCCAGCTCTGGGGGGACACTCATAACCCTCTCCCCATGTTTTTTCTTCCCCATCAGGACCACCAGGAAGCTGGCAGGCGCCGTACTGGGACTAGCAGTGCTGCCAGCCTGGAAAAGTGGAATTGGCAGCACAAGGTGAAAACTTTTGAAGACAGGCATGGATGTTTAATTGGAAGTCAGTGCTTGGTTAGTTTTTAGGATGGAATTGAATCTCTTTGTGGAAAGGGAGGCATTTGCCCATAGGAGGGTTTTAGCTGTGCAGGGTCTGGTGAAGAGACACCTGTCCTAGGGCCATAAAATGTTTTTGGAAAGGCTCCAGAGAGAAGTACTCCATTGCTGTGGAAAATCAAATAACATTAGGATTTCTTTGTAAAAAATCAACAAACTACTTTCCCTTCAGGTAACAGAAACAAGGATGAAGAAAATGCCATCTGTGCATCAGCTCCCTTCTGACTGTAAGTGTGTCTTAAGTCAGGAGAAAAAGAACTGCAAACTAGTTAGCTGATAAGCACGAGCAATTAATTTAGCTGTGGCATACAGTTGGTAAGTCTTATATCAGTGTGAGTTGTGTGCAGCTAAATCTCACTCATAAAACAAACATAACTTTGGGCAGCTACTCGGCAAAGTCCGACCCGGCTTCATCCCATTTGGAAGCATAGTCACAGCACTGATATGCAGCGTATTTATTTGTTGATATGTCTGATGTTTGCATATAGGGTCTGAACAGCAAAGACAAAGAGATACGCTGGGATATGGTTGATATTGTCCTCTGTATCCTTGACACACCCAGTGGTGCGTTTACCTATCATAGGACATTTCAGAAGATCCCCTTCTCACTAGCCTGGGAGAGCTGTTGGTGTGAGAGAGCAGAACAACCCACTTTCTTCACTTCCTTCCTTCCACTCTTGCATAAAGCTGTGGTCACCAGCATAGAGGAAAAATCATGCATGCTTTTTTCTCTTTCTCTTTAAAGGCTTTATCAGGCTTCTTCCTCGATGCAACAGAATTAGGCTTCGGTTCTGCTGGAGACACCCTCATGGCTGCGCAGACACTGCAGAAGACGGTGCAAAGTGCTGGGCCTCACCAGGGGAGGTGTAGCCAGTCCCATATGTACCTCTCACAGTTTGCTTTGGGATGGAGGCTGGAACGGCAGGTTTCAGTAGTGATGTAAAAAAGGATCCCGTCAGCTTAGGGGGATTTATTGCAACTTCGAAAGCAGCTGTTCTGTAATAAAGGGTATCTCACTAATGAGGGGCTTGAGTCACGCAGGAAATTCTGAAGTCACAGGGCTGAGCACTGCATTGTTGGTAGGTTTGTGGGATTTAAAACCTCCAAGATAAGTGCTTTGTTCCTCTACAAAATATGTGGGGGAGAGAGAAACATGTGAGTGAACAAGTGGGGCAATTTAAGAATAGTTACTTCTCCAGATATTACACAAACATAACTACCCACTTTTTTTCCCCCTCCAGTGTATTTGAGAAATAAATTCTTTCAGTTTTGTTTAAAAATCAGCTTGGTTCTCCTGGTCAGGAATATGCCTTGTTACTAAAATTCTAGACCTTGCACAGAGGTAATGGATTAATTTACAGATGGGAGGTACTGATCTTTAAAAACTCATCCTTAAATTTACTGACGCAAGCCTAGTTTAGGGAAATATGCTCTATTCTGTCTTTTCCTTCAATAATGTGGGGGGAAAAAAAAAGTAGATTTTAGAGTTTTAAAATATTTGATTGTCTTCCTTGATAACACCCAGTGGACCCTGTCCAAATATCTGAGTGAGGGAAGCATACTGCATAACTTGGCCAGTCCCGATGCATTGTCCTGTTTGATCTCACAGTGGTTCATACATGTTCCTGAAAGAGCACACGTGCTCCTGGCCCAGACAATGCATGGCTGAGCTGACAAACATAAAGCTATCCAGCACATTCATGGACCTGTCTCTTACTATGCATCTTGAGGGTGCGTGTCGCTCCATATCCTTTAGGAAATGTTTAGGTGCTTGTTCTACCTCACCCACCCAGAGGAAGCAATTCTGGCATAGTGCGGAGATAGTAAAGCAACATGGGAAAGGAATATCAAATTCAAGAAAGTAATCGAATTCAGCAGACTATCTGGGTTGTTTTTTTTTTTTTCTTCTGGGATGTCGTTTGCTGGTCACTTGTATTTGTGTAGGTATACAGCATCTAGGAGGAGAAAAAACTCTCCACTGAAGAAGTGTCTGAAGGAGAACAGATAATTCACTAGTCGCAGTCATTGACAGAATTTGCAATGTAGTACTCTAGGTTACTGATATTTAAGTTTTGATAACTTGCCTGCGCCACGTCCCGATAACTGTAAGGATATCCTTCTTATGCACCAAACTGGGAATTGTTTAAGTCAGCAGCATTCACTATGCTTTATATAAATGCAGAAATATCACCCAATATATCATGAGGGAGAGGATGATTTATTGAAGTAAATCATGCAACAGGAATATTTTTGTGCTATTACCCAGAGAGGAGAGCCAAGCTGTTGCTGCCTGCAGACGGATGTGTCAGAAGTGCCCTTTGCTCTTGCAGCACATCTGCCCAGGCGGTTAGCTGCCCATGGCGCCATAGGCCAGCTAACCTCACTCCTTCTCAAGGCTTTGCCTTAGAAACAAGTATTAATCGTGTGAGAGGTTTGAATACTTGTATTGGAAAAATTACATAATTAAGGACTCTCTAAAGCGTGCGGTATATCCGTTCCAAACTACAAAGCATTTGAAAGATCAGTGGTCAGGGATTTATGAAATGATTTATTGTGTCAGCGACCACTTACATACTTCATATCAATGGATTATTTTTCTTTGTCACAGGAAGAACACTTGTTTTTATCCAGGGCCAAAACCTGAAGTCATTATTCATTTTATTACTTAGGCAAAATTCTCAGTAGAGACTTAAGCGTTTGGCTCAAGGCTCACTATTTCAAAGGAGAATGTATTTGGAACAGAAAACAGCAGAAAGATCTTTGTAAACATCCGAACGTCTCTTTAAACTCATTCAACAAACACATTAAGTCTGTAGCGATGCAAACAGAGAAAAGTTAATTCAGCCATAATTCCCACCCTTCTGGATGTGTTTACTCCTGGTGAAGATAACTTGTTTACACTCTCCCAAGCTAGCTTTAGCACCTCCCCTCTCACCACCTTCATCAGAGGTGAGCCCTGCTCGCCTGCTTTACAAGCCTGCTGTGGTGCTTATCGCCTTGGCATCCGAAAAGATCTTGGGCAGCCTGTAAGTAACACCGAGCTCGAGCGACGCAGCCTTTCCAACGCGCTGTCAGTGAACAAATGATGTGGTCACTGAGGGAGCCTAAAATGAAAATAAACAGCATACAGATTTCAAATTGGCCTGAGGGCCCCCAGAGAGATATTGAAGGAACATAGTGCAAACCTATCAGCTAGCATCACTGATGCGCACTTGGGCATACCTATTCTCGCCTAACTCAATTAGAGAAGTCGTATCTGTATAAATACAAGGTACCGGATGATTCTGCAGGTATGTTTTCAAGTTTAATTGGATACTTTTAAAACATGGAAGTGGCTTACCTGTAATAAATTATACTTTCACCAGTCTTTAACTAGATTTGACAATTACTCAGGGCAAGAATTATCTTTGGTTGTGGTGCACATATGGATAACAATTAAAAATTTAGTAATGTATGTGAGGAGAACTGGCAATTACTGTAATTCGCTTTGTTTTTCTGAAGAGTCTTAAAACTTGCTTCTGCAGACTTGGACTACAGTGGCTCTGCGTTTGTACAGTGGCAAGCTATAGGATTTCAGGGGTCAGGTTTCAGTGTTAGAGTTTCCTCATGTAAATTACACCACCTTCCATCCTGAAAACACGTTCTCCCTCATCATCCATATATGAAAGCATAAGAATGACATTATTCTGTGAATTCTCAAAATGAAAATGGTGAACAGGAGCGGTTTAGGAAGGAGCGACCTAAGTTTCACTTAGTCCAGATTCTTAATGGCAAAGACAGTCTCCTGGTTTGAGAGAGAGAAGGGTTTTCTTGAGTATCCAAACCAGCATGAAGATGAAGCAGCCTAATTCACCTTCACTTGATACAGCCTTAAGATTTTGAATTCACGTTGTCCAATATGATCTATTGCCCAATAGTGCAGAAAGCTGTTTTATTATTCCACAGCGTATTCCCCCTAGTCAAAACATCATTACCTGAAATGACACTCTTGGCTGTTCAACCAGAGATAAATGTGTATAAATACTAATTTAACTTCAACTGCAGGGCGAATCTGAGCAGATCTCAAGCACTGGTGCACAGATGTGAGGCAGATTCATCATTCAAATAGAACGTACATTTGTTAGGTAACCACCTACTCAGAATTGTGTAAAGGCCATCAACTATGGTCAGATGACATTTTTTCCTCTCCCATGTTCACCAAACAGTTATTATGCATATTGACAGTTGATTTGCCCATAATTTATTAACCTGAACGACACTTGCATATTTCACATATTCCAAAATATGTCTCTTCTATATGATCTGGGAAAAATGGGTAGCGGGGAGAGATTAATGGTGTTCAATATGCGATTGCCATATTTAACATACACCACACATGGAATATTTCATGTCCTTTTACTCCCTTTTTAAGTCCCAAAAAGGCAAATACTCAGGGCTGTTGAAATGACAGATTTTTTTTAAAAAACCTGCTTGTAACGCATAATTCTGTCTCTTTGTGCATCTGTTAACACAGTCTCTAACTGCTAGTTTTTGGCAAGTGATTGGACCTATTTGTGACATCCAGATGTATGGAAAGGGATTTTCCTGCTTGAACCAAGACAAACCTTTTGGCAATGGGGCATGTGCTGCTGGGGCTGCACAACTGCTGGGTGATGGTGCCGGGCTCCTGGCTTCACTTGGCGTGGGACGCCAGCACTGGTGACAAGTGGTAGACCTCCGGATGCAGAAAAGGCACCCGACTCCAGGGCCGTGCCATCTCCGTTGGGTCCGTGCACTGGCAGCCATCCTACCGCTCCCAAGTGTGCTGTGCCCGGACTTCTGCGTTCTGTCCTTGTTGGTGCCCGAACGTGCATAGCCTGTGCAAGCACCACCTGTCCATCCAGGAGCAGACGTGGCCGGCATGCTCGGGCACTGGCTGTACCCGAGGTGCTTTTGCAAGCTTGCAGGAGAGACAGTAACTGAATTTAGTTTCCAGGGCAGCCTCTAGGTCACCCGTAATAGGTCACTCTTAACAAACGGCGTTGACATGGAGCTGGAACAGCAGCGGGTGAATGAAACTTAGCTCTCTCCTATTTGAGCAATGGAATTTATTCCCAGCTCTGACCTTGTGCAAACTCTGTTACCATATTTATCGCACGGAAAGAATGACCATGGCTGCTGCCGGCAGTGTGGGCAGGAGGCCTCCGCAGCAGGAACGGCTCCCAGCCTTGGTCCGCACACCCAGGAGCCGAAACGCACCTGGTGGTGCTGGAGGAAGGAGGGAAGAGGGATGTCCTCTGCTCTCCCACCTGAAAGCGGGGATGTTGCAAAAGACTGCTGAACCCAAACGGTACCCGGTGTGTGGGACTGCGCAGGGCTCTGCTGGTCCCCAGCGTTTCTCTTCCCCCATCCCCTGGGTGCCTCTGGGTGCAGCAGGACACTACCCAGAGCTTCGCCTCCGGAAAGGGGTGAGGAGAGCTGGCCTGAAGCGCTGCTCTCTCCAGCGGTTTGCAGCTGGAGGTGGCAGGCCAAGGAGGCTGCAACCCTCTGTCCACCCTCACGTTTGAAATCAACAGCCGCATCCTGGGGACACAGGCTGGCGGTGCGAGATGCTGTGCTTGCTCTGCCAGCTTCTCAGGGGGCCAGAAGGAAGGGGGATTTCTGCATGAAAAAAAATCTTCCCTTCAAATCCATATCTCCTCTTGTGCTGGCAGGGGCTACTTAGCTACTTATAGAGAAACCACCCGTTCCTGCGCTCCTTTCTCTCCTGCGTGCCCCTCTCTGCTGGGAATGTACTTTGCCAGAAAGAGCAACTGACCTCCCCAAGCATACAGGAAGCATCACGCTAAAAAAAGAAGGCAGCTTGTGTGAACAGACCTAAATTTCCCACAAGGTGTAATTTTTCTCCCTTTGTTACTTTTAAATGCAAATACATTATGATAAAAGGATGCAGAGGAGGTATAAGAGAGCAGGGGAGGGAGCCCTTGGGACCCGTCTGTTTTGCATTCAGATATCCTGGGCCTAGAGAGACATTTGTGCTAAAGGTTATTTCAAAGTAGCTCAAAGGGGAGGCTTATTCCTACTTAAGGATTTTTGTTAATCAGCTGTGACGCACCTCAAATCATTCACCTCCCTGGGCTTTATCTGAAATAAGTCAATGTTTTTCCAAGCCGCCTCACTGGAGGAAGGAAACATCCTATTTTGGTCGAAGTGTAGGTTCTCACAAGAGTAGTGAGAATAAAAGCAAAGCCCAACGTGCAGGCACAGCAGTGCTCGCACCGCTGCTTGGCAACCCGCAGGGACTCTGCCGGAGCCAGACGGCCTCCCGGGAACAGGATTTGCCACGGACAAGGGCCGCAGGGAAGGATTCCCTGGCCCAAGCCTGCTTTCTCTGGTGGTTTGTGGCAGCCTGGCAAGAACACGCAAAGAGCAAGAGAGTTTTTTTAGCGGATCTGGAGCCGGTGGATCTAGTGACTCAGCTGCAGGCTTGCTAAGCAAAAATCATTCTCTCTGCTAAATCTGAACACAGACCATAGCTTCCTGCCATACGTGACAGATAAATGTAAGAGGCTACCAACAAATTGCAACCATGGTAGAGGAAATTTTTTTTATATATTACGGTCTGGTGAGCAAATCTTTTTCTATTTCTGTGGGTGTTTCAGTCTTTCTGTTTCAAGGTGGGGCTGGGTGCCACTGCAAACGGCACTTCCTAGCCATCCGCTTGCGTGGTGGTTGTGTCAAAGCTGCCCAGAGAAAGTAGAATAGCAGCTGAGATACAGCTGAGCAAGATTAAGCTGCTCTGTTTGCACTGTTTATCTTTTCCCTTGCCAGTGCACTTCCCTGCATTCCTCTGGTGCGCTTTAGAACAAGTAAGCCTTTTGAAATGATTCTCCTTGCACACAGAGAAACCACCTCAGGCAGTCATCAAAAAGCCAGGCTCAGTTTAAGTGAGGCAGACTGGCAAGAAAGAACAAAGGTGAAGCTTTCTGCCTTGGAAAAGTGTGAAGCTGACTGTTGCAGTCTGCTGTAAAGGAGATTTTGTTTAGAAACACACACACAAATACGGTCATGTAAAATACTATAGAAGATGCTCAAACTGTACTGGCAACAGATCTCTTGCTAATGATGTGTTACAAATGGTTTGAGGCTTAAATCAGACAAGAATAGTGTAAGAAAATTTATCTACTGCTTTTCTGCCTTTCCATTGGCTTCACACAACACCGTCTTCACCACCCCTCTTGGCATCAGTTCCTCTCCTTAACATGAGCCTTCTACTTCCCCCATGCTCTGGCCTTTTGAAATGCTTTCACAAGAAGTGCGGTAGGTCTCTCATATTTAAAGATGAATATTGATTGCAGAGGTATAAAAAATATATTGGTACCTACAGCTGAGCTGGGAAAAAATGCTTCTAAGGTATCATTATTTTGCCATGATAGGATGCTGCAGAGACTTACATATTAATGTTTGATTTACCACAGCATGACTTCAGTGGTGGAAAGGTGAGCAATGTGCAAGTGCATCGAGAGAGCAACAAATGTTTTCATGCATTGATCCGTCTGATGATTTGATAAGTCGCTAAGTTCTGCCCTTAAAATAATATAGAGGAGTATCAGAGGCTTCAATGTGAAGCTGCTAATCTTTTCTGAGTTGAGATTTTTGTTCTCATTAACTCATCCTTTGTAGTTTCCTTCGGTGGAAAAAGTTTCCGGTTTGATGACGACAATGCCCAGACTGGACGCCTGGCCAGGAAGGCAGGTCACAGCAGTGGAAAGCCAGCTACAGTTACACTAGGAACTGCATTCAGTGGCACCTGGACTTACAAAGACCCTATGAGGAAATGATGGCTCCATGTGCTGAACCTGTCTGGAAAGAAGTGCATGGAAAATAAACAGCTTTGGTTGTGCCAGGTTTGGTTGGGAATGCCTCCCCTTTCAACAGCTATTTGAATGTCAATCTATTTTTAGCATTCTAAGTATTTTTACAGCACAGTTTTGGCATGCATTTTCATACCACAATATGGAAGGACTAAGTTAAGGTTTTGCTTTTGCTTTTTAAAATGAAAGCAGAGGCATGATACAATGCCCTCTTCAGCCAAGAGCCTGCCAATGAGTGTGATGTGCCTTGTGGTGGGATAAAGAGTAAATATAAATTAGAAGCTAACACCTGAAATACAGTGGGCAACACCTTCAATTAGTGTAAACAAGCAGAGCTGCAGTGTCAGTGGAGCCTGGCTGATTTACATCTGTGGGAGTCTGGCCCTTTGTCTGTGCAGCTCACATCAGCTGTGGCTGGTAGGTCCCAAAATAGTCTAATTTTCTGCTCCTGGATAGAGACTTTCCCCCAGCTGCCCCGTGGGACTCAGGGGATGCATCTCCCAGACCCAGAGCTAACCCATCAGGGCTGTGCTTTCCCCGTCTGCGTGACCCTGTTCCTAGCAGGTCACCTTGGCATGAAAAATCGCTGGTCTCTGCAGGTCTGTGCAGGGCCAGATCCCAATTTTGGCTCCCTACAATTACTCCTGCTCTATTTAGTGACGCAGGCCTTGATGTTGAAATGTTCACTTGTGCCAAAGGTCCTTGGAAGACAAACCCCTGCTTTGAAATGTCACTGCAGAGCCTGCCTGGAAGCTCAGAGGATGAAGGCTCCTCAAGGATTCGGGCACTCCTGGGGGCGAGTGGGAAGGTGCGAACTAAAAGTGCTGCTTTTGGATCCTGTCACGTCCTGCCCACATTGCAGTGGCTGATGCTCCCCTACTCTGTTCAATGGGAACGCTATCATTTTGGAGGTTTTTGGGTCTTTTTGTTAATTCACCAGGATACAAAGTGAAACAGAGGCAATTTAGGTTGTGAGCTGTCAGTGGGCTGCCTGTCAGTCACGATGGATGTGTTGTGCCTTGGTTGCTGTCAGTTGATATTGCAGGAGCAATTGTGATGGTTTGTTTGTGCTGTATCGCACCACCTCAACCCAAAATGGGAGATTCTGTTCTGGCGTTGACAAGTTTGGTGAGCCACAGTGGTTTGATGGTAAAACTCTCACGCCTTGTCAATGTGAGATTGAGTTAATCTTGCTACGGTAGCGAGGTTTGCAGCACCCGAGGGTTGCTGAGCAATGGAAAAACTGGCAGATGTCAGAGCAGAAAGGGGCTTGTCTACAAAGTATAAATCATTAGCAGTATTACAGCACATTTGGTAAACAGACTAAAAAGTTGAAGCCAAACTAAGATACCGCTGTACAACCGGAGGTGTTCAGGAAACCACTGTGTGCTCTAGCTTTGTATAATTAAATAGCTGCCCTGTTTCAACCCAGAGGTGGTTAATCTTCAGCAGTAGATGAGCCACTTTGTTTATAATAGGCAAAGGCAGCCTGCAAAGGGCTTCAGTTAGATGCAGATTCCGTATTGTCAAGAAGAATACTTGATTACTAAGAGCTGGAGTCCTGGCCAGGAACAACATATCTTCAAGTTTACGCCCTTAGGATCAGAAGGATAATCTATTGACAATCCAGTTTTTAGGAAGAGTAACTGGAAAAGTAGTCCATGAGCAGCTGAGACTGCATTCTGCTGGGCGCCATTGGTGAAAGGATGTATTATCACAGTCCTCAGCACTTAATCACGGAGTGGAATACACAAAAATAGCCAGGAAAGTTGCAGGCTGTGCTGAATGGGTTGAAAGGTTGTGGGAATATGTTCTGGCACACCCTCGTGCTGTGGTGAGACATACAACAAGGGGGAAGGGGAAGGACTATTTTGGTGGGCTGGGGAATATACTCGTTTCCATATAAACCTCTGTCTCTCTTTCTGTATTTCACTCAGCATCATCTTGCTTCCTGGAGCAGAAATGGTTTCCGTTACTCATTTAGTGTAACACTTTTCTGATGCATATAATGTGGAAATGTCTCGGTTGCAAATCTGTGGTCCTGCTCAAACACTGGGAAAAAGCTTTAGTACATTACACAATAAAGTATTTGTAAACACAGATGACTTGGGTTTAAGAGGAACTTTGGTCAGCTGAAAAATAAACCAACATGACAACACATGAGCCAGGCAGGGAACCTGCCTGCGGCTCTTAATAAAACCACCGCTATGGCAAGAAAAACCCAAGCCCCGTCGCTTGAGCGGGTAGGAGAGCTGGTACCCCAAGGAAATTAGGATAAAGAGCCACTTGGTTGGCTACCGGTGATATATATTAAGACAAGGCCCATAAAAACCAGTCATTGTGCCACAGTTAATATCAAGTTAGCCGCCTTGCTGCCAGACCAGCCAAGGCATGAATACTAATGCTGCCCTCAGCTGCCACAGAAATTGTCTCTTTGCATGGGAGCAACGAAGACCTTTTGTCCTTAACTCACTTGTGCCGGGACTAAGCCAGTAGCTCCAGCTGCAGCTGCGCTCAGACAAGCTCTGCTTAGCAGCACGGAACTTGCAGCGTTGTATTGAAAACTCCCTCTTCTCCGCCTCCCAGGGAGAAAATGGACAAGGAGTCTGCACGCATGTTGTTTGGTAGGGGTGGCCCCAAGGTGCTGTCCCCACTAGATACAGATAAAAATGCAGCCGGAAGGTGCTTTTCTGAGTACTGCAGCTGCGTGGGCGGATCTGGGGACCCACAGGCCCTCCCCGTGGGGCTGGGGGGCAGCGATGGGGACAGAAGATGGCGGGAGACCGCGTGGGCGATGTGGTGCTGTGCAGACCCCGGCAGAGGCGTGGGGATGCAGGCACAGCCTGAGACACCCGCCGGGGCCGCGGATGCGGCGACTGCAGGAAATACTCCTCCGTCACCTTGGGCCTGCATGGGGTGGGAAAGCAGAGCACAATTTTGTACAAATCCGGAAGCAAGAGGAAGCCTTTCTCGCTCGACAGGAAGGTGAGGGCTGGACGACCAGGCAGCAGCAGCAGTTCCTTCAGCCTGGGACAGGCAGCAGCATGTCAACAGCCAAACCACACGCACGGTTGGAGCCATTCTCTATGTCACTTTTTTCTACCTGATGTGGCTGGGGGTGCCGGGACAAGAAAATCAAGAAATTCATTTTTGTGGAGGAAAGTTTTCCTGCTGCCTTCGTGCCTGAGAGCATCCTTGGTTTTATGTAACAGCCCTCACCCGGCAGCCTCGCATCACTTTCTTGAAGGATCGCCTACGTGGTGGAGTTACTGCAGAGCTGCTACTTCAGAATAGCCATTTCTGAACAACCCCGTGCAAAACCAGGTTTATTCTGAAACAAGAAAACCTTATTCTGGTTGATCTTAATACTCTGTCAAAACCGACTTCTTTCCAAGAGTGGATCAGACTGGGTGGAAGAAGAGTGCCCACACACAGAAGGATGAGGAACAGTCTTCAGACTCACACCCTCTCTTAATCGGGGTGAACTGGCAAGCATGGACAACTGTCCCATGGCACAGAGGAAAAAAACCTGGAGTATACAGATAGGAGTCTGATACGAAGGTGCAGCATGGGCCTCCCAAACCCTAAACTTTCAACAGTTGGGTGAAGATTAGTTTCTTCTGCTAGTTACTTCTCTTATGCAATGTTCTTTGTTCTTTTAGTTTTATTCTTACGTAGATTTTTACCCCTGCTAATTTCTGCAGGCATCAGCTTTCTCTTTATGACTCTAGTCCTGCGTCTTAAAACAATTGCATGTGTACAAACAGCTAATTCCCTATGATGCAACACTTCCAATTTTCACATAACCCCCTTGCTGTCAACTACCTGCAGCAAATCAGTCTATTCAAGCAAATCAGAGCTCGTTGCATCTGTGTCAGTCACATGTTGTTTTCAAGAATCCAGTGGATCTCCTGGTCTCACAGTATACACACTGTCACTTCCTCCATCAGTAAAGCCATGAAAATTAGCAGAACAAAAATAATGGTGACACTGAATAATTCAGTAATACACTCTGACAATATCCGCTAAACTCCTGTCAACACAGCCTACTTTGCTGTCGCTGCAGCGTACGGTGGAACTGGTTTTACAGTCCTATGGACTATTATTAGTCTGGGTTTTGGATACTTAACACCTTTTGCGAGAACAGGAATAGAACAATAAACGGAGATTTTTCTCATAATGATGTTACAACTAGAAGGATAAAACTCCAACCAAACAAGAAGCACACTGATATTTTCTCACAGTTATAGGTACATTGATGAAAGAATGATCAGCTCAACTAGGTCAGTTTAGTTTTGCTGCTTGAATTTGCATTCATCTCCTTGCCTGCCATGCTCACAATACGATGTGAGAGCGTGCTTATGAGGACACCAAGGAGATACAAAATTTAGGACCCAAACGAAAAAATACAGGCATGGTACAGAACTGGATGGTTGAAGATACTTTACCTAACGATACAGCCATTCTTCTTTAGACAAGATGGGAGAAGTAAATCACAAAGCTGAGTGGTTGAAGTGGAAGAAAGACACAGAGCAGCTTTGTGTTAATATGAGTGGAGCTACTGCTGTGGCACCTTAACGTGAAGGAATGAAACGCTTCCTTAGCTGTTTTACTCAAGTTTGAGAAATATTTTGGGTTTTGTATGTAGAATCTATTTAGCTCATGAAAGTGGGGAACAAGAGGGGAATCAGTCTCACCTCTGAGCTTCCAACATACTGGCTAAAAGATCTGTAGTAGTAGAAATATCTTTAACCCAGACCAAAAAGTGAGCTAACAGGTGAAAGGGAAAGCTAAACAAATTAAAAATGTAAGTCAGTCAGAATCTTTTCACAGCATTTCACCTCTAGAATAACATATATAGAGCTGTAGTGGACCTGTTATCACTTGAAGGCCTTAAATCAACTGCACAACTTCAAAAATATGAACTGCTGTAGCTTAAACATAGTTTTATTATCGAAATTATTAAAACAGGGTATTTGGACTTCATTATACATAATCCTTTCTGATCTGTAAGTCTACGTCTAGTTGCACAAGCCTGGAGCAATGGCTCTTCCTGTTGTAATCTGGCTGTACTTTTAGTCGCCGGAATTTTTCCATAATGTGTAAATTAAAATGGAAAGTTACTCTGATTTAAAAAATACATAATTCAGACCGAGGCTTAAAAATGAAAGGTAATCCTTGTTTATAATTTTGCTTTTGCCTTTCTGGTTCATGCTGTCCTCGTATCATTGTGCATATTTCTATAAAACAATTGACATGAAATGTTTCTTCTTAAGTTATTTTAAAAGGAATTACATACAGGCTCCTTCATGTTTGCTTTCTCTTCTTCCTTGCCCTCCATTGTATTTGGCATTTTGTGCAGTGCAGATGGAGAGCACTTGGTTATGGTCAAAGCTGTTCTTCAAAGGATAACACATGGATACCGCATAGTAGCAGAATATATTTTATTTATTGTAGACTGGATGTCCTGGTTTCATCTGGGATAGTTAATTTTCTTTCTAGCAGCTGCTATGTTTCAGATTTAGTATGAGAATAATGTTGATAAGACATATTGTTTTAGTTGTTGTAAAGTACTGTTTATAGTAAGTCAAGGACCTTTTCAGTTTCCCATAGAAGCTGGGAGGGAGCACAGACAGGACAAGCTGGCCAAAGGAATATTCCATACCATAGACATCATGCTCAGTATATAAATGGGGGTTGGTCAGAGGGCAGGGGTCCACCATCGATGCTTGGAATGGGCTGGGCAATCAGTCATTGAGGGTGAGAGCAATTGCATTGCATCACAATTTTGTATATTCTTTTACCATTATTATTAGTAGTAGTATTAGTAGTATTCTCTGCTGTTACTGTTCTATTAAATTGTCTTTATCTCAACCCACAAGGTTTTTTCCTTGTTTTTGTCCCTCTCTTCCCTACCCTACTCAGGAGGGGGAAGCTAGTGAACCAGCGTGGTACTGGTTCCCGGCTGGGGTTAAGCCCCAACACTGGGCCATACACAAATCAGAGAAAGGAAAAAATGCAAGCCATTGGGTTCTGTTTTTCTTTGTAGAGAAAGAGAAGGTGATAATTTCCACTCACTCGGAAAACTGTTTAGGTCAGATTCAGGAGGGAAAGAATGAAATTTGATTGCAGTGAACCTGAAGATGAAGACTACTTCCTATTTACTGACAAACGGACTTGAGGAACCTCTTTAAGAGGCATTCTGGATACAAGGCCTACACGTAAACCCTTAAATATGGTGATACCACTAGCCAGCTACCAAATGCTTTTGGCAAATCCCTGGCTGAAAAGCCTCTATTTCTAAACAAAACTTGTTAAGAAATTATATACCATGTACAGATAGCACCTGGAACAATTTTCAGTGCCACAATAGTGTGTTTTTCTTCAGCTTCTGTAGGTCAGTTTAGAAGGTGGTGTGGAGACTCAAAGGTAAGATCGACCACCCAGATTTCAGCCATGGTCAATGGCTGCAGAAACAATCGTGCCAAAGGAAGACTTTAGCACTCCCTGACCAACAAGAACCTACCAACTCTACACATCAAGACATATTTTGACAGAACAATCCCCTCGGTGGCAACGCTGTCCCCACACCCTCACTTCTGTCACCTCAACAGTTTTGGTACAACTTGCTGTTAAGTCAGGGAACTGAGGAAATTAACTTTTTAGTTTTCTTTGCTGTTAGCTTCCCCAAGGGAGTCTAAAGTCAGTGCTGTTACCAGAAAAAATGTTTGCCAAGGCTTGCCGACCATGCATCCATACAGATCCTGCAAGTGCCTCTTCATTTTTGCCAAGCCAGGTTAGCTCAAGTCATCATAAAACTGCTATTAAAATAAACTGGTGGACTGCTCACATCTGAGCAGTGAGAGGCATAACTTCCAATAAAGTAATAGTAACAACTATTGGAAATAGTACCATCATAAACTGTTGTTGTCATTCCCAAATCCCACTTGGTAATTAGAGGGTAAACACTGAGGACAGAGACAAGACATCTGTAAGCAGTATCATCTGCATGGAAAAACCTGCAAGTTACCTAAGGTGGGATTTGCATATATACATAGGATTTGGGAATATCTCAAAAGGCTTATTTCCATTATAAAATACAGAGTCCAGATTTTCTGTAAATCCTTTAGAAGAAAAGGTAATTCAGAGGTATATCTTGCTGACTCAGAAGAGCTCAGTCCTTTGAATATTTAGTTCAGCAAGTGTCTCAGGAAAAGACAGTACTCGTTACCTTAAACCACTTGACATATGATTTGTATCAGCAATTCTATGCTTTTGCAATCATGATTTTATCACGATAAGGTCAAGGCAGCTGGACATAGAAGAATATACGTTTCAGTTAATTCTCTTACGCTCCGAGTCAGGTTGACCTCAGCTTAAAATGAAAGAAATTATACCTGGTGGCCCATATAACAAGTTGTTCCACTAAACAAGTACTATCAGAAAGGAGGAAATCTCACATCACCACACAATATTATTCGTCCAAGTGTTAACCCATTAGGGTAAATCATCTCTAGGAAGCTATTTACAAGATATAGAAGATAGTGGTTTGGCTGCAGAACATTACTAGAGGAGGAAAATATTGTGAAAAAAAGTGGAGGAACATGAAATCCTATGGTTGAAATGTCTGACAACTTTTATTTACTTCAGTAGGGTCCACATCTCCTTATTCTGCAACCTGTTATTTACCAACTGCATAGAAGAACCCTGCATGGAAGAACCCTGCATGAAAAACTGGTTGTATGCAAGGCAGATTGTACCCTATGCAGTTGTTCTAATGATTAAAATTAATCCAGAATTCAGTCCCAAACCTACTTATTTTAGGTTCTGTTTCTACTACTTCCATCTACCTCAATATCCAGACGTAGGTTAAAATTAAACTAACAGATTTTTTATATTCCTGTTTTGCCCAAGATACTAAATCTATTCAGATAATCACTTTTTTAAAATCCATTTTTTTTAAAACAAGAACTATAAAAAAATGCCTGAAGCACTGCATTGCCTTTCTGACTTTCCTAATAGCATCTCCTTGAAGCTCATGGGCTGAGGGCCTATAATGCAGTAAACAGGAGAAAGTTGTTCTGGCCCCTATACATACCTGAGTGCTCCTGCTAAAAGATGCAACTTGATGATGACTACTTTTCTTTTCCTGAAAAAGCACACTGCACATTTCCTTTTGCTTTGTAGCTGTTAAGAGACCTTTCACAAAAGCCAGTTTCTCGCAAGTCATTTATTTCCTCGCAAAATACAATCTACAACATAGAATACAAACCAGCATGTTTTCCTCTAATCCCTTTCAGCTACTGTACTATTCAATGCTACTGTAAAGTAGGTGTGAAAATTTCAGATGGAAAACATAAGTTAGTTGTATCACCCCCCCTCCAAATACCTCAATTCTTCTGCGGTAGAAAAACTTAATAGGGATTCAGAGGTTTGGTTTAGTTTCGTGTTTGTTTTTTGTTTTGGTTTGGTTTTTTTTGTTTTGTTTTTTGGGTTTTTTTTGTGTTTTTGTTTTTTTTTTTTAAAGTTCATAGGAACTATAATACCAGAAGACAGACCTAAGATAAGGATCTTCTACTAGCTTTCCCCTGGGGAAAGCATGACTGTGGAGTTAGTACCATTTGCCAGCAGGACAGCGATCTCATTTCAGTGACCTTGTTCTATCGGCATCAGTGATGACTTACAACAGCAAAGCATTTAACATATAGTATGTAAACTCCGTCAAGTGCTTTCTAAAATGTCAAGTGCACCTCCTCCAATTTACAAGCTATTGTTTTATAGATACTGTATTATGAAAGTGTTATGAAGTTATGTTACAAGCAGTTAATAATGCCTTTACTACAGGCTGAATCTGCAAGAGGTGACAGAGCAGCAGGCTGTTACGGGACGCCTATCTGGAATAGATCAAACTCATTTTTCTAATGCACTTTGCTGGTATTTTATTTCAGAGGAGTGACGAGCTGTTGGCCTCAACAGCTGTAGTGCTCATGGTTCAAAAGCCAGCTAAGTTGGTAAACAAAGAAGTTTTCAGACTTGGAGAGCAAAGGGATGCCAAGAGGAGTACAGGCATTAAATACGTGATTATACTTAGTCTCCTTTTAGACTATAATTGCCACAGGATGAAGACAGGGCGTTTAGAATTCTTTTATATTTACTCAACACATTCATAACTTCCCTGCTGGAAGCAAGTAGTCATTGTGGTACTAGAGGAATAACTGTAGAAATGCCATTCAGCACGAAGGGGCTCGGATCTACCTCCAATAAGTTTCTCTACATACATTCCAACACTTGCTTTACAGGAGGGTGTGATGATTTACACATTATTCTTAAGTAGAGGAAGTTTCAATGGCAGATTAGTAACATAAACTGACAAGCTATATGTGCCTGTCAACGATGCACAGCAGAGCTGTTGCCATCTTTGTACTATAACAGTTGCCACGTAAAAAATACTCCATTTTTCTTCATTAAAAAAATCCATCATCTGAAGCCAGTAAGAGACCATGAGTAGGTATTGTGTAGATTTTCCACACTCATCTGACTTCAACTGTTGACAGCTTTAAAAACACATGAATAAAACCCCAAGTTTGTGAATGTCTGACAATGAACTGTGTAATCCTGGAGCATCGTTGTCGGTGTTGCTAAATCTGGTCTTGATACCACAGTGTCAACATCCACCAGGTGCAACCGCCGCATGCCACTTCAGTCATTCTGTGGCTTTCTGTGGAAGTATGTGCAGATCTTCCTCATGGAAACTGAAGTGGTTGCAGCCTAGGAAGAAAAAAACCCCCAAACCAACAAGAAATGTTTCTAGGTTAACAGTTCATATGCTGCAGGCGTCTTAAAGTCTCCCCTCCATCATTGCTCCAGTTTGTTTAGCATCCCAAGTAATATAGTAACTGAAAGGTTCTTTACTATAATCTGTTTGTCTCACAGATAAGAGGCTTACTACCTACAGGAAACACTGGCTAAAACCTAGGGTTGTCTTACTGCCATAAGAAAAGCACTCTGGCTGCAGCTTCAGCTTCCCCACAGCAGATAAGAGAGCTACAGATTTCCAAGATGTAGCAGATCAACGAATGCTGATAGTATTCCAGCCACATCCTCAGGCTTTGAGTACAACACAGGAGCATCCTGAAATCAGAACTAGAGAATACGGGGCCAGAAAGGCAATTGTTCTGTAGTAATCTCTCTCCAGGGCAAGTCTTTCTGTCTTGTGTTTGGACAGCTACAGCATAAAGCACAAATAGTTGTAGGTTTGCTATAACCAAGATTTCTTGGTACAACCACAATATGAAGAGTTCAACTGCTATGCATAACTTAAGGACTGGTTGCTTGCCCACTTCATATCTGAAAGCAGTGCTGGAAGAGGTGAAATCAGATAAGAAATGAGAAAAAAAAAATATCGGAATGATGATGACAACTTCTAGCATTGGATATTCAATTCAGGGTACCACTAAAATTTGATGATTGGAAATGTACCTAACATTTACTGAAATAAGAATCAAAGGCACTGTAGGACTTGGAGTCCAGTTTCAGAGACGAGTCAAGTTTGGTTTGTTTTAAAAAATGTAATTATAATTTCTCAGTTTGCACGTTAAACCCTCCTGCCCACTTTTTTAGCTGCTTTATGAGCTTAACTTTCAGATCCTAGGATGAGCTTTGTGCCAGGCTTCTTGTACATCAAAACTAGGATTATGTAGGTCAGCTCCTGCCCTCTGACTCTTTTATAATTCTTTTGTTTTCTGCTAGTTTTCAGTTGCAGGAACTGAAGGCATTATTTAGCCCCACGGTTTTAACACGGGTAACAAATTCTTTTGCTACCTGGGCTAGAACAGAATTTAGCTCTTTCTTCCAATGCTAAAGTGGCTTTCCAGTAACAAAAACAGGCAGATGTGACGGTGAACACATAAACAGTAAATCTGCCAGGAAAGGTGCTGTCATTATTGTGCTTCTCAGAGTAGAGCTGTATTTCAGATGACGGCTACATCCTTTGAACACCCAGCTAGGGACTGTGAGGATCTCTGAGCTCCTGCATGCCCTAAGTCCCTTTAAAATGAGGGACACCACCATCCTAAAAATTCTGTTCCTGCATGGAAGGATTAGTAGATATCAGCATTAATGTACTTAGCTTATTAGGCCAGAAATCATCCCTTTTGTCCATAAGCAAAGGGATCAGAGAATTCTTTGAATGCCTGAGCAGGACAGAAGAAAAAAGGGTAGAGTGGCAGCTAGGGATAACTTCTTCCTGTCACTGACCGCCATACTTACAGTTTTTGGCGAGGTGGCCGCTGCCACAGGCTCTCGTCGTTTGGCACCGGGACTGCAAGATGAGGGGGGGCTGTTTGACACACTCTGGCCACCAGCTCTGCCAGTCCGTAGCTTCTCTCCCAGAGCGGACAACCAATTTTTTCTTTCGGGTGAACTATTCTCTTTATCTACTACCTCAGTGTTTTTTCCGCATGGGGATCTGAAAAGATGGGGGGGAGTTTGAACACCTGGTGGATTAATACGGCTTCCAGGAAAGGAAGGCTCTTTTGGGCTGCGGCTGGAGCCTTCACGGTCGTTATCCGAGTCATCCAGGCTGCGAGAGCCTTCATCACAGACTTTTTGGTCTGCAGCCAAGTGACATAAATTCAGCTTGGATTTCTTAGCCGCATGGTCCAGTTCAGTCACACAGCTACAGGCCTGCAGACACTTCTGCCCCGCATCGTCCTCCTTGCTGCAGTCCAGCCTTCTCTTGGCACGCTTTTCAAACTGCCCCTGAGGGGCTTTAGGAGGGCAAGAGGCTTCCAGGAGACCTTGGGTGACTTCTGCCAGGGCTTTTCTAGGAGAAGGAGCCTTTTTCCCCACTTCTGGAGGAGAAGAGCACGGAGTCCTTGTAACCCAATGTTTAATGGACATTTTGGAGGAAGGGATCAGTTTGGGAGAAGCGCATGGGCTGGCTTCGCTCCGCTTGGCTGGCGTGCAGGCTGCGGCCGTCTGGGTTTTGAGGGTGCCTGTCGGAGTGTTCGTAGACAGGGGAAGGTCTCCAGAACAAATGGGAGCGCAGGCAGCTGGCCGTGGGGAGGAAATGCAGGGGCTGCCTGCTGTGAAGGCCTTGGCAGGAGTACTCTGTGGGCTGGCTGGTGGTCCTGATAGGGGAGAAATAGGTAGTCTGATGAGAAACACAGAACAGCAGAATAAAGACAGCCCTTTTATAAACATCTCTTCCAACTAGGAGATGAATTCAGCGCTGACCCTGTTTCTCAGACGTACCTTTTTGAATTAAGACGTTGCATAAATCCCTCTAATTTCAGTTAAACTGATACAAGTCCTATGTAAAATCCTGTATTGTATTGATGAGTATCATACAGTATGTTTGTGTAATGTCTGACATCTATCCCTTCTGTAATTAGCACTCTTAGCTGTCAGCCTAGGGACTGACAGACAGACGAAACAGATCCTGAATCTTCCAAGTTTTTCTAGCCTTGCCGGAAGCCTTCCGGTGTCTCGGCCCAGAGAGCTCCGTATGGAGATGCCTGAGAACAAGGCTGGTCCCCACCTGCACTCCTGTCTTTAACGGTTGCATAACTGAGCTAAGGGACAAAGGTACCCTAAGCAGGTCCCACCACTAATTACAATACCAAGGAAGCCGTATGCTATAATGCCCCACCATATGAATAATGCTCCTAGGCAGGCATTAATAGCTGCATATTTTAAAGATGGAAAAAAGAGTGAGAACAGGAAAGGACATACTTTCAGTCTCGTCTTTTTGCTGGAGGATTTTCTGCTATATGCTGTATTAGTATGAAGACAGTAGTTATTTACCACGCTCAGGGAGATGTGAGAAATTCTTCACCTCCTGAACAAGGACTTAAATTCCAAAGAAAAAAATCTGTCACTGTAGTAAGTTATTTCTTTAAAATGAATGATTCCCAAACAGGTATTTCACAGTGGCTTTTGAGTTCACTAGCCAAGATGTAAACCCCTCTGCTTTTAAAAAAAAGGTTCTGAATACCCAGCTTCTTAAAACAGTAGCCACAGGTAGGGGCATAAGGACCTCACTAGGAACAGTGGGAATCATATATAGCAAAGATCTTGCTCTGCAGCAATATCAGAGGGGGATTGTTAATTTTTTTTTAAATTTTTTTTATTTCTGGCACCCTCCAAGAGAGAACACATTAGTGGGATTGTTAGATACCTGCTTTCTCATTCATCTAACTTGCGGTGATGCAATTAAATAGGATAGCACCTTAGTTACTCTGTGCATTTCCACTGCTGAGCACGTTTTCTGCATACCAAAGGTTTAATCTGAACTCCTAATTCTCATCATTAGCCATGTACTATAAAGCACTTCATTAGAACAATGAGAAGTCTAGTGTGAATAACCTGCCACTTTCTTTAGGATGCTGGGCAGTCTCACAAATAACATGTCGAGTAAGCACCTACGTGACTCTTTGATTATATACCATACTAAGCCTCTTTTGATCCTTCCTTTTACTGTATTATCTAGTATCCAAAATACAAGTATTGGTGCATCAGAGCAATATTCAATAGGATCCCGTATTAACGGATCCCACTACAAATTAACATACAAAACAGTGTTAAAGGCTCTTTTCCTGATAAAATCTGCTACTTCATAACAACTTGCTTCCATCTGGACTAAGAGAAAGTAACTGTCAAGATTGGTTCTCCTAATCTTTACTTTAATGAGCGCTTAGAAGACAACAATACCTCAGCTGGGGAACTAGTTACACTTAAAAATCTAAGCTCCTAGAAGCAGAAGAGAAGTAGCATGCTCAGCCACTCTTGATCCCTAATGACCATCTACAAATTCATGCAGCAGAAATATTGCATGACTATCTAGGTATGAGAACTCTCGATATGAGACCAATCTGAAAGTTATACTGTGAAGACGCTGGACAAAGGAAAAAAAAGGCTATCCTGGGAGTTGGACGGGTGTCACAGCAAGAAGCAAACGCAAACCTGAGAAATATCCCCAAACTTGAGATAAAGAATATGAAGATCAGGGTTTTTTGTAAGACTGCAGGAATTATTCAGGCATCTACTAAACCAGTTCAAAGCTGTTTCCACTTATGCTGCCATTGCATGTAGTATGATACCGTAAATACCTATGGTCAACCTGCATAACATGAAAGCAGGTTATTTCAGACATTTCCTACCTTCGCTGCTACAAATCGTCTAGAGTGATATTATCAATCTCCAGATTTAAGAGTCGCAAATTATCCATGCATAGGCCTGCTCCAGATATTTGATTACACAAAATCATGGAGAAAGTAGTGCAACTTAGAGAAACCACAAAAATAATTTCCAAAGAAAAGGAAACTGTGCTTGCTACACTTGACAATATAGGTCAACAGTCAATACACAATCCCAGTCTGACAATTTGTTCCACACAAATGGGTGGGGAACTACCTAGATTTCATCCCAGCAGGTCTGAAATAGCACTTAGCTTGCCAGCTCTGAATGAGTCTCTGCAGATAACTCCTATATTCTAACAGCACGTGCTTTTGTGTTCAAGAGCCAAGGTCAGCAGGAAGCCTGCTGTTGTGTTTGCAGTGTCTGTGTACTTCCTCTTCCCTCCTGTGTTACTTTAATGCAGCAAGAGCAAGGAGAAGTTATTTTTCTAGTATAATTGCCAAAGCTGGTTTCTTGCGTTTTAGTGTACAACCTTACTTTAGGTTTCAGCCTTCTGGACTAGACCTGTGCTTACTTCTCTTTTGCTGCATCTAGTATACAAACCAATTTTTGAGCCCTCTGTGAAGCAGAATGTGTGCACGCACAACAGAGCAGACCTGGCGCTCTCCCTGCTATTGTTCTGCAAACTTCCTGCAAGACTGTTACTCACTGGCAAAAGGTTAGAGGTAATGTTATCCCATTAGCGGGATTTGGAGACCTTCAGTCTTTATTTGCGTTAGCCAAGGTGAAATTCATTTGAAGGGTGGCTAGGAAAGATAGGTAGAACACAGGAAGTCACACCAGCGGCTGCTTGGAAGCTGTTGTATTCTCAGTTTCAGAGCTACTCTATGGTGAAGCTCATCTTATTTCACTTTGGGAGGGGGGTATTCTCCTTTCACCTACTCTACTGTAACAAGTTTCAGACAAGCCAAAGCAGTGCTATGATCCAGGGCTCCTTTCTTGTGGTCTAGGCTACTGTCCAGTGAGTAGCTTCTCTACAGAGCCCAGATCTGCTTGCTAACTGTGAGAGCACACTGCGTAGCTTCTCTGATGGCCTAGACTGTGTAGAAAGGTATTGCTCTGGTTGCTAGCCTTAAGATGTGAATAGAGGAACACTACAGATTAATTCTGGAATATTACGGTCACATCTTGATCGTCTACATGCACTTTTGAAGTACTTTCACTACGTGGCATTTGTCTGTATAGACAGTCAGTACCAATGTATGAAGCTGAAGAAAGATACAATATTGACAGCAGCAGCACAGAAATCTCTACAGAATTCAACTACGGGGCAGGAGGAAACAATTCAGATTTCCAAGGCTGCATATATGCCATCAACCTTTTACTGGGTAAACTAGCAAACTGGAAAAAGCATATGATCTTCCTGCTTTCAGTTATTATTCAATATTTAAAAAAAAGTGTGACTTGTTGATACAGTGCATGCACACACAACATCTTCTTTGGCTGTTCAATTATTGAACCCTAACGCTATCTACTGAAGATCAGGCTGCCTAACACGCTGTATTAATGAATATTTGCTTTGCAGTCTGGTCATATAGACTTTGGCATACTTGTAAGCTATTTCAGCCAGCTTGTGTTGTTGGTGGCAGAAGTATTTACAAGTAGATGTGTTTGCCTGGCTATATGAATTACTGCCTAATATGAAAAAAATAGAAGACTAGTAAGAGAAGGCAAAGGCTTTTGTTGGTACAGAGAACAGCCAAAACTCAGAAACCATGTGGCAGAGCAAGATATCTCAGCTCAGGGGCCTTACCTGCTGCACGTTGCTCTTCTGGTTTCTTCTGAGTGACCCAGCCCACCAAGCTGGTTTTGCTGAATGCTGATTTCTCCTCCTCAGGATGACGTCGTAAGCGCCAAATCCTCACAGTGTTGTCATCAGAGCAGGTGACAATCTGCAGTATAAATGGGTTTCTTGGAGTAACCAGGGCATATCCTATTGATCACTGGCCGAGTGAACTAAACACCTACACGCCGCACACTATACCAATATGAATGAGGGCAAAGCCTGGTTGAGCGTGTACAAGATTTGCCCATAAACGAAACCAAACAACCCAACTCTGTTTCATTACTGTACCAGACAGCAGTATTTGCTTTAAAGCAGGCAAGGCTGCTGCCTTCATATCTTCCTGCTAGAGAAATCTCAGTCAACAGCAATGGTTTGCCTTGCTTAGCTCTGTAACAGACGGCAGTATGCTCAGGAAGGGTCAGGGCATATTTTGAGATTTCAATCACTTGGTAGACAAGAGAGGCCACGCTGCTTTTTGCACCTGCATCTAGGTCTGTCTCTGTTACTCAGGACTTTTTCTGCTTGGGGACAAACATTTGCAACACACAGAGAAGGTGACATTGGAAGGCTGTTGCAGTAGCCTTAAGCGCTATCTCTTCAGAGTCAGATGTCAGCAGTATCTGGCAGAGAAACCAACTCTGCTAGAAACATTGGTCTAGATTCCTGATGCAGCATCACGCGCTCCAAAGGGATCTGTGGAATCTCATCTGAAGAAGCAGCAGAACCCACCTAGCCCACATTTTATGGCTCTCTTTAGACAGATTAGCTGGTGACTCACATGGGAATCAGCAGCCAGAAAAAGGAAAAGCTGTGGCCAAAGTTCATAGTAATCTGGATGCGAAACGGCCTCTAATCTAACCTTACAGAAAGCAACTTTGCCCCTTAAATCACTCCAAGCAGCTTCCTGACCTGTCTTAGCACTGTATTTTCCACTTTTCTTCTTGCTTCAGCATTTGTACAATGGCTGACTATTTCTTACCTGTGTCAGTAATGATTTTAAAGGCTGTATTAGTCTGCATTTCCAACACATCATGATCGGGATGCTAGGCTGCCTCTAGATCACAGATTTCCTCTAAAATGCTGATTCTCGTATTTTTGTGCATCTTACACAACTAGAACAATTCCTCCTGTTTGTCTGCAAAACTCCCACCCTCCTACACTGCAAAGCTTTTCTGAAGAGCCGGTGCTATAGCACAAGCTAGGGAAAGTGGCTGACTTGCCTAAACTGTGGGGTGAAAGAAACTCTGGCTATTATCAGGACAGTGTCTAGGATTTTTCAGGTTTTTCTCATTTTGAGCCAGGCAAATCATTTGAACCAATCTCCTACTGCAGTTCTCTTCCTTTTAGTGATACCTGGCGTATAATTACTGACCAAATCTTACTGTAGGTTTTTGGGTGTATGCACAAATATGTCATAAAAACAGCTGACGTTTCGAAAAAAGCTCACAATGAAAAGAGTCCACGTCTTTTTTAAAGGGCATTCAAAACTTCTTGCTGCTCTGTACAAGACTACCAGATGTATCAATGGTTGGACAGATAAGGAAGCTGTAAGTATGGAACTACAAAACAAGCTTTTGGCTTATGAAAACCCTGATTAAATGGTCTCACAGGTTTGTCTTTTGCAGGTAGTGTCACAAGCCCTCATCAGGAGAGGTCTTTGTTCATTTGCAGTTTCCTAGGTCTTATCAAACAGCCTAAATTATTTGAAAATAATGAAAAAGTTCTGATACATTGTACTCATGTGACAAGTTTTGTTTTAGTGCCCCCTCAATGAACATTTTGAGCAATGATTGACTAAAAATTTCAACCCAAATAAACAAATACTGCAGCAATTTTGAAAAGCAGGTGTTGCCACATCACATCTGTTGTTTTGCGGGAAAGAGAATTTTCCAGAAAACAAACCTTAGTGAAGTCTGAAGGACACCAAGCAATGGAGGTAACTTCTTGAGAGTGACCAACGAGTATCCGTGGAGGAAGGCTGGGCTCAGAAACCTTAAAAATTCAATAAAAAAATAAGTATACAGTCAGAAGCCCTGCAGCCTAATATACATCACTAAGGAAAGACTCCACAACTCACCCGTGAAGCATGTGAATACTTTCCATCTTTCCTAGATGAAATGGATAAATCAAATGCTCCTAACCTGTTATCATGAGGCAACAACTGATGGAGCCCTAAGAATCAGTTCATGTTTCATTTCTAGAGGTGAAGCAGCTGGTCAGCACTGAGATGTACTGACCTGCCTGGAAACACGATTGTTCAGTTCCTGCTACACACAGGATTTCTGCCTCCAGAACTGTTAGCCCAAAACACGACACAAACATTTCACTATATTAAGTATCTTTACATGTTCTAGGTAAGATGCTTAAAAGTATGGGAAGCTCATCCTTTGCATCAGGATAGGCAAATACATTCTGCTGCCATTTTACTAATGTCCCAATCACAAGTCAATGGTTTATTAAAAAAACAAAACTGCCACCAACAAAATGCTATACATGAACCTTCACTGGCTACAGAATTGGCATTTTTGTGCCTGTACCTCCTCCAACCAACGAGCTGGACCAGAAACCCTCTTAAGAGTTCATAAAAAGGCTCTCTAAATCACTCATGCTCATTAAATTGATCTCCGTTTCTCTTATACCCTTCATAAAAATCTTTCTCCTGTTCTACAGCATTACTATTAATCTACGGTTGCAGCTCATGTAAGTGACAGATACAGCTGAAGCCAGCATTAAGTGACCTGAGGAAGAAAACACACATGCATACACACACACAGAGATAATATCCAAGTTTTGCGTGCTTTCAGCAGGCAATGCTTTCTGGGCCTAAGAGACACCATTATTGATGTGACATTGTAAGGAGGATTTATCAAGGGGATTTGCATAAACAACTAAGTGAATGAACAGATCCTTTACTGTGTGGGAAAAGGAGTAGACATTACATATAGATTTCAAAGGAAGATGCAAGACATCAGGGAAAGCTTCTGGTTTACACACAAGTTTTTCTCTTGTGGATCACCTCCTACAACAGCCTGCAAAACTGCAATTGAATATCCAGCTTCAGATCTTAGAGCTGTTCTGATACAAATAGGTTCATCTTACTCACTTTTTTTTTTTTTTCCCTGGCATAGCAGAGGCAATCACTTGACTAAATATCCACTAAATACCTTGGTCAGAGTATTCCCTTCTTTGCCAAAACATGCAATACCATGGAAACTAAATCCCTATTTAGGAAATAAACAACAGGAGATCTAGGTGCAGAGAACACCTTCGTTTACATTTAATAGCAATCTTGCTATACACACAGACACAACAGTGGTCCAGTAGCCACTGATTGCTGCAAGGAAAGCAGAGGAATAGAATTAGTCTTACTGGGACACACTGGTTTCACACTATACTAGTGTAAATTAAATCAACTACACCCAACTTACATTACTGTGAAGTAAAGGAGGATGCATTGTTATAGCTGTGTCCACTGTTTGGCAAAAGATAGCTGGACGGTCTGCTCACGTTAAGTCAGGATTAGCCACAGCACATGCTGCTTTTTGCCTGATTTGACAGGATATTGGTGGGGAAGTTAGAGCTATTGTGGAAAGGTTAAAAAGAGAAACCTAGGAAATGAGACTTTATTAGTTACTGTTACTCACTGAAACAGCTGTTGTATCTATCTTCAAGATTCAGCATAAAATGGTATATATAGTTTTATGCACCATATGCATCACAGAAGCACTTAAATTCCAGCGGTGGGACAGATCAAAGGGTAACTTAATATGGTCACTTTGGAGTGGTCCCTTCCAAAGGAATCAAAGGACAATGGAAGTATATGCCTGTAAAGGATGTTTTCTTATTACCAGGAAGGTATCTTAACTAGGTACCGTCTTTGTCAAGAGAAACCTTGGTGCTCTCACTTTTATAATCTCAGAGTTGTTCAAGCTTCAGTTCATTAATCAACGGACTAGTAATTAAAAAAAAAACAAACACAAACCCAAACCAAAACCAACACAATAAAGCAAGTGTTCATTGTCTCGAAGTGATTTATATATGGAAACAGACTGAAACAGCATCCTCATCAGCAATAACTTCTAGCCACAGTGTTCCCTGGGAACTGCTGACCCAAACACAACTTAGTGCTGCTGCAAGTTTCTCAAAGAAATAATCTGGGTGGACAAGGTCTTGCTCTGCCTTTTGTTCCTCTCTAGATACAAAAAGCTAGCACTCTTCATTGAGTTCTTTCCAACATTACCTGTTGGAATGCAATATCTAACCATGTTTTTCTCACAGCATAGTAAGTCCTCGTCCCAGGAAAGATACGTATGGTTCAGTGTCGGTAAAATCTGCCAACATTTAAAACAAATTAAGAAGCCTCTGGATATAACCGATCCCAAAAGAGACAGTTTCAGCTCAAAGTCCCAGTTTCTAACCTAACTATGGGATTAAAATGAAAGTAATCATCTGATGATTTATTTAATAAATATGCAATATGATCTGTCACTCAGATGTGATAGCAACAGAACCCTTGCGTACACAAATGTATTTTAAATGTGCTTAAATGCTTAAACTTTGTGGTGTAATGCCATCCTTGAATGCTCTCAACCCAGTCCTAGCACGTGTTCCAAGAAAGTATCAAACCACACGAATGCAGGATGCGCAACTCAAGTTTGCACAGGTGTTTTTGCTGAACTCGCACAGAACACGAGGAAGGTTAAAATTATACCACTTGGCATAGGAGTAGCCATGCTACCGTACTCCTGCTACTACTGAGTAAGCAACCTTGCTGCTTACAAATGTTCTCAAATCAAGGAGAGACATGCTCAAACCACAACCTCAGCAGGCTGACCCTCCACTCTGAAAGGTTTGTATTTGACTTTGAAACTCATCGTGAAAAAGGTAAACAAGTCAGCATTCCCTAAAAATTACCCCAAACCTGTAATAGGCAGTCACCTGTGGTTTCTGTCTGTTCTGCTTCAATAAGAGGTCTATTCTGTTCCCATGTGGCTGTCAAGTATGGAGCAGAGAAGTTGAAGCACGCCTTATTCTGAGGTCCCTGCTATTAACTTGGTGACATTTGCATTTTCTACACGTCAGTGCAAGATGCCAAGTGACGAAGCCTCTCGGCTGTCAGACAGTGCTTTGGAATTTTGCTGAAGGCTCTGGCTGAGCCCTTGCTGTAATACAAAGGCTTTAACTACTGTAAATTAAGCATGAGAAAAAGCTATGTCTGAAGCAAGAGCTGGAGAGAGGGGAGGTGGGGGGAAAGAGTGCCCTTTAAAATAATTAAATTGTTAGGTTTCTGCTAATGTGCTCCGGTGCTAAATATGAACTGGGAACTGTCTGTCTACTTGTCATAGCTGGCTGAATCAACAGGATTGAAAGAGGATTTTAATGCCCATTAAAACCAGATTAAGATCAGCAACTTGCAATAAGCAGCAGTGATGAGAGATGTATTGATGCCAGGAGGTTAGCTCTGTTTTACATTAAACAGTTACATCCAGCCTTGACAGCAACAAACACACTCTGGGCACAACACGCCAGGAGCTAACCCCACGCTGCTTTGAGTAGGAGTGGGAGGCAGGGAGTGTCCGACGTGAACACGAAAAGCAAATGAAACAAAAGAGGGGAGCAGCTCCGGGTTGCACGCTTGGGTCTCTCCCCATCGCCTCACCTTCCAGATATACGCGTTGCAGTCACTGGAGCCGCTGACCAGGAACTGGTCGTCTGGGCTGGTGCTGGATTTGACGTAAAAGGTTGAATTCTGGTGCCCACTGAAAACGGCCACTGCAAAAAGAAAAGAAAAAAAAGAAAATTAAAGCCCCACTCACTGCACAGTCAGTTGCGCAAGGAGGGCTGATCTTACAGGCTTTTCCTGCCCAGCCACATATCCTCTGGAGAAAGTGGTTGCGCTGCTCCCTCGCTCTGGGGCTCCAGCTCGGAAGTTTTTATTATTTATTCAACTGGAGCCCTTCAGGCTTCCCAAACGAAGCAACAGCTCTCTCCACAGCACTAGGAAGCAGTGACAGCTTCATTAAAGCTTTAGCTTGACTCGTATCACAAGCTAGCTGAGACATCACCCGGGCTGCCCCACTACTCTGGTTAAGGTTCCTTGTGTCTTCTTCCCAGACCTGTGACATTAGCAAGGGCAGTCGTGCAGAAAACACAGCCAGGGCCTTCTTCCACCCAGGCAACAACAAAGGTGCTGGCTGCTCCTTCCTCCTGCTGCCGGCATCTTTGTTTCATCAACAAACCTTGCATGGTGTCAGCCACACTCGCCAGCTGCCTGTATTTAAAGCCTCAATAGTGGTTGCTAAAGCCTTGAAACCATCGCCCCGAATGGCTGCCATCCCCCCTGTTGTGAGGATGCAAAGAGTCAGCAGCCGGCACAAGAGCTGAGCGTGGACCTAGAGCACTCGGCCACACCGTGTCCCATCTTCTCACTGGGGCGGAAAGGCTGCGTTTCCCAATGTAGCACCAGGCAGGGCAAGCAGCCCCTCTACCAGCCCTGCATTAATAGTGGTTTTGGTGAATACAGCTTTTGGCAAAGACTGTTTTGACGGTCTTTGAATAGTTGCGAGACCCCAAAATATCCCCTGAATTTTTACCCACAGCTCTCTCAGGGCAGTGGTTACCAGACAGCAAGTCCCTTGCTAAGCCAGACCTACCAGCAAGTCCTGTTACAGTGAGGATTTCCTCACGTCCCCCAGCAAACTACAGCTGCCTCAATACTGGGTAAGAGCGGCGGCAACGGGAATGAAAGCCGGTGAGCGAGGAGAGCGGCACCAACCCGCGGGCAGGCGCTGCCCTCTGCGGGAGCAGCGGCACACCGAGCAGCTGCACACGCTCCATCCAGCTGGATGAACAGAGATTGCTCGCCGGGTTTTATCGCTCCATCCAGCTGGATGAACGGAGATTGCTTGCCGGGTTTTATCGGCTGCGCGCAGAAGGCAAGAGCTCCATGAGGAGGCAGAGAGCAGGGTGCCCCCCGTGCTCTGGAGAGAGCTCACTCCTGCCGGGGGACAGGCTGGTGACCGTATTTCCACAGCTTAGCGGTGGCACCTGGGGTTAACCTCAACAACCAACCCATTAATATTTACTGCTTGCACCACTTCTCAACTCTGGAAGCGTTCCCACCCACCAGACTGCCTGCCTGAAGAGCAGACAGAAGGACACATTGTTCATTTAATTTCAATTAACTGAGAGACTAAGAAAAGGCAATGGAAACTAAATCATGTGCCTGGCTGGAATGCATCTAACAAGTTTTACCGCTTTCTGAGAAGCGGGCACTGGCCTATGACAAAGCAGCTTAGTGCAGCAAAGGCTGTGGGCCATCCTGTCAACGTAAAGGTTACAGACGCAGAGCTGAAGTAATCTAAAAAGCTGAAGCACCTCCACGATATGCTGGGGATGCTTTCTCCCAGAAGCTGCGGTTGAAGCTAAATTTCAAAGACACCTTAAAATACCTGAATGCAACATACCAGGTGATCACTTTACAAGGGTTCATATCTAATCTAAGAGTTTGAAAAATCAGTGACCGCCAGCAAGCAGAAGATCCAAAGTTGCTTCAGGTGGGTAGCAGCTGAATACTAGTCAGTCCTCACCAGATAGCTACAGCCAACATGCAAACTACCATTAGACTCTGGCTGGGTGAACCAGTATCTGCACTTACGTTAGTTCCTGTGCTATTAATTTCATGTGGATGGCTTAACACAAAATATGAACTGCCCTTGTAACAGGTGCCTTCTCTCCTGGGTAGCTTCAAACATAAGAGCATGAAATAGGTCTCCTAAGCATTCAAGCTGGTCTCTGTCTCTCTAAGTCACAGGGAGAAACTCGCCTGTCTGTGCCCTGTAACATCTATTTTTGCAGCTATTTCTACATCTATCATGCTTACCTGGAGTGGTCCTTGAACTTGTCATATTGAACATGTAGATACTGTCATCAGTGCAATTAGCAAACAGATTAGCACCGGTGGAATCCAAAACCAGGCTAGAATATCCTATAGACAAAAAGAGAAGTCCTTCATAAGAAATAACTCCACAAAAAACATTTTGGAAAACAGGCATTCTCAAATAAATGCCTAGAGAGGGAAATTTGGAAAGGATCTCTATCATGTATGAGATTGTCATGGGAAAGTTTATTTGTTTGACAGAGTACATGCTGGCAAAGGAAGGTTTCTGGAGTAACATCTACATTTTCTTATGAGGATTCAGGGTGATATTTAGGGAGGAATCCCACCTTCAGAGAAGGCGAGTGATTTATTTGATAGCTTCAAATGAGTAACAGGAATAACCGATTGTAGAAGCAGAGATTAAAAATAAATAAAACCCCACATGCTTTGGTATAATAAGGCATCCTCTGATGCAATTTAGATTCAAGAAAAATCCTTCCCTGCAAGCAAATTATTTCACAACCAGCTCCTCAAGGATTTCCTTCATGTTCTTGGGACTGACACTCACCATTAGCACGTTAAGACAGTTGATTAGACAAGTCATCAGAAATTACTGTGTTGCATCAGACCATTGTAAGGCATTAAGATACAAAGAAGCACAGAGAAACACGAACAAGAGCACTATTGTTTTTGATAACAAACAGCTTCAAGTATTGCTTGACTCTGGAAGGTTGTAATGTAAAAACCCAGTCTGATCTGTTATGTTTGCAAGATACAATGCAAAGAAAGAGTTCAATCTGACTTCTACTCAAGCACCAAAACAACTAGCCAAATTCTACTTCAAGAGCTCTATTATTCCCTTATCTCCATTTCTGAAAATGCACTGCTGAAGTTTATGCAAGTTTTTATCATTAGTCCAATGATATAAAAGTGGGGCACTTCAACTTGAGAATTTTGGTATTGGCAAACAAAATACCCTGCTGAGCTTGTCAGTCTGATCAATAATTGGCTAGAAAGGTAAGAGATGGAACTGTCAGTACTTCTTAAATTCCCTTTGCACTGTAACAAATACCTCCTCCAATAACTTACCCAGTTTGCGAGTACTAGTCCCAGGGTAGCAAAAAGACTTGAAAGGCACGGGGTCCTGACGGTAAGCAGCATAGTTCTTACGCAAGTCCCATACTTTGATCACACTGAAATAGAAAAGCACAAGTGTCTTCAGCTCCAAAATTTCCTTTGCAATGCTGATAGTGCCTTCTAAGAGCAGAGAAAGATGTGTTGCTCACTACTGAGTGTCCAATGCTAAGGAGCACAAGTGAGCGGAAGGAGAGTAGAGACGTACTGAAAGCAAAACAGTTGCTCTGCTGGGTATGGATGAGGAAGCAGCACTGTCTTCTGTAACTAACATAAGGTACAACAAGAGCCTGCAAGTCAACTTTCTTCAACTAATAAATGAAAGTACAAGGGTGCCTTCATACTCCTGACTTGTAGTTTTAAAAATTAAGCCCTTCAAGTTTTTTCTTGTTTTCCAGGAGCAAGCCTCTCTCACGAGCCATAGGCATGAGAGTCAGTCTTATCTGCCTCAGAAAGGCTCTGAGCGCATGGAGCCTGCTAACGAATCGAGTCCTGAGAGCGTAATCTCCATGCTAATCAATGAGACAGTTTGCTTGAGCTCCAAGATGCTGCAACGGATCTGGTGCCTAAAAGAATGCACCTTTTGTAACTTAAGGCAACATTTTCTCAAGCACGCCTACATATATCCAGGCACCAACCACCCACTTGCATCCCCAAACAGCTCGCTGTCTAACAATAGTCTGTTTATGTGTGGTCCCATAGGTCTATGAGAACAGGCAGAGATGACAAGAACTGCTCTCGTTCTGCCCCATACCTAAGACACTACAATGAGCATTTACCACATATGCACCATTTGTCCCAGCACTGCCATCTCAGTAAGGACGAAAAGCATCATTCAGCTTTGCCAATGCAAGCTGGCTGCGTAGCTCTGCTGATTCTACCTAATAGTAACTCTAGCCTTGTGGGCCACAGACTGATCTTACGAAAAAAATCTCCCAGTCTTTTTGTGCCACTAAGAAAGAACACACAGAAGAGACAGAAAAGCAGGCATCCTCCCTCCTTACCCGTCAACAGCTCCTGCAGAGATAAGAGTGTGCTCGTCCTGAAGCAGCACCACAGTTACACTCTGCTGGAAATCCTTAAAAAGAAAAGGAAAAAATAAAAACCCCACTTTATTTCTTCCAAGGTCAGCAAGATCTTGCCATTTAGTTCAAGGCCAAGTGAATACTGAGAAAACCTCCTCCTAGCCAGGCAGGAGAACCTGGAAATACCAGATGCCTTTTAGGACACAACAATCCTTCGAACACTCCCACCAGTGAAATTGCCACTAAGCCTAAGTGTTTGGGAAGCAGTCTGAGAATATCCATTTCAGGTCAGCAATAAGAGAGCTGCCTTCATCACAAGGTTTACTAGATTAAATAAGACCAGGTTTTAATCCAGTAATGCAGTAATTTGTGTGGTCAAATTGGGAGAGGGGGGGAAATTACAACTCTCCCCCCTCAAAAATTTTACCCCCTCAAAAAAGGAATGCTGGCCTCTCCTTTTTCCTCCTAGAAAAAAATGATAATTTTTCACATGGCATTTGCACAAAGATGGCTTTGATGGAAAGTGGGTTGTTAGACAACTAAAGAATGCCTAAAATTAGCCATATGCAAGTGACCATGACACAAAACCCTATCTCTGCAAAGATGAATTTAAGTATTTACCACATTCAAGCCAAATATTTCTCACGATAACTACTTAGGAAGATGTCTACAAATAACATTTGTCCTCAGAAGAGAGGCCTACATTTTGTTTGTTCCCCAGATACCTACCACCAAGGGAGCAAGTCCTCTTAGGTTCTGCCTTTTCTTCTTTGGTTTGGAAGGAGTCTGCTTGTCAACCACATTGTGTGCTCCACTGATTTGATTCACCTGCCTATAAAATCCATCTGAAAGAAATCAGAAGACATCTCAATTAATAGTTTCTATGCAATTTTGCTATTGCTTTAATAAAACAGGCATCACCTTGGAGTAAGTCCTAGAAAGTGGCTGAGACTAACCTTTAAAATCATTAATGTATTCTAAAACCAAAAATTGTTAGTTATATACAAAACCGATGAGAAGAACACAGTAGAAAACAGGAGCATAATATACTGCAAAAAAACCCAGAGGTCAATGTAGCGTGGACATTGAAACTGAAATTGTTCTGGGCAGGCTGCCTTTGGAAATTGTTACCCCTCGGCCTGGTCTTCAGCAAGCATCCTGGTGTGCAGCATTCAATCTATCTCATCCAGAGCAGAAGTGCACTCACAGGAAGGTTTCCAGTGCTTTTCCACTCTATTTTGTAATTTTCTATTTAGCCTTCTGCCTGCTACTTCTCACTTTATGAAAATTACTGCTTTTCTAGAGTAAAGGGGCTTTTCTACTTTTTTTCCTGTACCTTCCACTTCAGTGATGTGGACCCTCCCTTTTCCCCCACTGGCCAGTCTGAAGAGCCAGGGAACCTGGGTCAGGTGGAAGAGTGAGACATGTTCTGGCAGCACAGTCCAGGAAATTGCTGGCATACAGCAGGGAACTGGGAAGAGGCATAAGGGCATGACCTGACCGGCGAAGGAAAAGCTCCAAGAAACAGAAAGGAAAATGCAGACATTGTCCTGCATTTAGTAGGTCTTCCCACAATATAAAATCTGTTGCTCCCAGCACTCACAAGCTCCTTTGCTTCTGCACTTCCTGCCTTCCTTTCTAACTTCAGCAGGAGCCTTCCCAGCTTTGCTTCATCCCTCCAGATGGCTCTGACCTAAGCACTCTCACCCAGCCCATCTATCTCCATGCTGTCCCACACAGGGATGTATTCTGTACCCCCTTATCACCTTATCAGTATACAGAGTATTATCAGGCCACTGTGTATATCGAGCTGCAAATCTGAGACTGTTTCAATATGGAAAAATGGATTATACATAGAAGAAATACCTATTCCACCCTTTTACTGTACTAAAGCAGTACAGTTATCTGAAAATCCTCCTCTCCTTCCTGAAGTGCTGCCTATATTGTAGTCAAAAGCATTAGTCCAATAAGTACAACTGAGTACTACTTTTACATAAGATACCAAGCTTTTTTGATACTGAAAGTATCAACTGATAGTTGATGAACTGAAAGTTCCGTTACCTTTCTTGTTGCATCTGGTATCCCAAACCATGATGTTTCCATCTCTGCCTCCAGTACAGAAGACAGCTGAGAGAGAGAAAAAGAATACTATTAGCTTCCAAAAATGTTCATTTAATTTATGTGCCTCTGGCTCTTCTGCCCCAAAACTTGGGATTCCAGTCCCCCCTAGAAATACAAAAATCAGGCCATTGTTCTGCCATGCTTTTAACTAGTTTCCTTACTCTTCCTAGGGTTTCTTTGCTATTAGTCTAAAGAAACCTGCTTATGAAAAGAGTATTTACACACTTAGGTATGGAGGTATGTATCGTGTCTTAAACTTGCCCAAAATCAGGAATGTGCAGATGTTAGCATCAGGTCACCATGACATTCCAACAAGTTAGTTCTGCTTGACTGGCTGGGTTGCTGCTCAGTCGGCCTGTGCTAGTTGTAACTGCCAGTTTCCAAAGCCTTTTTAATCCTCAAAAGTAGCAATGTGCCAGGGGAAAAGAAGAAGGAGAAACCAGACAACAGGGAATATCAACATTTACCTTTGTCAAATCTAGAAAAAGTAACTGACTTGAGGCTACACTGGTGACCTTTGCATATGCCAAGAAGCTCTCCGGCTCTCACATCCCACACCTTGGCTGTCTGATCTCCTGAAGCAGTGACCTTCAGAGGAAAAAATAAAAAGCTTTAGTCATTTTCTGGACACATTTGCCAAAGCATTAAAAATAAAGTTGGATGGCAAAAGACTGCTTACAATCCTGTGTTCCCCTGGTACCCAGGCAAGGTCAAATACAGCATTTGAGTGAGCTTGCCATTCTAACAAGAAAACAAAAGCCAAGATTAGTTCAGTGCATGGCAGCATGATATTTTGCAGAATACTAAAGAACATCAGACACAGCAACCAAAAAACTTGTCAAGAGCTTGCCTTAGGCCACACAGAACAACTCACTAGTACTATGGCTGTTGTAAGGGCACACTCACCCTGCTCAGCAAAGTATACAAAAGGATTTAAATACTGCCCACATTTATGTTTAAACGACTTGCAAAAAGACTCCTTTGATTCCAGTGAATCACATACTTGTCACATCAAATGAAGATCACATTCTATATAAAATTTACCCTTAAAGATGACTTTGCTGGTAGTTTGAGCTTCCGTATCATACAGTCTAACAAATCCTTCTTCGTTTGCAACCGCCAGTACATGCTCCAAATTCGGGGCTGAAAAGAAATTGAAACGCAGTTGTGTATCATGTAGCTGATTCATAATCATGCCCCTGCCCTTTGTGAAGGGCCACAGACATTTTAAATGGGGTACGCAGCAAATGGATAGCTGTGAAATAAACAGTATTTACATAGCACTTTAAATGTTCAAAATGCAGAAATATTGGCAAGCATTTTTTCTAGATGTTCCATTCAGGAACTACTATACATGGGCAATTAAATGCCTCCAGGAGCAATTTTTGAGATAATGGCCTCTTTCACCAGCTATGATAGTTCTCTAGTTACAGTTTTCTGTATCTACAGTACCTATCCTCTACAACCTCCAGTACTTTTTAAGGATCTCAGTTGGAAAAGCAGGAAGCTACCTTGGAGAAAGGCAAAAAGGTCCCACCAAAACCAGAGTACTACAAATGAAAGTTTTGTCCTAAAGGAACTTCCACGCTTTCTTCACTCATCACGCATTTATCATGGGGAAACGCTACATGTCTAATGATGTTCATCCACCTCTTGGATTTCTCCATCCTGTTGTATCTTTTACATGCTTCGAATGAAGCCCAATTTTTCAACTACGTAGGCTAGCACTGTCACCAAGAGGACATACCTTGAAACAGACAAAGCTGAAAACAAAGAAGACATTAAAATAGATGCTTTGCAGTTGCATCTTGCAGGGAACACTTCCCACCAGTGTACCCAGAAGCACCGTGATCCAGCTTATACCACAGCTAGGTGCAAGTACGCTATTACCAGCGCGCTTTAAACCAAGAAACTCTGAAACCAAACCATAAGCCGTATTTAAAAAAAAACAAAAACAAAAAAAACCAACAAAAAAGCACAAAATACAAGAAAACCCAACTGTCAGCAGTGCCTACATGCCGGCCCCTAAAAGGGCCTTTTGGAAGGCGACTTTACCTGCAGAAAAGGTGCAGCCGAAAGGAGGCACCGGCATTCCCGTTTCCCCGTAAGACAGGTGGTCATCGTCCCGGCTGCACCGGTAGCCATCCAAGAGATGCTGCAGGGCAAGCGGCGAGGACCGACCTGCAACCAGACAGACAGACAGACGGACGGACCGTCACCGCAACCAGGCGCCACGCACACACGCACTCGCCCGCCCGGACCCCCGAAGCCCCCAGATCGGCCGGGGAAGAGGCGGCGGCGGCGCGGGGGGCGCGGGGGATGCGGGGGGCGCGGGGGGATGCGGTACTCACGGGGCGGCGCGGCCGAGGAGCGGCGGAGCAGCGCGCGGCACAGCATGGCTAAGAACGGCCGGCGCGCGCGGGCCCGGCTCGTGGCGCCAACTCCCGCCACCGGCCGACCCGCCAAACGCGCTCCGGGCCCCTCATTGGGCAGCAGGCACCCGCTGCGCCGCGCCCTCTTCCTCTGATTGGGTGGCGCGGCGGGGCGGGGG
>VZSF01002310.1:240285-286699 GCA_013398295.1 Chionis minor
ACTTCCCACCAGTGTACCCAGAAGCACCGTGATCCAGCTTATACCACAGCTAGGTGCAAGTACGCTATTACCAGCGCGCTTTAAACCAAGAAACTCTGAAACCAAACCATAAGCCGTATTTAAAAAAAAACAAAAACAAAAAAAACCAACAAAAAAGCACAAAATACAAGAAAACCCAACTGTCAGCAGTGCCTACATGCCGGCCCCTAAAAGGGCCTTTTGGAAGGCGACTTTACCTGCAGAAAAGGTGCAGCCGAAAGGAGGCACCGGCATTCCCGTTTCCCCGTAAGACAGGTGGTCATCGTCCCGGCTGCACCGGTAGCCATCCAAGAGATGCTGCAGGGCAAGCGGCGAGGACCGACCTGCAACCAGACAGACAGACAGACGGACGGACCGTCACCGCAACCAGGCGCCACGCACACACGCACTCGCCCGCCCGGACCCCCGAAGCCCCCAGATCGGCCGGGGAAGAGGCGGCGGCGGCGCGGGGGGCGCGGGGGATGCGGGGGGCGCGGGGGGATGCGGTACTCACGGGGCGGCGCGGCCGAGGAGCGGCGGAGCAGCGCGCGGCACAGCATGGCTAAGAACGGCCGGCGCGCGCGGGCCCGGCTCGTGGCGCCAACTCCCGCCACCGGCCGACCCGCCAAACGCGCTCCNCGTGAGGGGGTTGGTATGGCTGCCAGCGCCAAGTCCTTCCTGGCCGATGCGGGCTACGGCGAGCAGGAGCTGGACGCCAACTCTGCCCTCATGGAGCTGGACAAAGGTGAGGGCGGGCGGGCTGGGGGTTGTCGCCGGCTGGGGGGAGCGGGGCCGGCGCTGCCCTTAGGGCTGTTGGCTCCCGCTCTCGGCTCCCCCACGCCGCGCCATGGGGGGGCGGTCCCGTCCCGTCCCGAGGTTGGTTTGGTCCCGCTTTGCCGCGAGAGGGGGGTGGAGGACGGGCCGGGTTTTGAAGGAGCGTCGGTTTCCCCAGTAATTATTATTGGTTTTGTTTAGGCCTCAGGTCCGGCAAACTCGGGGAGCAGTGCGAAGCCGTCGTTCGTTTTCCCAGGCTCTTCCAGAAATATCCTTTCCCTATTCTCATTAATTCAGCCTTCCTGAAGCTGGCCGATGTTTTCAGGGTGGGGTGAGTAGCATCAGTCAGTTTCTCTCCATTCAGAGCTCTGATCCGTAGTAACGCGCTGTATCTTGGAGCATTACTGCGTTGGAGCCTGGGCAGTGGTGGGTTTTTCTGCTTGCCTGATGGTGCAGGTGGTACCTGCTCTGGTGAGGACAAGTTGTGCTTGACTGGAGCTGGCTTTCCCCGTCTCTGCTGGGCTTCAGTGGCTGTGAGTGGTCAACGACACAGTACCTTTCCCCCTGTCCTGATTTGAAGATTCACGTGCTGACCGGTTGAAGTTCACTGGTGTAAATTCCGCTCCGTAGATACATTCAAATTCATAATTAATAAATGGACGGATGATCATGCGTGCACATTCCATCTTTAAGGCATGTTAATAACAAAGCCCAAAGTATGGCTTTTCCAAGTGCCTGATGTCCAAACGATGGGTGTGATGGAATTGGAGCGACTTTGTAATAGCTTACGAAGTCAGGTGTTGCTGTTGTGGAATCTCCACTGCTGGCTCCAGGAAGGAAAAGAAAGTCACTCGCACCTGGCGATGGCAATTACACTTTTCTGTCTTAGTCTTGGACGTGGTTTTTCTACCAGAATCAGATGCCAAAGCGTGCATGAAAGAGGCATCTGCTTACACTCCTCAATAGGTTCATTTCCCTGGAACTGGGCCTAAATTTGACTCTACCTGTCCTAGAAAATGAAACAATAGCATGTTAATGGTCTCTTTTTTACTATATCAGTCTACTTAAACATAAGGTTTCTAAGCATAGACCTTTCCGTGCTTTAATTTACTCTTGGAAGTTGGTTTTTTAAAATAATTTTGTGTTTAAAGTGTTGAATTTTTATTATAAAACAGCCCAATAAAGAAATATGTGTGTCTCCTAACAGAAACAACTTCCTGAGGCTGTGCGTGCTGAAAGTTACTCAGCAGAGTGAGAAGCACTTAGAGAAGATCCTGAATGTGGATGAGTTTGTCAAAAGAGTTTTCTCAGTAATTCATAGCAATGATCCAGTTGCTCGGGCCATTACACTCCGGTATGTATTACAAAAATGAACTTAACTTACCTCAAATCTCTGGCTAATTGTTAGTATGCTAGTCTGGAGTAACAAAATCTGCAACAACCATGAATGAAATGTAGGTGTCTTATACATTGCTCAAGAGTTAAAAGCAAAGACTTCTGTCTTTAAAGGGGGTGAATGAGAAGGCTCTGTGATTAGAAGAACAAAGTTATTAACCATTTATAATGGTGAGAATTTTGTGGATGGCTCTGGGCAAAACAGAACTTGCAGTGTTGAAATTTTGTGTTCTCAAAAGAGGAAAAATGAACCTGTTGTATGCACAATGCAGACAGCAGCGGTATGCAAGGTATTGTATGTTACCTATGATATCTTTAGACCAGGACCAAAAGGAAAGAAGGAAAGTGCTTCCTTATGCATCAAAATATTTTTTTGTTAACATGTAAGCAAAACTTACTTGTGTGAATCTTGTTAGGCCTGCAGCTTTTTTCATTTGTCATTGTTCTAGAAGTTTACTGCTTGTTGGTCTCTGATCAGTAACTTCTAAGGGAGTGCCATTGTATTATTGATTGCTTTGGACTTCCTGGGAATCACATGGGGGGAGGGGAAATAAAATTAAGCTATCTTTAATGTCACTGTCCTGCTGCTTTGGTGTCTGTGTCTCTAACACTATCCATTGTGATTGTCTTAACTGCATGTTCCGACTCCTGTACAAGTGAATTCAAATGTGAAGACAGCACTCTTCTTTCTCCATTTGTATTTTTTTTTCTTCTATCCATCTAGAACTCTTACTGATTTCACTATTGAAGATGTGAGGCATTATCAGGAATTTTGTTTGATTAGCTCATACAGCCATTTCTTCCTTCTTTTGGTATTTTATTTGAGATTATACTTTCATGGTCTGGTGTATCAGAAATCTATAAATACGGTATATCTACATGTTTTCTTGTAGTTCCACTTCAGTATTCTAACATAAGATTACAGTTGTTGACTGGTATTGAGGGCTATCTTTACAGACTGGTAGAAGACCCAGGAATCCGCTCTGTTTGAAAAAATACTTAAATTAGTAATCAGTTCACAGGATGTATCAAGTGAAAGGTTGAAATGGCTGTTGGTTCAGCAGTTCCAATTGAAAATCTTCAGTTGATTTGGTTTTGTCCTCCTTTAAGTAGCGTCAGTAAGAAAGAGCATGCTGAAAGATCTACTAAAACAAAGCTTTGTGTATGTGGAATTTTATTGCTAGATAACTAAGTGTAAATATTTGCATAGAACTCTTGCTAAAATTACCATCAGTGCAACTCCTGCATTCATTCTTCTTTTAATTGGATTGTGCCAAATATGTCTGAAAAGTGTCTTTGAGATATTCTTAGCAAAGTATAGATTGATCTGCTCCTTTTTTAGCAGTTACACAAAAAGTATTGCACTATTTCCAATAATAACCTTATCTTACATCAGTGAAAGGTCGTAGAAACTAATGATGAAAGTCAGCTATTTGTTTGCTTGATCACGGGTAACACTCTAGAAACTTTGCTTTCTTAGCATATGTTTAAAATTTATGACTGTTCAGACATTTGTTGCTTATTTACTTCTGTAGTCTTAATTGGGAAGAGGGATAGAAAGAATGGAAACAGTTATCCAAATGTGCTTTTTTTTTTCCCCCCACTTAGACCACCAGTGAATTTATATCCCATGACGGGTATTTCATGTGTGTCTGAAAATAGCCATTAGTACGTTTTAGCAGTAAATCTGTTGTATTGATACCAGAGATTGAATGTAAAAGCATCTTAAAAATACTTGTTCCTAGTGCCGTAGTGCACTCTTAATTTTATAAGAATTCTTGGTAAGTTTCTCACTGTCCCTATTTCAAACTAAAAGGTACCAACATGTAATTAAGTTTTTATTAAACCACTGACATAACTGGCATGATAAAAATTGTTACCTTTTAATTATACGCCTACTTTGAGCATTTGTTTCTGTAATAGACACGGAAGAGCACATATTTATATAGAAATAGTCTTTTAACCAGTCCTTTTACATTTCTATTTGGTTTCATCTTGCATTTCTTCATGATCATTATTCTTGCTGAGTTTGCTGTGATTTATTTCTGTAGGATGCTGGGCAGCATGGCATCTATTATTCCAGAAAGGAAGAATGCGCATCACAGTATTCGTCAGAGTTTGGATTCCCATGATAACGTGGAAGTTGAAGCTGCTATATTTGCTGCTGCCAACTTTTCTGCACAATCCAAGTAAGATGCAACTTTTTTCATATTTTCATATTATTGACAATGGAAGCTCCATTGACACTGACATTCACAAACCTTAATATTTCCTTCTGTAGTGCTGACCATGTAATTTATGACAAAACATTTAATTACATGCAATAGCAGTCTTGCAAAGAAATCTGAATACAAGTTTAACTTTTTTTTTTCTTCTAAAACAGTAATAGAAAGCTTGTAAATATGGGAATGCAAAGTGTAATAGTAGCTTTAATCAAGGATTATTTTACAGACATTATGTTAGGGAACAAAATACAGTGCTGCTTGTCACTTTGACACATTTTTGAAAGCTTCCGTTTTCTCATTTGATCGTGCCCATGTGCAGGGATTCTAAGACAACTTAGGTCGTGGCAAGCACTCTTTGACTGGGTTTTATTGTTAAAACATAATGCTTGGTAGTTCAGTTGATTTTTATTTTTATTTATTTTTCATTTCACCTGGTACTTTGTCTCTTTTCTACAGAGATTTTGCAGCTGGAATATGCAATAAGATCAGTGAGATGATTCAAGGTACGTATGTATCTTGAATGATAAAAGGGAAAAGCTGTAACTTCTCTGAGAATTCTTTATTATCCATATGTAAGTGATGGATATCGGAATGCTGTTGCCCTTATCCTCAGATGAGTCTGTTTTTTAAATTAAATTAGCTAACCAGTAGTGGAATGTCTGGTTCTTGTGTCCTCTTAAAAGTCTAAGTTCTCAAAATACCTGTTTGTTAAAGAATAAAAGCGCATCTATAGTACAGTAAATAAACTTACATCACAGGTTGCTTCAGATGAGCTAATATGTGTGTTACCTGCGATGAAGCAAGGAGCAACCTTCTCAAGGAGCCATGAAAGTGCTTGACACCACTGTCATTATGCTGCTAGCTCGTAGATGTTATTTGAGGCTAACACGGGTGTCCGCATGGTCTGCGTGCAGCGGTGCAGACGTACTGTGAGCCTCAGCACTGCTGAGAGCCAGTACAAAGGACTTACGCTCTGCCTGCTTTCTGCTGCCCTGTTGCAGGTTTGGCTACGCCTGTGGACTTGAAATTGAAGTTGATCCCTATTCTACAGCACATGCATCATGATGCCAGCCTGGCCTCCAGCTCTCGCCAGCTGCTTCAGCAGCTGGTAACGTCGTATCCCTCTACCAAGATGGTCATAGTTACTCTGCACACTTTTACTCTGCTTGCTGCTTCTTCTCTGGTTGACATTCCTAAACAGGTAACTCTTCCTAACTCATTCCTTCAACTTAAAGTGCAAAGTACATTTGAAAAAACCCTCGGATTCCAGCTGATGCTGAAAATAAATTGTGATGGATGTACTAAGATGGTTACTCCTATGTGCTATAGAGAAAGAATACCATGAAAACTGCTGCTGCTTTCATGTTTTTTGCCCTGTCTGGCTCCATTTCCAGATAATCCCATCAAACACAGGAACCCTTCTTTACGGATCATAACATGTCCTTCTTTAAATCAATTGGGATTGAAATCAACTAGGATCAATCAGCATTTAGGAAAGCAAACACCCTGACTCTTTCTGAAAACATTTCATCTTACCTGTAGAACTCAGGCTTGACTTTTCACTGCTGTATATTCTCTTGGCTTATGGGTGTGCCTTTTGCCTTCCTTACGAGCAAACAATATTTCAATAGCATAGAGTGCATTTAAAAATTTATTTCTTGAACTCTGAGGAATTTCAATCTGTTGTTATAATTTGGGACTATAAACTAGGTTATGGGATAGCAGTGGTGGGGGGGAAAAAATAATGCTTCTATGTTCTGATAATGTGCTTTGTAGATGTGATTTGTATAGCAGGTCTGAACACAGTGACATCTGAGAGTCATCTAACTAACCCTTGCAAAGTAGTCATGAAAATCTATTTGCTTTTTTTCAATCCTGTACAGCTCTAGAAGGCCAGTGTCTGTTACTGTCAGACTAATAACATTGATCTGTCTGAAAGTCCTTTTTGGTATGGCTGACTTCTGTATTTCAGAGGATGTTTTTGATAGTACTGAATCTAAGCCAACTGAAACAACTTTAAAACACTTGATGTGCTTTTTTTTTTTATGGCAATAAGCGTGGTGGTTTAGGCTGTATTTCTGCAATGCAACAGCTAGTGCTGTTTAAAAGTGTTGTAACCAGGGTGGTATTGGAGAGCAAATCCGTGGTTGGTGTGTTTGTACTTTTTTCATGTGCTAGCTATTCCATCTGTAAATTTGCAGGAAATGGACGCAACAAAGGACATGCAGTTTATTGTCACTTAGTTTGACATAAATGTTTCAGAGCAGCTGGGGAGGGGTTGTTTTTGTTTGCTTAGGTTTTTGGGGTAGTTTTTGGCAACTACTGAGACATATGAGATATGTCTGTATTGCTGTCTGTTAACTGCAGATCATGCAAACACCCAAATTAGCACCAAATGTCTAGAATACTTGCTATCAGCATAATCACAACAGTATAAGGTGTTTACTGAACTTCTCAGGGATGTTTTATGGTATTTCTGTGGGTGCTGAAATGAGTCTCAAGGCTTCTTAGGTATGCACGGTGGTTCAGAGACAGGTGGGTGAACAAGGAGAGCGGCATGGTAGAAATCAACTGTCAGACTGCTTTAGCTTGCCATGGCATCAAAGCCTAAGTAGGGGCTTTTGCATGTGGCAAGCAATCAGACGGATAAGGCCAGTTAATTCCGGCTGCGTGTGCTCAAAATTTCTTCCTGAGTACTTTTGAAAAGACTTCATTCTGGTAGTATCTCTCTCTCATGCAATGAATTTACTTTGTTGCAGATCCAGCTTTTGTTGCAGTACTTGAAGAATGACCCCAGGAAGGCTGTGAAGAGGCTTGCAATTCAAGATTTAAAGTTGTTGGCCAACAAGACACCACATACATGGAGCAGAGAAAATATTCAGGTTTATATATATTTTTTTAAAGCTAAAGTCTATTACGAAACTTTGCAATTAGTTGTGGAATTCTTTCCAGAACAAAAAATTGGGAGGTAAAGAAAGAATGTACTTAAGTTAGGTTTCTCTGACGAGCAGAGTAGCCAAGTAATAATGAACAGTTCAAGGAATAGCTCGAGTTGGATAAGTTTCCCCATACAGATCAAAGCTGAAGTATTACACCTGAGGAAAGGCATGTATCACGGAGTAGACCATTAAGGAAATAACTTTTCCATCTGACAAACTGATCTAAGATAGTAGACATGAGAGCTGAATGTTTACCTTATGATACTGAGTAAGTATTAATGCTCATGTAACACAGAGTCTCCGTGGAATTTGTCAAAGCATGTCATCCAGCAAGGTATACATGAAAAGACAAATGTAATTTTGACTTAATTTGTTAGGATTAATGGCTCAATTTCAATAGTGTCCTTGTGACACCTGTTGTGTGAATGAGACCCTAAAAGGTGTTTATAGTGCATCTGTGTTATTTAGGGAAACAGTTGTTATATTGTAGTTAGGATTGCTGCTTTCTTTCAGTCACAGTTACATATATGAACGTTTTCGCCCCTTTCCCTTTTTCTGGTAGAAATGACTGTAGAAGATAACTTAAGGTTAGATTAAGATTCTAATGGTGAAGTAAATATTTCAAGGACTTGACGACACAGGCTTATAGGTCTACTTTTGTGAGTTGTTATTCTTGGTTTTGCTATTCTAGGAATCTACTTTAGCTATCTGCTGTTGGAGCATAAGACAGCTGTGAGCAAAAACTGTGGATTTTTGTTAATAATTGTGTGGGAAATAAAGCATGTTTTGCTTTGTCTCTGATTCTTAAATAAGATGCTTTGGAGTGTGCAGAGGTTTTTGTTTTAGTAAACTGCTTTATTCTTCATAACGGATTAATAGCAGAAATTTATTTCTGTTGGTAGTTATCTTGATACAAGGGAAAGATCTTGATAACATGGCTTTCCTTGTTATGAAGTGTCTTTAATGTAGGCATCCTGATGATTGAAATGCACAGGCAAAAGTTCCATTGATGTCAGAACTAAATCAGTGACTGGGTTAGAACAAAATTAGTTGACTGAAGCTTGTTACTGCTTGCTGAATGATGTGCAGAAGTAAGGAGAGGATTTCAGAGTTCTGAAAAGTGAACATTTTTACTTTTTCCATGTAATTCCTATATATTTAAAGGACTTGATAATGCTTGTACAACAGGGACTGAAACAGACCCTCCTTTTCTCATGACAAAACCTGCTTCTCGTGCCTTTTGCCATCAAGAGTTTAAAAGTGTTAACTTCAGCATTTTGGGTTGGTCTGTGTAGATCAGCTGGGGGCTTGGTCTTTTGAATTCCAATGGTCTGACTTCTAGACATCAGCTTTCGAAGCTGTTGCTGTTGATGCTGAGAGCAGTCCTACTGAGGGTGAAGGTAACAAGTGGTCTGCAGTCCATCCTGCTAATTCTTCTGTGCTTCTGGCATTCTTCAGAGTCACTCTTTCAAATACGCTCTGAGTGGTGATCTAATGGCACTGGAGTAAAACATCAGTGTCTTGGGAGACATCAAGACTCATTTTCAGCCCTCATTATTGTATCTTCTTATGCCTGTTGATGCCGTGCTATTCAGTACATTATCAAAATGCTACATTGGTACAAATTACAAATTTATTTAGAATTTAACCCTTACACCATACAAGAACATCTGTATGCCTGATAAGAACACTATTTGGGGTTTTTATTTGTTCTGTGGAACTAATTCCGAGTTGTTGTTTTAATTTGTTCAGCTTTGGCACTCTCTGAGGCAGAATATGTTTATACTTTACCATTTGTGTCTCATGTTGCTTTCTCTCACGTTGACTGAAAAAAGCCACCAAACCTGGAAACGACTAAACTGTGGACAGTGTTAGCCTAATGAATCCGAGAACAATGTGCATTTTAAGACTTACTACAATCTAGATGTGATAAGGCCTCAGAAGATCTGGCAAAAGCTACAAAAGTATGACAGGTCTACTATAAATGAGTTTAAAAAGTAAAATACACTTTAAAATGCTTATCAAGAAACGTAAACAGTATTCTGTTGGATACCAGCACTGTTGAAATGACACTTGAAACTTTGCTCTTCAGAGATGTATATGTACATGAAGCCCTGGAGGTTGTTACAAGGCAGAATAATCATTATACCTCTGAGACTAGAGAACTGTCTTAAATTATATTGCAATATTTGATCAATGAAACCTGATAATATTTTTGCCACCTATTTTTAATTAATAAATGACTTAGAATTCATGGTTTGTAGCATATGAGACCCACTGCAACTTTTCTGCAAGCCGTGTCCTCAGGCCACTAAAACAGACTCTTCAGGACATTACTTCTAACTGTTGATTTCAGTACAGTATTTCCTGTTGAAAAATCTTGACTCTCAAAACTTCTCGCAGACAGGTGCAACTAAATGTTTAATACAGATAGCTCATGGGACTTCTTTCCTTATGTATCTCTTCTCCTGCTAATTTTTAGGCACTCTGTGAATCTGCTCTTCACACTCCTTATGACAGCTTGAAGCTGGGCATGCTATCTGTTCTTTCCACATTATCGGGGACCATTGCCATTAAACAGTACTTCAGCAGTGCTCCAGGTAAGAAAGCTAGATTAAATTATTATCTTTGTCATTTCTAATGACTTGGCTATCTAGTGATAATCAGTTTCATCTAAACACTTTGTAGCATATTCTTAAACAGTATTGGAACTTCAGAACAGTAGCTGAGAGTCAGGCTGTGTTCATCATATGTAAACTTTAAATGGGATGCTGTATATCCATGAATAGTCATGGTCTAAGATTTTGTTCTGGATTTTGTAGGTCATATGCTATATGAAAGGTGCTTTTACCTTTGTGTCTTCAACTTTTCTTTATAAAATGAAGAAATGTAATGCCTCTCAAATGGCTGACCTGCATCCTGCTTAAGGTGCTTTGAAACCATGGATTTGCGTAGTTTTTGAGTAGCGTGGAGACATAATGGTGTGAGAGTGGGCTGGCGAGTTACCCTGGCACAGTGAAGCTATGCCACCCTTGTGAGGATGACCTGCTTCAGTACCAGGTGAACCTGTCTGCCTTGTGACTATATTCTGGAGAAATTTTAGACATTTTAAAGTAACTCAAGATATCTTGTTCTTTAAATGGTGATCATACTGTCTTATTTTTTTCTATTTGAAAGCCACAGTGCCCTAATGAGTATTATGAGTCTGACTACATGGGCTGCAGAAATGGAGAACAATAGTACATCCTCTTCAGTCATTCTGGCATGTCTTAATAATTAATATGCTTACTAGCTTTTTTAATCAAATATAACGTTTCTTAAGGCAGTATTTCTCTGACCCTGAAATATCAGCCTTTAGATCCAAATATTCCTTCTCAATGTATGTGTAATTTGTGTAGTGTTCAGGAGTGGAGGGAGAGCCTCTGTGCATGGAGAGAGAGAAAGATATGTTTTCATACTATCTTTTAAACAAAAACAAAAAAATCCTAAATCAGTACAGATTTTTTTTGAGAAATATACTTGAAAATACCTGTGGTGTAATTATGAACTGTGCCGTTTTATGTCCTGTTTGCCTTGTCTTTACTTAGGAACAGCAGCTACAACTGCAAGATCATTTGACTTAGTAAAACTAGCACAGGAGTGCTGTTACCATAATAACCGTGGCATTGCAGCTCATGGTGTGAGAATTCTGACAAATGTATCAGCCTCTTGTCAGGAAAAAGGTAAATGAAAGCAAGAACAGTGAAATGTGTCTGTTTAGTCAGGCTTATGCACTTAACTCGTATTAACAGGTCTTGTCTGTGAACCTGTCTGTAAATCTGTCTGATCCTTCGTGCTGGTTAGGGAGAATAGGGACTATAATCTAGTAGAAAATAATCTGTATGATTTTATGAATGGGTGGGAAGATTCCATCTTCGTCTAATTTAGAGAAAATTATTGGGCAGAGTAGAACTTACGCTAAATAAATGCTTGTCTTCCCTTTGTTGTAAGACGAGTGAATTGTTTATCAGCCTTTGAAAACTCCTTGCACAAAGCCTGTTGCAAAAGACTAGCAGGGCACTTGGAAGTCTTAGTCCAGAGATTTATACATGCTTTACAAATGTCATAGTTGATGTGACTGCTGAGTAGTTACCTGAGACATGGAATGGCAGAAGTGTTTCCAGTCAAAATAAGGTAAGGCAGAAGTATTAGGAAGATATTTATCTGTCATTACTGCAACACCAGTGCAAGCATTACACCAGAATTTATGGTCAGAAAACGTAACAGAACTGACTTACTCTGTCTTTCTTTTCTTAGATCTTCTGCCTTTGGAGCAAGATGCAGTTTTTGGCTTAGAAGCTCTTCTTGTTCTTTGTAGTCAAGATGACAGTCCAGGAGCTCAGGCAACCTTAAAGGTGACATTACTGTTGTCTTTCCTTAGCACAGCTATAAGTTACAGTAGTAGCTTGTATAACAGAAAGGCTAGTGTGCACCAGCTCTGTTCTGGTGGAAGCATAATGTACTGGAAGGAAATGAAGATTTTTCTGTTTTGCCCATAATCAAAGTTCAGAGTGGTAGAGAACCTGAGCAAAACTGTAGTGCAGCTCCTCTCAGCTCTAGAGTAAGTTGAATGCATTTTTTTTTCCCGAAACTGTCCTCTCAGAGGAACAGCTGTAATAAAACATTAACTTGAACATGGGATGGAGAGGTCTCTGGAAGATGAAGCGAGTCTTGGAGAGAACCTGCTCTTTAGAGATAGGGATGAAACGTACATGATTGCAACACTTTTATAAGCTATTATTTTTATTTTCCCCCCTTCACAAGCTGCATAAGCAGTAATTTTATCTAGTTATTTAGCTGTAAAGGCGAGTGGTATAAGACAGAATATTATCGTTTCTTGAATTTTTGATTTTTTTTTTTTTTTGTCCTGTGGGCTCAGGGACAGAGGCTTGGGCTCTTAGACAAAAATCTTAGCTTTTGTAGAGTACGTGGTTCTGAAAATACCAGATATTCCATATTTCTGCAATGATACTTGCAGATAAGTGTGTCTGGCTTTTTTCTCTTTAAGTAGACATCGTGTTTATTGTACCTGTTGATTGTGTGAATTGCAGATCACGTTAACTTGTATGGTGAAGCTGGTCAAGTGCCGTCCTCACCTGAGCCAGTCGGTAGTGGAGTCCCTGCTGACGCAGCTGCAGAGCGCCCAGGATGCTGCTAGGATTCTCATGTGCCACTGTTTAGCAGCTATTGCCATGCAGCTGCCTGTCCTAGCAGATGGCATGCTAGGAGACCTAATGGAACTCTATAAATTAATTGGACAATCTGCCACAGATAAAAAACAGGAACTCTTGGTAAGATGTCCTTCTGGTAAATAGCCCTTGATGGATAAAGTCTATATAAACTACTGCAGATGGATTTTATTTACAAAGGCACTTAAGCCATTTGTTATGTCCAAGTTGGTGTGCCAGTCTGTAGCCACTATTTTCAGTTTTCCTTTAACTTTTGACTACATATGTTAGTCTTCAATGTCAGAATCGTCTCTCATAGATGGACTTGAACTATGCAGTGTACTCCATTACATTTTCCAGCAGATGGCACTGCTTAGACAAACCTAGCTATTGAAATTACTGGAGTATCTGTAAAATAATGGTTATAGGAGAAACAAAGTGGTAGTTAGCTCGATTTATGTATGGTACTCTGATGTACATGAATTTTAATATACTGTAAGAGGTAAAAATGCTTTTATCACATCTATTTGGAAATGAATTTGAATTTTAAGACAGAAATGACAAGTGTTCTGTTAATTCATTTGGAGCATTCAAAATATCTCAGTTAGAAGCCACAGTAAAGATTCTTTCAATGGAAGTGACTTTCATCTACAAGAAATACTTGGGTTGCCGTAACTGTTTAAAAGATGACTGAGAAGTTCCTCAGTTAAAATGTATATGTAATTTTCTGTGCAGTTTTGAGTCCAAAATCAGGATAATTTCTGGTAGTTTAGGAAACAGAATTGGCCTTTTTTTTTCCCTTGTTCAGTTCCTGTGATAAAGCCTTCTTCCTCACTCTGCTCTTCATTAGGTTTCTCTTGCCACAGTGATATTTGTTTCCAGTCAGAAAGCCTTATCTTCAGAAATCAAAACTGTTATCAAACAGCAGCTTGAGAATGCCTCCAATGGGTGGACAGCCTACAGGATAGCCAGGCAGGCTTCCAGAATGGTAAGTGAAAATACCTGGAGGAAAAGGGTTTGGTGTGGTTGGAAGGATGCTAGTGATTTCTTTGAACTGGAAGAAGGAGGTAAGGAAAATGGGTAGGACTCAGGAGGAGGAAATGAATGAGGGGGGAAAAAACCTCTTAATTCCCTGGAATGCTTATGCAGAATATGCCATTTAGGGCAGTCATCCCATCAGGATAGTTTTTTCACTTGTCTTTTTGAAGTATTTGAGAAGGAAGAGAGCTCTTTAGAAAGTGATATAGGCCATACTGGTGTGTGCTTCTCTTTCTTCAATGAGAAGAAAGGAAGAAAAAGGTACTATTTCCCTTTTCCCTTCAGTAAAGTCAAAACTGGGTTTAGAATTACATAGAAAACCTAGTATGAGATGCTGGGGTCAAAGTAAATGTTGGTATTTGTTTCTCATCTTGTTGAACTGTCTTGTGTAAATAAATACTATACTGCATACAGGCTGATATTTATGTAAAACAAGCATCTGTGCTTTTATTTGTTAGGATTTTCATGATCAAATGGCTGGAAGAAGTCTCACTATTTCTGTTTTTAAAGCAAGAGTAGTTCTGGAGATGTTACTCTTCTCTTACTTGTATTTGTTTCATAGCAACCACGGCTTGCTTTCATATTCCCTCTTGGAAACATTCTTGTCATTACAGGGCAACCATGACATGGCCAGAGAACTGTATCAAAGCCTGCTGACTCAAGTGGCTTCAGAACACTTCTACTTCTGGCTGAACAGCTTGAAGGAGTTCTCCCATGCAGAACAGTGTCTGACAGGTTTGCAGGAGGACAACTACAGCTCAGCACTTTCTTGCATTGCTGAAGCTTTAAAATCCTATCACAAAGGAATAGCGTCACTGACGGTTAGCACAGATCTAATTTCTTGATAATATTTCTGTATACTGCAGCAGGTCTGTTTGGTTTCTGTTTTTGAACCTCTAGCAAGTTTTTAAGATGTCTGACATCTGCCAGACTCTCTTTTTGAGAGGACTGCAGGGACGAGCCAGTTGTAACACGCTGCATCTTTAGAGAGAAGGTGCTGTAGCTCAGCTAAGTGTGATTAGCTAGATTTCCCTTTTCTTTTTCTTCACCCACTCCCCTACCCCCTTCCTGCCTCGATCAAATCATATATGTGATACATCTTTTTTAAAGTTACAGTACTTAAAATTTTCCATTACTTGGCTGTGTAAACACTATTGTAATAGTTGAGCCTGGGAATTTGTCTAAATTGGCTGATACCTTCTTGAGATATAGAGAAGGGTTTAATTGCCTTCCTCTGCTTTTGAGTTCTTGTTGCCTTATATTTGACAATGCCATCCTATGGAATCCTAACAACAAGGCAGCACCAATTTAGTAAGAGGAAGGAGGACAATTCTATCTCATCAAATCAGCAGAATTCAAATGGTACCTGTTTGTAAGCAAATACTTTCTGTGTCTCTGGTCTCTGAAGTGGTGAAAATAGCAAGAAGTTGTGTGGTGTGATGCCTGTGAATGTAAACAAAAAAAGGCATTAATGAATGTGGACCTTCAGTTCTTACTATGAAGTTACCACTTCTTAACAAAAGGCGATCCAACTTCACACAATATTTTCTTTCATATTTTAGTTTCCATGAAGAAAGCTTTACATACAGTTTTCTGTATGCCTTTTGAATGAACCTGGTTTAGCTTTGTTTTTGTTGTTTTTTTTCCTCCCAGTTACTGGAACTGCCAGTGTCGTGACAATTCAGATGTTAGTGTTTAATAAAATTTGGATGTTACTGTTTATTAATAACTGTCCCTGAATAAGCAGAAAGGACGTAAATTTTACACTTGTTTGTTCTCTGAGAGAAAGCTCTATCGTTACTAAAGTATCTGTGTTCAGCTTGTTGGCTGAATGAATAAGCCTTTTAATTCAACATTTCAAGATTTCTCTAATGTCTAGAAGACTTTGAGGGGGGGACCTCATCTAATTAGATGTTAATATTTAATACAGTCAGGAAAATAACTTGCTTAAATAGGTCATTCTGTGATCCAGTAACTTAATTAGCCTTTCCCTAGAGTTTGGATTTTTTCTGTTGAAGGATTCCTGTCCTCATCTCCTCTGCTGACTTTACATCCTGAATGTTGTGCCCAGAAAAGCACTTCCTTGTGGGTTGTTGTGGTCCAGAGGAGTTAAGTACAGGTTTCAGAGGGCTAGAGAAGAGGAAATTGGGTTTTGTTGCTGACTTGTTGCAGTAGTCTGGACAAATTCCTAACCATGCTTGAGTGTATCAGCTGTAAAAGGAGCCACTCACTGCACGCATCTACAGAACTCCGCATCTCAAAGGAGAGCAAAGTGCCACAAAGGGCACACGATAGTCTTTCTGCTGAAGACTTTTGCTGTCTCTTCCCTCTGACTTCAGCTTTATTGTTGCTGCTGTTTTGGTGTGGAGCAAGACTTGGTGCTCTTGGTACCGCAGACCACTAGTGCGTGTGATGAACCCTGTGTAGCTGTTGACTTTGTAGCTGGACGACAGTGGCAGTCAATCTGCTGCAGATGTTCAGTCCGCCCAATTTAGCAACGAAGAAATATTCGGACAGTAACTGATCTTGTCAGAAAAATTCTTAATTCCTTCTTGATAGACATGCAACTGTCTTGTATTGCTGTATGTAGAATGTTCTTTCATGTGAGTTAGTCCACTTGAGGAAAAAAGTCCCATTAATTTATGGGTGAGAGGTGGGGGGCNAGGGACTTGTCATAGAGCGTGTTGGCCACAGTCCCTCTGTGTCTCGCTGTGTACTTGCTTGTTTGGTTAGCAAAAATTTCGAATAGGGCCTGCTTTTTCTGGCACAGAACGTGCATCTCATTGGAAGCACCGTGCTTATTTTTCACTGCTGGTAATCTAGGGAAGATTCAGAACTTGAACAAAGCACTAATACAACTATTGATTAAGTAGCACTAATTCCAAATGTGTTGATAACAAGTGGTGGTGTCTGAAGAACTTGGTTGAGCCAAAGAACTCTTTCTGTCATTTTCAAAAAAGAACTCTTAACTCATTTATTGCCCATGGCTATATGGGTAGCAGATAAGGTAAATTGCAGTATTAATGAGACAAGCTTGTATTTCCATTTACAAGAATCAAGTCCAATTTGTGCTACTAAAAATGTCTGGGTTTTCTGATATAAGTACTGGTACTTACTCTCTATAAAAGCATGTAGTCTCTGTAGAGCAATTAGTGCAGTGAGATCTTTTCCACAGAGGGTTTTCTGAAACCACCCTTGCAGAATAAACTGAACAATTTCCATTCAAAAGGGCTTTTTTTTTTTTATGCCCTTGGAGAGGGGGAAGCAAAGTGGCAGATAAGAGGGGCTGAATGGCTCAAGTGATACTCTTTATTTCTTTGGTTGAAATCTAGCTCAGAAGTTTAAAGTGGTTGCAGTTGGCTGATGTTTCCTCACTTTAGTCAATAGTGGGCCAGTTCTTAGACAATGTGATGTTTTGTGAGAAATTAGTTTGCTGCTTTCCTGCTGGCAAAGAAATGGTTCTTAGTAAGGTTTTGGGATGAGTTATAACTTCTTAGTTCTAGAAGTGACCTTTTCTGTTGAGGAATAAGCAGCACTGGGGAAGATGTGCATGAGTTACCTAGTTCTGTTCTCTGAGTAAGAGAAGGGCCAGTGCTTTGTTTTGCAGATGGCTTTTTTTACACACACACGCACACACACACACCCCCCAAAGAAAAAAAATGTACTCTTCTCAAAATCAAACAGTTTGAAAAAAATAAGTAGTGCATTTTTGGCTTAACTAGTATTAAATCTTAAGTGCTGCAGTTTACCCCTTCCTGGGTGTCCTAAGTTGCCACAGATGCTTCTACAAGTCAGATAAGCTCTTAGGGAGCAAAGTTTCACATAACCATATTTCCTAAATAATAGCAGTGTGTCTGCCCTCCCAGAGTTCTGTTATTTATTGTTCTTAGTTGTCACTGAACTGTGTCTCTGCCTTATCAAATGCAAGGTTCAGTGCCTTCGTAATGTTCTCGTCTGTTTCAGAGTTCAAAAAAAAATCAAAGGTTATCACCCCTTCCTCTTCTAACTGTAGCCAATTCTTTCTTTTCTGGCTGATGTAGAGAATCACTTTTTCAGTCCTCTGTATTTCTGTTTGCTTTTCAATTCACTGTGCTCTCTCTTATGGTAAGGACTGCCTGGAGTAATGTCATTTGAAGCCTAGTGGCTTGGCCTTGGAAAAAGAGGAAATGGCTGCCCTAATAGCATTGTAACAGCTTAAGTCATATTTGTTACAAGGGTGATATACTTGAAATATGGCGTAGTAATTACCTACCTTCTGTGTGGTTTATATTCAGTATGATTTAAATTGAGCAAACTTGTTAAATGTAGTTCTTAAAAAAGCAGCTCTTAGAATTGAAGGGTTCAGCTGTCTGATGCGACAGTTCAGTGACATTGCAAAGTTATTTTATCATGTCTGCTTTTGACCTAGATTGCCAACATTCCTATTACTGTGTTTCAGGCTGCTAGTACACCACTTAATCCTCTGAGCTTTCAGTGTGGATTTGTGAAACTCAGGATTGACCTTCTGCAAGCTTTTTCTCAACTTATTTGTACCTGCAACAGCCTAAAAACAAGTCCACCACCAGCTATTGCCACAACGATTGCTATGACGTCAGGAAATGATCTCCAGAGGTGTGGACGCATCTCTAACCAGGCATGTGTTCTTGTTCCACTCTCGTGCAGTTACATTTATGGCTCTGGTATGAATTTTGCTTCTCAGCAAACATCTGACAAAAGAAATGAAAAGCGGTAGTGAAGAGTTTTGCTAAATTGTGGGCCTTGGTTTTTACCTGTAGCTTTAAAAATGTCTGCCTGTAGCAGGCTGTGTTGAGCATGTACGTATGTTTTCTCATACATTCATGCACACAGCTTCCAAGGACATGCATGTAGTAAGCCACTTGGTACACTCAAACTTGCAGCAAGACCTTTTACGCCTTGTTTTGAAACACCTCAGATATTGTGATTACACTGAGGAAGAATATACGCTTTAGGACTGTACTGCAACTGCTTTGGTGAGTGTTGGCAACTGTCTTGATAGTTTACAGAACACCAAGATAGTCTACTTCTAAAATACATGTAGTCTGCAAGAAGGAATCAGTGGGTAGTCTTTGAAAGACAGAGCAGTTAGATGTACCAGTAGAGGATTGGCGGGGGGGAGGTGTGGGTGTGTTGGTTGTGGGTATTTTTGGTTTTGCTTTTTTTCCCCCTAAACTCCAGGAGGGTGTGTTGATTCTGTGTTACAGGAAAAAGATCTGTTTAATGCATGGCTAATAGTCTGTCACTCTGGTGATATTTTTTTATCTGTGTGAAGAAGCAAGAAGTTTATATATTTTTCCAGAGTATATTGTCTTATTCCTTCAGTGTTGTATCTTATGGTGTAGTGGTTTTCTGGATGTGTGGGGTTTTGTTTGATTTGTTTTGCTTTGATTTGGTTTTTTGACTAGTAACATTGTCTCTGTCTCTTTAGATGAAACACTCAATGGAGGAGTTCCGAAACCTGGCTACACGGTATGGAGATCTGTATCAGTCATCTTTTGATGCAGACTCAGCAACTCTAAGGAATGTAGAACTGTATCCTTTTAAAATCTTAGAATTTGTCCATTTTACTTCTCATGTGAGCACCACGACGCTTAACAATCCTCTTTTCTACAAAGACTAGCACAAAGTCATTTTGAAGCAGTTAGTAATGTAAAGGTTAGGTACCAATTGCTTAAAACCTACTTGGAAATAAACATTGCCATACTATTGTTTGGAATTACTTTGTGAACAAGTTATGGCACAAACATTGCAACAGCATAAAACTTGGGATGTTCGTAGTTCTTGCTCTGTTTACTAAAGGAGTAATGACTGTAGGATTACTTCACAAAAGCTAGAGAAATAAGAAGAAGTGCCAGTAAATGTCCTGCTTTTCTTATTTCAGGTGCCAACTTTGTAAGTCTTTTAACTCCTTAGTATTAATATCAGACAACAGCAGAGCTGCCTGTTGATTTCACATGCGATAGAAGCTCTGATTTTGGATCCAGAATCTGCAAGGTAGGTTTGATAGTTAACTTTCTACTCATTTGCTACTTATTTCTAATTCCTTGGGGCTTTGAGCTGAAGAATTGAAAGAATGTTCAGAAAGCTTCTCAGTAGACCCTTCTAATTGTACTCCAGGCAGGCTTGAGGACCTGTTGCTGCTGTGCTGTACCTGGCAGGCTAGGGACTGTGTTTCACGCTCTGTGTTTTATACCAGTTTTGCTCTTGAGCACTATACTGGACTTGTCTTCAATGTAGACTTGCATTAAAATAAAAATACAACTTTTAATCTCTTCTTTAGTCACCTATTTTAACTTGTGTCATTCTGTGTTAGCTCCCATGCCTACTGTTTCCACTTGTAAGCACACATTAGTTTCCTTCAGAGTTCTGAAAATATGTGCACTAAATTAGTTCAAACTTCTAATGTAAATCCATCACCTCTGGCTCTTTTTAACAGTGAACTTACACCCACTAAAAAAATCACATTGAAATACCTATGAATTGAACCACTCTAGAACTTCAAGGCTGAGATTAAATGGAAGATAATGTGGATAAACATCATCTTAAATGTGTGATTTTATAACTGGAAAGAAAAGTAAACATCCTAAGTGACTGTCCTACTCATTAGGAATTAAGCATTGGTTAAAAGATGCATTAATCGTACTTGTGAAAAGTATGAAGCTGTGGACTTCAGAACATTAGGTGTCTAGGAAATGGAATTGTATTCAAAACATGACATTATAAACTTCCAGATTTAGTCTTAACTCATTCTTGCTTTTACTGGAGTTGTGAGACATTATAACACTGCAGGCTTAAATAAAAGCCAGGGGAATTGAACACTGCAGGCTTAAATAAAAGCCAGGGGAATTGAACACTGCAGGCTTAGATAAAAGCTAGGGGAATTAAGCATGCTGAGTGTGTTAGACCTGTAACTGCTTCAACTGAGAGAGGGTGGGGACAGAAAGTAGTGGATAAGCTGTAGTTAAGAAAGGGATTAAATGTAAAGGACAAGTCTCACAGTGGAAAAATAATAAAGAAACAGAGTAAGTAGTTTCAAAAACATAGTTATTTCTTAATGAATTTTGAGTTGTAACAGAGGATGGTCTCGTTGAGTCTGTTTGGGAGTGAGTCTCGCAGAATATGATGAGGAAAGTATGTTACACACAATGAAAAGGTTTATTTTTTTTAGTTTCCAGGAATATAGCTCCAATGGAACAGCACATGTTGAGAGTGAATATGAGAGAAGAATGATGTCTGTATTTAATCATGTACTGGAAGAAGTGGAATCCCTCAACAGGAAGTATGCTCCTGTGTCTTACTTGGCAAGTAACAGTTTTAAATGTATATTCCGTAGACAAAGGTTCCAAGAACTCAGTAGCTCCATATATTTATGGTGGTCAAGAAACTGAAGAGCAGACTTGGTTAATTAACAAAACGTCTTACTGGCACTGGTCTCTATGGAGATTTGCTATCAAAAATACTTCAACAAAGCTTTTGCTAAGACATCCGTAACCTTACTGGTCTTATTAGAAATAATGTTTTAAAAATTCTGATACTAAGAATATAGCAGATGCTGATAAAATACTTAAAAGTAGAATCAAGTCTCTGTCAGATCTCTCGCCACGCTCACATTCAAATACTGAAGCCCGTTCTCTATGTTCATGCTGTTAGCATGAAGGAATTCTTTCCCCACCACACTCAGTGCTGTGGAGAGTCCAGCAATAGCCTAGCTTTGGTCACTGGGCCGTTGGCAGTTCATCCTGTGTTTTGTGAGTGTAACGTTTCCCTTATCAATGCAGGTCATCAGAGAACACAGTGTAAAGCGTGCCGAATGCAAACAGTGAGCTGATAAATGTACTCCTTTACAGGGCTAGTATGGTTTCCTCTTTTGCTGTTAGTGAACACCATAAAGCTTAGGTTCATGTTGATGGGAACCAAGTAGTTAATTTTTCATTTGTCATGGCTCACATATATTTGCTTTGCTTCTAAATTCAACAGTCCTTATGGATTCCAAATAGAACAGAAGAACGAGTTGTGTAAAACGTAGCAAAGGTAAACCCTGTAAACTCAGCTGTCACTGGCTCCATACCAACGCAGCTCAGTGACTTCAGTAGTGCTGCCTTTGCTCATCTGAACCAAAAGGATGGTGTAGCGCAGTGGGGAAAGGCAGAGCAGTCAAGAGTCTTAAAACGTGATATTGCATCGCATTAAGTTGTGGTAGATAACAGTCTTGTTTGCTTGGAGGGGAGTTGTCTATTTGAGAATTTGTGTGTGAGGGTTTTGTGTATGAGTGTTTCAAGCAGATCCTGCTCTGCTGACTCTAATGCTAGGACTCAAATGATTTGGATTTTTCTTTTTCTTGGCCTCTCTTCTTTGCGGAGCAGAATAGCTTCTTCGTAAAGGGCCGAACATAAACAGAGAGGCTGAATGTAGTCACTGTCATCATGGTGGCTGTTATTTGATGACTATATCAATATATTTCTGGACTTCTAGTGGAAATTACTGCAGTTTCAGTACCTCAAGTGTGTATCTTTTTCCTATGCTATGAATGATATTTTTTTCTCAACTGTTTTGGCTCTTGTTTCTTACAGCATACAGCTTGTCTGAGCAATGCTGTCATTGCGTTGTTGAAGGTACCCCTTTCATTTCAAAGGTACTTTTTTCAAAAGCTGCAGTCTACAAGTATTAAGGTAAGTACTGCTCAAATGTGGCCTAAAACTTCTCTTTATATTTACTTCATGAGAGAAGCCTTACCGAAGGCACAAAGCTTCAGTACTTTCATTGAAGATATTTAACTGCAAATAGCATCTGAGTTTATCTGTTAGGAATAACTCAAATAATGTGTACCTATGATCATAAAGAACCGCTGGGCTGTGACTTAGGCAAGTAGGATTCAATTCTTTGATTGCAAAGCCTTAAAGATAAAATCTAACTGGAATTTTTATTGCTTCTGAGTTTGCAAAGCTAAATAATGATCTAGTCCTGGGAAGGCAACGTTTATAAATCTGTACTGGTTTTCATTTTCTTTTAAAAAGCAACATGTACTGTCTTAGAAAAAATTGTAATATTTGTCAGCTGACTGACTAAGAATGGCTGTATATAACCTTAAGTAGTCCTTTTTTTTTTTTACTCAAGTGCTTACTGTTTCTGTGAAATGTTAATATTTTTAATATTTACTCTTACTGCACTTTACTTCTTTGTTCAGCTTGATATTCTTAGCTGTGGCTATTTTGTAGACTTTTTTTTCCCGCTTTTTTTTGAAGTGCAATTAATGAAACTGATACAAAGACCACATCTGGTATTGCTGATGATGCTTATTAATTATTATAGTAACGACCCTCAGATATAAGTTCTGTGTTTTTGTTTGCTGGTTTCCTTACTAAACACCTCCTCGGAATTTTTCCTATGAGAAGGTGGTCCTTCAGTTGTGCTTGTTTTTTCTGGAGGCATAAAGTGATATTTTGGTCTGCTTTCTTGTGTTTCAGCTTGCTCTCTCCCCATCTCCGAGGAACCCAGCAGAACCTATTGCAGTACAGAACAATCAGCAATTGGCCCTAAAGGTGGAAGGAGTGGTTCAGCATGGATCTAAACCAGGCCTTTTCCGTAAAATCCAATCCGTCTGTCTAAATGTCTCTTCAGTGCTGCAGAGCAAATCTGGACAAGACTATAAGGTATGGAAAGAATTAGAGCCAGGAGGAATCTTAAGCTTTCTTGCTGTATTTTCCTGCTCTTTTGTTTGGCTCTGGCTCGCAGAATTTTCAGGTTGAAATGAATGGGTTCTTCTGGAATCCTCTTGCTCTTGGCAGTTGACATTCAAGCACTGGCCAGAGCCAGGCATAGTGCAAGGAGGCAATCTGGGATTTCTAAGTCTGCTGTACGCTGATACCTTTTTAGTAACAACTTTTCTTACAAACAAAAGAGGCTATGTCATGTTCAGAACAAGTCATTAGGAATCTGCTTGAGGAAAATTTAAGAAAACTCAACCTAGGTCTATATCATATGAAACTCCACAGCAGAAAAAAAGGCAGGAGTAGATTATTCTCTACCATGTAGTCTCTAGAACTTCTTTATCCTCATTTTAAGGTTTGGGGTGGTTTTTTTTTGTTTATGGAAATTGGGAGTACAGGCTGTCCAAATTAAATAGCCCCTGAGGAGATATATATTAAATTCAAGTCAGTGGTTTTAACAAAGATTGTGTGTCTAAAGTTCAAGTTCTACTAACACATGACGCTTAGTGAAAGACCTGTTTTGATGAGTTTGGGGGTTGGGTTTTTGTTTGTTTATTTTGTTGCTTGGGGGGTGGTTTTTTTGAGGGGGAAAAGAAAAAATCAGGTGCTTCTAAAAGAACAACAGGACTAAGAAGCGTGTAATGTTTGTCTGACTTGTATTACTCTGCGGAAAACCAGAACCTCAGGGAGAAAAAGGCTTGTTAGCTACCTTACTTCTGTGAATAGATATAAAAATAATTCTCTCATTGATGAAAAAGCACTACAAGCTGGTTCAAACATGCCCATGCATTGGTTTAGGAGAATTGAGGACATCTTTCTCCTTTTTCTCTCCTTCAAACGGAGAGCAGAAAACTTATTTTAACAGGTTTATATAAAATGGCATTTTAACCTTCCATGTGTTCTCAGATTCCTATTGACAACATGACCAATGAAATGGAGCAGAGGGTGGAACCACACAACGACTACTTCAGCACTCAGTTTCTGTTAAACTTTGTGATACTTGGCACCCACAACATCACAGTAGAGTCCTCTGTAATAGATTCAAATGGTATTGTGTGGAAAACTGGGCCTAAAACAACTATTTTTGTTAAATCTCTTGAGGATCCATACTCCCAGCAGGTTCGTCTTCAGCAACAGCAAGGACAGCCGCCATCACAGCAGCAACAGCAAAGAACAGCATACTCGAGGTTTTAATTCCCAGAAGTGACTTTGTCCTGGTCAACGGTATTACAGTTTTTCTTGGACACTTTTTTTTAAGACCTACAATTTTAACCTTCTCCTAGAAAGTCTCAGATGCCGATTTGTTGCTTTTTAAATTATCTGGGGTAAATTTGAACTTGATTCAGCAGAGGCAACTCTTTTAAAACTTGGAGTTGTGCTTTTAATCTAAGAACTTCTACCTGATCTCTTCATTTCTGTTTACAAACCTGTTACAGCAGCCTCCACAAACTTTGATAGCAGAGGACACAAAGAGCTCTTCGACTAGTACTTTCTATACTTTCTTTTTTTGAAGCACATGGGTTCTAATGTTAGGCTTGCAGGACAGAAGTGAACACTTTAGCTAGTTATATGGAACTTAGTGTAATACTAAGCCTGTATCTTTTAATGTGAAGGAATTGGCAGGAATATCCAGAGATTTTTTTTTTCCCCTGGCATTTTTAATAGCAACTTCCAGTATTTGGCTGGTGTATGTGTATAATTACAATTTGTCAGCACTACTTAATGCATGCGTCTGAAACAAAAAAAAGTTGCAGCTCACTTCTCATATCTAGTCATTGTAAAGGGAGGATACTGCTTGAAGGGTTGCTGTCTGGGGAGTCTTACAAGAGGCAGCATTTTATAGGTGGGAACAATAACTGTTTCTGAGATGATATAGAAAAAATTACTATGTTTTTAAATCTTCATGTATCTGTATTTTGGAAGACTTTGGGGTTTTTGTTTGCTCTTTTAAGAGGGAAGTTAACTTACAAGTTGTCATTTAACTGCTTTGTTTTTTAAAAAGGAATTTTATATACCAAAGCTTTGTAATCTTGTGTACTCTTTGATTGATTTAGTAATCTTAATTGTTACTTTTGTAGGATAACCTGAAGGACAATTTTGCCAATCCTAAAATTGATTCAGAATAACTTTGGAAATATGCTACTTCATACATAGTTTTCATGCTTCCTTTGAGACGTAAAAGGCTGAACTCTGCCTATGTCTGGACTCCCAGGCAGTAGATCACATAACACGTCCTTCACCTGGTCCTCATAAATAATCTCTGTTATCACTCTGCAGGAAAGTAGGACCCACTTGAATGGGAAGGAGGGAAGAATGACACTTCTTGCAGACTTCAGTTTGTAAATGGTTTAATCCCTCTCATTGGAGCAGGAATTTTTGTTATCTCAGTAAATTCCTAAGATACTGTTATTTCTTCAAGTTGATTTCTCTGTAGGAGCAGACTAGAGCTTGCAGATTCTGCTTGTTTTATATGCAGAGAATATGACGATGAATTGTTATAAGCCTGGGTTTCTTTGGCATAGCTGGATGAAGAATTGTTCTTGCTGTGTTTTCCCGTAATAGTTTCTTAAGAAATCAACTTTCTTCCTCTTGGCTTAAGATTAACAAACAAAAAAATAATAAATGGACGTGATCATGGTAGATTTCATAATATCTTGGTCAGGCTTAGGATTATTCCTAAGCAGAAAAGATAATTGGGATGCAATGTGGAAATACAAGACTCACAAAATTGGTGACAAATTCACCAGCATCCTTCTTAAATCTGATTTTTATTTTGTGCAGGAGACAAACTACCACTGCCCTTCAGGCTGGTCGAGGAAAGTGGTGGCTTCTGTCTCCACTTTTATGGTTATATACTTAGTTTTGTGTGTGTGCATATGCATACAGCTATGTATGCATGCATGTTCCTATAGCTATATACAGTTATATGGTTCAGAAAGAGATGATTCACCAAGTGTGGTGCATGCAGTCTGTCAGACTGAAGATCTGAACTGTTTGTGGTTGGTTGGGTTTTTTCAATAAAGTCATAGATCAGTGTCTTAACCACAAAACCCTCCTTATTGTAATGCAAAACGAAAAGAAGAAAAAGGCTTAAGAGGTCAAACAAATTTTTTATCCTGCATAATGAATGTTTGTTTCTTGCTCTGTTATTGACCAATATTTTGCTGGAAACCTGCGATGGCGGTATTCCAAAACAACTCAGAAATGAAACGAAATGAAATTTCCACACTGGGGAGCAGACTTTTCTCATAAGTCATACAATATTCACAGTCCATGGCTAAACTTAATGAGAAGCCTAGTAGAAATGAACTTATCCAGGGAAAGCCCTGACCCGGCCTGAGGCTTAATTGTTTGCGAGCCAGTAAGATTAACCCTGCTGGAGTTGAAAAAAAAAAAAAAAATTGTTCCTTCTCCAAACAGGTTTGTTCACCTTATCTGAGGCGCCTCTAGAACTTCAGTAACTTCTATCAATTTTGGAGACATGCAAATAGTAAGTGAAGTCTGAAAATGTGGATGCTAGGTATGGGAGATTGCAGGGTAATGGTCAATGTCTTCTGGAAAATGGCAAGTAGTATTTATTGGAAATCAGCCTGTATAGGAAGGTGGCTCGCTGTGCAGTGTCTGAATTTCTAATAAACTCTGAAGGATTTCTCATGCTGGCTCATTTGCAGGTCAGTTATATGCGCGTGCTGATCAGGAAAGACCCTGTACCTGTTGTCCTTTTACTTAAGCACAGTGTTTTACCTCATGTGGGGTTTGTAATGTTATCCTTTGGGTTTTAATTTTGTTTCTTTTCAAACATTGTGTATTTTTATTCCTAATACACTGTGAAATACATTTGGTAAACAGGAACCAAGATTTTCATAGAAATCAATGTCTCAAAATACCCGAAGAGAAGTGAGGAAGGGTGCTACAGTTACAGCAATGTACAACAACGTCTCTGCTGTTGGAGCTATCAGCAGAGAATGTGATCCTTGACTATTAATAGAAGCAGGGAGGTTATCTTGCTTGAATCCTGCGTTCTGTTTCTGGTGCCTGCACTTGAAGATGTGCAACAAAGAATCTAGAAAGTACTTCTATGATAGGGACACAAGTTAAATCTCAGCTCAGTAAACAGAGCAGTAACTTGATCGCTATGCATAGTTGCACACCGATAATGGAAGACAATTCAGATCTTTTTTGCTTACTGGCAAAAGAAAAAAAAATATTCACTGGCTAGACACTGGTCTTGAGGCTGCTGCTAAGGCAGCTACATCATTATCTAGTCTTAATGATTAAGATATGCTTTCACCTAGCTTTGATAAATTCTTGGGCTGGGCAAGGGTGGAGATGATCAAATTAAGATGACCAGAGGTATTAATAATATGTGCAGTTCTGCATTAAGACAATAGTAATTGGTGCTCAGGCTCCAGAATTTAACCTGACTTCTCCATGGATGATGTAGCCAGTTACTCTCAGAAGTGCTTACTACTCACATTGCTGTGAACCCTGCTCAGACATACCAGAAAGTGTCACTTCTAGATTCCTGGCTGATCTGTTGCTCAAGGCAATGTGGAACTCAACGAGGGGTAGGGAAGGAATTTTCCCTGTCAAGTTCTGCCTTCCTCTGGAATTTAGAGTGTAATCTGCTAAAGTCATTTAAGTGTGTTTCATAAGTGATTCCCTGAGTTGCACTCATCATGGATATTCATGGCATCTTAGACTTCCCTTCCCACTTTTGTTTCCCTGGCTGTGCACTCGTTTTACCTGAGGACAGAAATGGCTAAATTTAGCTGAGGTTTTTGTATTTGATAGTGGATATATGTATATATTTGACTTAAATCCTGTGAAACTGTACAGGAATGGGACAGGTCTAGAAGCAAGTTCAGTGGTCCTTTAAACATATGCATAAACTTTTAAAATTATTTTCTCTAGTGGTGTCACAACTTCAGTTAAAAAAAAATTATTGAAGGAATTGATAAGATTTGAATAAATTATATATATTGCATTCCTAAAATACCTTTTGAATGATGTTCAATGTGTGTGTATGTACATAGAGAAAGATCTCATACAACACTGATGGAAGCATCTTGCCTTCAAAGTAGCTATATTTCTTCTGCGGCTGTCATCTTTCTGCTGGCCTACAGTGCTTTGCCGTCTCCTTGGTCAGCATATTTCCACACATGTCCTTTTAATTCTTAGCACGATCTTCTCAAAACAATCTGTTCCTCTGTGGCAGTGCAGGTGTAGTCAGGTATCTGCATTGTCCAAAGCAAGGGGGTGGAAAAATAAAGGAGGGTAGAGGGGGTGACTTTGTAGCCCTGCCAGCTCACAAAGCAGTTCGGAGTTGAGTAGCGCCCAAGAACTGGTAGTTCTCTCTGCTTGACTGCTGTAACCCAGCGTCCAGCACTATTGGAGCTGCTCTTGCTTCACCCACGTAGATGCCTGCAAGGACACAACCTTAGATGCTAAGCAAAAGGAGGCTTATCCAGGACGTTGGCCTGTTAACCTGTAAAGCAGAGAGATTGATAGAGACAAAAGCACTTCTTGAAAGAGAAGGAAAAACAAATGCTACATTGCTTTTCTTACAAGATATATTACGCAGTGTTGCAGTTACCTTCTCCCCATGTGGATTTTTAAGCCAGGTGCTGTTTTGTGTTACCAGGAAACAAGTCTATATTAGCGGTGACCCTTGATAGCTCCTGGGTTCTTTGTACTGTGAGGGACATCTATCTGACAAACAGCAGCTGCTCAAACTCGCTATTGAAATCACAGATTACACGTATTTCAGCGAGCAGTCATCCCAGTTGTTTTTCTGCACACTTCAGAAAGTTGCTGTATTCTGCTTATTATCAGCATAGTGCTGAGAAATAGGAGGTATCTTCTTGGTGTTCTTACTTGCTTTTAGGGTAAAGTCTTTATCTGCCTTTTGCTTGCCCACCTCAAAGCAATGCGGTTGAAATTAAGGACAGCTTGGCTGTATGTTTACATTCCCCGCAATGGATAGAGTCTTAACATTTCACATTCCCATTCCCTCAGACTTGAGTTTTGCATTTTCAAGAGGTCTTTTAAAATTCTGGTTAATAAAAGCAATTGTCTGGAAATTTTTATGGGTATCAGGGGTGACTAAAAAGCTCCAAAGAAGATAAAGACTTTTGTGGGTTGGCTGATTTAAAATACCTTTGCTCAACAGTTTTAAGTATGTGACTTGCTGGCAATCCATCTTACAGGTCCCTTCCCTGCTTACTAGAAGTACTAAATTTAGCAATGTAGTTAATTTGAAATAAATAGCTGTCCATGCTTAACGCATAGCTTCTAACTACAGGGCAAAACCAATGAGTAGCAGTGAAACTAGAAGAGACTCTGATAAATATAAACTGAATGGTATGTGGATGGGTGGACTCTGCCAAAGATGATGGATGAATCTTCAGGGTACAGCTTCATCCTTAACTTACAGCAGTCTGGGTGTGTGGTGCTGCTGAAAGGAGCACTCTCTGCTGCTTATTCCTGCCTCCGTCTTTGCATCAGATCACGAGTTTATCCTGTTTAAAATGGTTTAATTTTGCTAGGGTGTTTTTTCAGCTTAATCAGCAGGTTTGTCTTGGCTGACTGCAGCAACTTGATCAACAGAGCCAGTAAAAGGAAGGCGCTGGGGAAGACATACAGTGTGTCCCAGAAGTAATAATCAACTGTTGAACTGCCTGACCGTGCATCTGTGGTATATTTCTGTATTTAACACAAGCCTGGAGGGAACAGTCTGTTCACATACATCTGACCTGTGGCATTTCTGCATGGCCAGTTTGAGAGGGCAGAGATCACTGCAGTAGTTACCAGCCAGCTGTCTGGCCTTCCCATCTGCTGCAGGCCACCATGAGTGAGGCAGCAGAAGGGAAGAAATGCCCTTGTGGAGCAGTGGATGAGGCCAATCCTGTAGTGAGTTGTCAGTCTTTGCTCTGGAGCATGTGAGGTGTGCTTGAATATGTCCTGATTTGCCAGCAATGCATATGGGTAGTAGTTAACAGCTGTGAGCGATGACAACTGACTCACCTTATTTCACAAAATCCTAAAGTGTGTGGATGTCAAGGTTCTGATTTCACGTTATTTTTGTAGTTATACCAGTGTTATTCCTACATGAACACTTTGAAATTGTGGCTAAAGCCGGGCTTTTATCACTTGATCTTAAATCCACTGGCACTAGTTTCATGGGTATGTATTTGCAGAAACTGGTCTGTGCAGATGACAATGTTCAAACTAGATCACTGTCCACTGACTAAAGTGGAAAAGCAACATGGATGGAGACCTCTCAGAGCGAATCACCCAGCTCAGATAGGAAATTCCAGGAGTTGTAATAATTCACGAAAATGTTGTCTGACCTCTTCAGAAGGTCTCTTTCCCTCATTTCACAAGGGAGGAACAGAAGGTATTGTAATTAATTGTGCTAATTGTTGTAACTCATTTAGCGAAGCCGTCACTCTGACGCGTTTTTTCCTAAGCAGTGTGAGTTAGTCCTGTCTGCAGTATACAAACTCTGATAGGTTATTTCCTTTGTGTCTCTCTCTGTGTCACCAGTAAAGAATTGATGTACGTTTTTATCCTTGCAGAAGGAAAGATTTACCTGACAGTCTTCCGTGTCCTGTGAGAGACGCAGAACCTTTCCTTGTTTCGCCTGTTGTAACGGTTTGCATGTTAGTGTGGACAAAGTCTTTGTGAGTTGCGTAGTAATTTCTGAGACTATTAATTCTGAGCATATCTCGGTAGTATAGCCCGCATGATGGACCCCCTAGAGAGATTTGTAGTTCTGTTAGCATGTGTACACTAGGTTAAAAGCAAAAAAAATACTCTGATTTTTACTTTTGGCAGGAGTGCCGCAATTCACCGCAATTCAGGTGAAACATAAGGGTAGCTTGATGGCTGTAGATTTAGTTGTCTTCCTGATATTTTGGCCTGACCCTAAAAAAAAGCATCTAGTTGTTGTGTATTGGTTTTCCCATTTTAAAAAAGAAAACCCTAATTCCTTACTTCTTGCTGAATTTGCTGTTCAGAGTTTTAGAAATTAATTGGTGCTATGGAAGTACAAAACACTATGCTGTTGTTTTGTGCAGGGATATTTTTTTATTTTTGTATAGGAAAAAGGAGGTCCCAACCCATGATTATTAAGTGTGTTGCAACACCTACCATAGTACAACCTGGCAAGATAACAAAGCCAGTGCAGAACTTGCATGGCAATAATGCTTTTGAGAAAAACTATTTTAAAATACCATGCTGATGAGTCAGTCTCTTTCTCCCTTCTGCGTTTTGTTTGGTTGGGGTTTTTCCCCTCAACAAAATACAGTGGTGCAGACCACGTACTTGCGTCCAAGTCTGTCCTTTAATGAGTGTGCCAAATGGCAGGTGGGAATGTTGATGATTCACTGAATATATTTATGTATATGTGTAAACACTACCTCACCAGAAAACAGCTTACCAAGATGGCTATGGTAACTTAAAATTTGTTTTTAGTGAAGGCTATTCTGTAGTATAAACATAGTGAGCTCTTGCTGTGACAAGACAGATGGGAGAGCCCTCTGCGATGCCTGCCTAATCACCCGAAATCTGCCATTATGCTTCTCTTGGGTTTTGTGCTTTCTGGGCACTGCCCTTGTTGTCATGGCTAATAGCAGCATTTAAGGGCTAATAATCTACTGTCAGATCGCCCCCTGTTTACCTCTGATGTAATGTATTATTTCTGATTCATGAGTTCTCGCCTACATCTGGCCACTTCTGCCAGCGGAGATGAGAATGTTCTTTGATATGAAAAGCTGCTGGGACCTTGATAACCTCTTCCTGCTGTAAACCTTAGACTGCTCCAAGGCAGCCCAGGGAGAAGTTGGCATTGGTCACCTCAAATACTCCGCTATGCAATCTGAATAATTTTTTTTAAAATGCCACTTTTAATCTCTTGAGCTTTTACTTACAGCTACTTCTCCATGATCATGATAGCTATAAATCATGTTTTGCATAATCTCATTCCTCATTTTTATTTTTAGTACTTGACTCCAGGAAGTGTGGCTTAAAAAAAAAAAATTAAAAAAATTAAAAAATACCAAGAACCAAATGTTCAGTAAAATCTGTCCTTCTGACAATATTGTTAGACAATTCAATTTGCTTTGTTTTGGCCTTCAAATGCCCAGTCTGGCTGGGCTGTGCCTGACACATTTGGCCACTCAAGGAGTAAAGGAACAGCAGAATAGGATATTAATAGGAGTCTTACAAGCCAGGTGGGTTCCACTCAAACCTGTAGGAAAGGAAGTGCAGGCCGGATGTGGGGAGGACTTGTGTGAGTGAGACTTGCAAGTTGACAAAAAGTTGATGGCAAGTTAGCAATTTAAAAATGTATCACTGTAATTATCACCTGTTTTATTTCCTCATCTTCACCTTATGGAAGAGAAACTCAACGCCCTCTGATTGTGCTCCTAGAAATGATTACAGCTAATAAAGTTACATATTCAGGAAACCAGAGTTTTGAAATACTGAGATCACAGGGAATAAAACCAACACATTTTGTCCTTTACCTTCAAGGACAGACTCTGACCAGTTTTCTGAAGAAGCTGTGGAGGCTGGGTTAGTCGTAGCAGTTTAGCTGTTTGAGCACTGATTAATTTGTACTAGTTGTGGTGTTGGCAATGAAAAATTGACAGCTGAAATTACAGAAGGACTGAGATGGAACGGGCCTTGTCCAGCAGGAGAGCAGCACTCTACAGCTGTGCTGCTTAAGACATAACTTGTTTGCCAGTGATTTAGTTTTGCAACAGTCTAAATGGATTCACAAGCCATTCACAGGAATCAGATTTCTAAACAGAATGTAGACAAAAGTTTCCTTCAATGTAGGATAAATCCTGTTAGTGCTATAGTAGGGTTGACACAGGGCAGAGGATCTCTGCTCTAGCTCTGTATTGGACTTCTCTTACAGCGAGGTACATAATTCATGCTCAGCAGAGGCAGTCAAGACCATGACTCATCTGTGCCACTCTAAAATATTAAAACTTCCAGGCCACTTCAGTTACAAGCCTGGCAGGACATACAACCTGAGACAGTGAAATATTTACCTGTGTTATCCAGGCAATGGCAAAGAATCCAATCATTGCAAAGAATGCTACTTGTGATTAAGGATGTCATTATTTAAGTTGTTTCTTTATTTTGACTATCCAGGAGTAGAAGGAACTACAGTTGAGTGGACATTCCTCTTCCTAAAGTATGTTGGGAGATGCATGAAAGCTTTGTACCTTTTCTTTAAGAATTTAAGTCTTTAAAGTATTTGTGCATGTGTAAGCAACAGCTGCTCTGAAGGGGGGGTGGAAGATAAGAGAAACTGGACAAACTTAGACTTCTGTAATAGCAAAGATTAAGGATGAATTCTAAAATAATTTGAAAAAGTTCTATGAGGTATTTGAGTTTCTGGGGGGGAGATGTTAACTGCATTTAATAAATACACTCAAATAGCGTATGTTAAGTAATGAAACTACTGATTAAAGACTAATTTGTGTACTTGATGATCAAGTCTAATGTAACAGAATTAGTACTCCCAAATTGCTAAAACTAGGATCTAGTTCATAAACATCCTTTTTAATCTAGCTTGTAGCAATAACTAGAATTTATATGCTCCTGTGCTTGTTTGTGTGTTGTTGGTTTTTTTAATGGCAAATCCAATAGCATTGTATCACAAATTCAAAATTTGATTTTTTTGCATTTATGTAGGTAGCTCTGTTGGACTCTGTTTGCAGACAACAGATGGACTTAGGAGTGCACTTAGTCTGGAACTGAATGCCTGCAAATGGCTCTATACGTGAAACTGTAGACTAGCCTGAAAAATATGAGTATTCCAGCTTGTGTTTCCGTGCATAATGAAGTCACTGACTAGTATGATCAGATTATATAAAAGTTGTCTTTGGTGTATATATAATACCTAGGTTCACACGAACTGTTTTTAATCAGTAATTCATTGTTTATCTTGCATAATGAAAGGTTTTAAATGAACGTACATTTGTGTACATTGAGATGACCATTGTAGAAACCCTGCAGGATTTTTATAATAGTTCAACAGAAATTCAATGTGAACCAGATCAGCTGTTACAGGCTTGGTAGGATCCCAGCAACACAGCTTACAGGATGAACAGCTCTCTGAACATGGGCACAGAGACCCAGAAAGAAATGGTTAATTAAATAGAGATTCTACTGAAAAGCAGTGGTAATAGTTGAAAAATACAGGCTTTCAACTAAAATAACAAATATACAGTTTTTTCTGTGGCAGTCAACGCTTTCAGAACAGAATATTAATCCGTTGTATTTTGTAAGGTTATTTCATTTGAAAGATAGTGAGCAGAGACAGGGCCTCTGCTGTCCTCAAACCGAGACACAGGGTGAGGTTTTGGCAGCTGCTGATCTCTGGACTACAGGATTGCAAGATTCAAGTTGCAAGTCAATGTTTTTATCTTTTTGTTTTCATCACAAAGTCAAGTAGTGGTGTTTTCTAAGGCCTCTGGTAATGCTGGTGAAGAACGACTGCTTCTGAGTGTGGTGGTTAAAGTAGTGATTAGCAAATCTTCCTGACTTCCTGCAATGGTTTAGGCTTCTCCAGAGTATTATGTAGTATATTTGAGCAATCTTATGTAAACACTTGATTAACTTTTTTCCCTACAATCTGTTGCCCTCATTCTTCAAATTCACAAGTGGATTTCTAGTCAATTGTGTCTTTATCCAGCTGCTGCCTTGCACCTTTTCATCCATCTGCTGAAGACACAGTCCATAACTTCTAATATGTCATCCTGTACAATGGTGTTTGTGCCTAGTCCTTCCAAATATACCTAGTGATTCTTTTTTGTCATTCCCTTAAGTAATCTGTGCAAAAGTTGTGATAGTTAGGAATTTACCTTGGAAGAGCAGAGGGAACTTGAAAATAATGGGGGTGTGCGTGGTGGAACCACCCTTGTTGCTGTAAGCAACAGCCTCTGCTTGACCAGGCTGTGTTAGGGCTGCTTTCTTCCATGTTCACATTTCACTGGGAAAATTTAATGGCCAGGAGCAAGTGTTAAGGTGGTTGGCAGTATAATGAATAGTGGAGATGCGAGTGCACTTCCTCACCTGGGATGTGAGCCTTTCTGGTACAGACACACACATACCTTATGCTTACTTGCAGTCCTAGCTTCTGCCTCTGCCATCTATCGGAGTGGAGCCCAGGGAATGTTTTCATGGCCTCATCTAATGACTGCTCTTGGTTTGGGTTTTGTTTGGTTTTGGGTTTGTTTTTTAATGTGTACCCTATCCTTAGGGGACAGATGATCAATATCTAAGGTATGTAACAACTCCTATATTACCTCCACTTGGAGACAGAAGTTACCACAATAAGAGTGTGCGTTGTAGGGAGTGGAATGTGCAATACAAATGGCAATACTCCAAATTACCAGTCTCCACCCCAGTTTGAGACAGCCACAGCTGATGTGGGACTAGAAGGTGTCAAGCCTCTGCTTCCACTCCTCCCTGCCTTCAGGAAAAGAAACAGTTGATAGCTAGGCATGGTGGATTCTCCTACAGACTCCCATGTCCAAGACTGCTCTAGCTAGGGTTGCTCCCTACTAGGCAGAGATCCCCTATGCATCTAGCTATTCCTACAGCATATTAGTGGTTTCATCCTTACTTGCAGTTTGCCAGTCAAGGCACACTTTATAACAATAACTTCACTTAGATTTTTTTGTATTCTTGCTCTGACTGGAACTTCCTGCTTCTCTGTAACTTTTTGGCCTAAAAGATTTGAATTAATGTCTTTTCTTTAGAGATGTTGCCATTTAGAAACGTTATCTAAAAGACATGCAATTAAATCTTGACCTCAATTAAGTCAGTACAAAGTTCTCACAGCTCAGCGTGATAAGCAGTTATGATTCTGTGATACTGGATTTGCTGTGATGTATCATTTTTACCACTCAGCATTAACAGAAGGCCCATCTTGTTTGATAATTCTTTTCAGAACCTCAGCACATTAGCCTGTTTCCTCTTCTCCCCCCTTGCCCCCCACCCCTTATCCCCCGCAAAAAAATCTAATTATAGTGGCTTTCACTACTGCCTGACAGTCTTGACAATTATTAGTGGAAACAAGCAGAAAGACCTGAGTTTTACCAATAACCAGACTTCATTTACCATTCTCACAGCTTCATTTAGCTACCACTTTTAACCCCTCACAGCTGGGGATGCAGCCCTACCTGAACAATGTGGTGAGCGTCCTGGGGTAAGTGTGCTACAGGGACCCTGTCCTACTCCAATATGCTGTCAGATCAGGTTGTGCTCTTCTGCCTCCTCCTGCTCTGGGTTCTTCTGGCCCCAGCTTCTGTTCAAACACCTGGGGCTATAGAGTGCTAACAGGGGAAAGCTGGGAGCTTGGAGAAAGTGTTGCATTTGAGACAGTGTGAGGCAGTAGGCATAAAACACTGGGAGGCTGGATCAGCCACAGCCTGCGCCCAGTGGGATTGACAAGGGTGTATATGTGTCCGAAGGAGCTCCGTGAAACTGAGACTATTGATGGCAGAGTATTCATATGCGGGGGGAAAAAGGGATAATAGTTTAGCAGATGCTTGAAAGGGTGTGGGTGTTTTTTCCTTGCATCACTTCTGTGTAGTAAAGGGAGTTTCTGTTGTGGTTTTATGTTCTTTAATGATTTTTTTTTTCCTAAAGGCATAGTAGATAAATGTATCTAAGCAAAAGTAGCATTACAGTTATGTCGATTACTTTGAAACCTTAGCTCTGTTTCCCTCTGCCTTTTTGTTATGAGACTGAGCAAATCAAGCTATGTAATGCCTCGTGGTCTGGCTGGATTCATCCATGCTATTAGGATTGCTTTTCTTAGCCACAGTTAACAATGGTGTAATGGCTTTTATAACATTTTATTAAGTTGAAATGCATCAATAGCACTAATGATAAACAATTGTGGTATTTTAGGAAGAACAATTTCCAGCACTTACTGCACATGCCAACCTGTGGGCCTTTTGGGCAGCACTTGACACTGTGGCATGAAAATACGGAGTATTTGTCCCTTACAAATATGTTTGTGCTGTGGCACAGACTTAAGGAAACTGGTCTTTGGGTCTGTAATAGGAAGTATATAAAAGCATTACTTTCATCTCTCTAGATTAAAATTCCTCTTTGACTAATGATGACTATTACTTAAGTCTTTGTTACTGGCTAGTGTAAATCAGGATAAAGTGGCCTGGCTTGGATTTTCTGTGGGGAGGATGGGAAGTGTCGTCGTCTCGTTGATGCCAGTCATATGACACGGCAGTTGTAATGCAGCCTCCTCCCTTCCTGATGTGCATTGGGACTGTCCCTGGCTTAGGATGATAAACTCAATGTGAAACTGCAACTAAGATGTATAAGGGATTTGTGGAATTCGGCAGTCTCCTACGTCTTTAACTCAGGGGGGTGGGGGAGAGGAGGGGAGGCTACCTCTTAATGCCTAACTAATAGTGTTATCTAATTTGATTAATGATTACCGATTAACCAATGCCAACAGTAGCTTTAGCTGAACTTTTCCCAAGGAAATGATTAATTGCTGTTAACAACAGACAACAGAATTCTCCTACATTCAGCAGAGACATAGCAATAGTGTTTTTCAGCCACGAAACAAGCAAGTAGTGAGACATCAGAGGATGTGGGTAAACATGAAGTTTAAATGCAAATTGTGATGCGACTTCTCCTTTTGGATTTCCCACTGTTGCGTTATTTCTTCAGTCAGCTTCAGCTTGTGTAAAAATGGCATAACTAGCTTGCAGCATGGACATATTCATCATTACCTTCTTTCGGTAACCAAGTTAAACATAGTTTTGAGGAAGTGAAGCAAAAGAGTTGCAAAGCTCTGTGTGGCATTATAAGACAAGGGGTTTGTACGCTGTGTTAAATGGTGCTAAATTGGGGAAGATGGAGCATTTTTTGTTGTTAGACCTTGGTCCTGATCAAATTTCAATGATGGTATTTATTTTACAATACCTACTTTCTACAAATGCTCAGTCGACCTTGGATTACACCCAACTAGTTTGTCCCCAGTTCTTTGGTCAGCTCAAATGGGATGGATCTTTGCACTTTGCACAGTGCTGTTTGAAGTTACTGGAATTCAGCATGTGGACGAAGACTCCCCCACAAAGGCAGCTGTACATGTTACATTGGACTCTTTATTTTTCAACTAGAAAAAACACCACTTTTCTGAAACATCAATATTAATTTTAGCTTGTAGTGATATAGAATCCAACAAACACAAGAAAAGATGAAGTGGTCTGAATACCTCTTTAATTTTATAACAAGCTATTCACTAGGTATTAAAGTGTGAGAATCATCTTAGTAACAGTGATAAGTATTTATTTAGTTCTCCTGTATTTGTGATTTTATCTACAAACATTGACTGGGTGTTGATAAGAGTTTACCAAAACCCAAGTCAGCCAGTCTGGTAAATGTTGACTTGAAAGGAACTTGAACAGGTTGGAAGAAAATAGGAGCTTCATCTCATGACTGACCTCACAGCATGTGATCTTTATGATCAGGACCATGCAATGTCATGTTTAATTCGGCAGTACAGATGGAGAAAAATATTAGAGATTAATTCAGTGCAATCTTGTCCCCATATTTACTACATTCTTTTTTAAAATGGCTAATCATGAAACAGTGTGATAGCTAGAAAATGTTAGGAGTCCCATCTGTCTAAAGACAGGTTGGCTTCGTATTTGTGTTTCTACCATGCTTCCATATGCAAACTTTATAGGCTTACAAAAAATCTTGCAAAGTGCAAGCTTATGTATAATCAGCATATCATCATTGCCCAAAGTGGTATGGTTCTGTAGATATGATTGAACAAAATCAATTTGTCATGGATAGAAGATTTCATAACCAAGCTAACACAGAGGTTAAAGATTCAATAAGTAGTTAGAGTAACTCTAGAATTCTTTCTTTCAAAAAACCACAACAAAACAAAACCCCAAACAAGCCCCAAACCAAAAGCAAACCCTCAGCTCAAACTTACCTTGGTGACAGTGGCATCAATGGGTGAAAAACACCCGTGTAACTGAGATGAGAACCCAGCTTTGTTGTGCTCTACTTAAGCCACCCATTGATTGACACATACACAGAGTATGGCAGAAACACATTAAGTGCAGTAACAAATGAAAGTGGTGCTCGCTGACCATCTGGTTGCATCTGTTATCCATGTTTAATAAAGCGTCTCTGCTGAAGTCTTTCGGTTTAGTTTTCATGAGAAACTAAACACCTCAAAACATCTGAATTATTCAGCTCACAGTTACAGGCATTGGTACGGGAAAATTTAGTATGGTATGAAATGGCACTGTAATAGCAGGAACAACAAGTTTTTTTTTCCCTGTTGGGAGATGTATGTATTGGGTTATTGCAGTGTTGAGAGTCACATCAAATGTGTATTTTGTTGAAACCACCAAAAAGTCACAAATCTGAGACTCAAGGTATTGTCCTTCTATGGTTAATAGAAAATTCTTGCTTATCTTACACCCTTATGAAAATTGTAGCCAGAAAAGGGAACTTCAAGTGAACTTCTGCATCTTTAAGGAGATTGAAATATTTTTCAGGGGGTTTAGCTGTTTAAAACCTAATGGTTTTTTTGGGAGCTAACCTCTCCATTTTTGAAGGTGATATTGATTTGGACAACTGTGAAATATATTACAAGTAATCTTACCCGATCTGCATATGAGTTACAGAACACATAGCTGTAACGAGGGCTTCTATTCCTGACATGCTAGACCAAAAGAACCAAAGCAATTATAAAGATGATGTATACATTTTATGTAAAACAGATGGAGATGGAAAATCCAAGAGTGGCATTGTTGTAAAGACTAACAGGCTCAGCCTAAGTGGAGAATTATGGAATTTGCATATAGCTGGTAGAAGAAAGGGAGAGATGGTTACATCTGCCTCACCTTCTGCTAGTCTTGACTAACTGGAAAATTTTTCAAATGTGATGTAAAGGTCATGAACAAAGATGAGCGTGCTGTCCTTATCCAGCTCCAAACTTCCTTGATTTGGTCTTGTTATGCTGTAGAAAGAGTAAGTACATTCAGACATAAATCTACCCAAATTCTTTTTGGAGACCAGGGTAGCCTGGACTAAAGCATCATATGGCTCGGTCCCCTTCTGTAACTTAGAGTCTCTTTAGATTCTTTGTGGTGAAAGTAGTACCGATACTGGTTATTGCACTGCTTTTGTGCTACAAAGGCAATGAATGTGTCCAAAATTAGTTAAAACCAAACCCTTGACAAATCATAAATAACAGAGTACTTCTAAATTTTAGAACATAATCTCCACCTGAAAAAGCTTATGAATTATCACTTTGTATGTCCATAGCCAGCAAATCAGTTTTGACACTGCCTTGGCCTCAGGGAACTGTTGGAAAACGCATGGTAATTAAGAATTAGCTATCAAGTGGGACAGAGCGACATTTCTGTAGGGAGCACCCAACTATGTTGGCCAACTAAACTGAGCAGCAGTAACCCAACAGATGAGCTCCATCTGAAGTGCAGAGTGAGGAGAGTGCAGTACACACATCCTTGAGACTTCGCACTGTATGTAGATCCATTTTGCTGCAGGACTTACAAGACAGAATGATGGGAGCATGGCCAGACCCAGCATTAGATAGGAGGGGTCTTCTTTCTTCCCCAGTGGCACACTTGATACTGTGTACTTGTACTGATTTAGCATAGCTCTGTCTTCCATGTCATACAGCCTCCTTGGCTATGGCTCGGCTTGCTCTTCCCAGAAGCTGTGTGTTGAATTTTATTTTTCCTTTATGTTGGGCAGAATTTCAAGCACTGCACTGGAGTGGATTGTGAGAAGATGTTTCCTCACTGGAGCCAGAGTTTGTTCTTCTGTCTGCGTCTAACTATATAAAATTCCCTAGACCAAAATTACAAATGCAGTAATAACCTGGTTATAAAATGTTCACTTGATCTCATTTAGTCTCACAGAAATTTTGGAATGAAATATTAACTCAAAAGAACTAAGTAACAATCCAACTTGCATAATATTTAATGATTCCTGATTAAAAACAAACAAAAAAACCAAAACAACCCACAAACAAAACAGATTTGGGGTCGAACAACATGACACTACTACTTTAATACTGTTTTTATTTACTCAGAAGAAATACCTTTTGTTTGTTTAGTCTCTCTTACCCTAGCAATAACTTTTTGTCTCCTTCGGTTTATTTAGTTGTGTGTTTACCTAGATTGTTTAAAACCAGGACACCTTCTGTGTCACCTTCTCCCAGGAAAAAATGGCCTTAAAACAACTCAAGGCCATAACTTGGCCTCCTGCAGTCTTACTAGAACAAACGTTGTCTGAGGTCTGATGTCAAATCAAGCTAGTAGAGAGGAGGGGAAAAAAGTGGTCATTTATCATGAGCCTGAAATTTTTGGTCACACTTGTGACATTTTCTCTGAGGCCTATAATTTTTTAATGTGAAAAAACTTAGGCTTTTATCGAAGAGCTTAAAATATTAGAGAAAATGAGCAGAAATGACAACTCTATGCTAAGAAGCACAGGAACTGGCCAGGCTGACTTGTCTGCAGCTGGCTGATTTGGTGAGGGGTACTGCATGTGGGGTCTGGAGGAAAGGGGTGAGCAAGGGAAGGGAGCTTGTTAACAGGCTGAGCCCCGTGTCGGGTCAGTTTTACATAAATACAGAAACGTAATGAGTGTTAAAGTCAATACCACAACTCACTTCCATTTTAACAGCTCCTTCATGTTGCCCTGAAGTGTTCTTAAAAGAATCAAGATGCAAATAAAAGCATCTTTGATTGAAAGGTCACATAGTGTGATAACACTTACTTCCAGGAGAAAAATCAGAAAAGGAAAATGGCCTGGGTTTTGCATTTTGTGTGTGAAAAATGGATGTCAGTTGTCAAAAGGAACTCATGTTTCTAAAAGATTACTGATAGGAGAGCTTTTAAAAAGTGTGGTCTACTGTTGGATGAGTAAGAGAAAGGATGTAAGAACAGCTTGCCACTGAAGATCAAGGGACTTTAACAAGGATGTTTCCTCCATTCCTCCGGAGGATACAGCTGGTAGAGATGCAGTGAGTGATACTGTCCTTTAAATTTAAGAATTTACTTAGAGAACAGAGGCGATTTTGCCTCTTGTACAGAGGATGTAATGGGAACTACTCTTACAGAATATTTTGGAAGGTTTAGCTATTATTATGAAAACAAATGAAACATTTAATGTTCTGAAGACAGCAAGGCAAAAATCCTCCACACCAGGGTATTTGCCACTTTGTAAAGCAGCTCAAAATTGGAGGTTAAAGTTTAATTCTATCTTTTGGTTTTTTAAAGGGCCCACAACTTTCTGCCTTTGGTTTTGTTTTGGGTTTGTTTTTTTTTCCTTAACAGTTCTTTTACTTTCTTTATCGCAACCTGTAGAAAACATAGTTATTGGATTCTTCTTGGTCCTTCCTTAAACTGTTATTTTTCCAAATCCAATGCTAACTACTTAATTCACCTGAGATGCTTTCTGGATTTAGGGTTTAGGTCCTGTGAGTATATGCCCTATTTCATGTTACGCATCTTCCAGCAGTCTGTGCTCTGCACATGCTCCCATCTTTGTAGTTCCTCATAGCAATTTTTTCTACTTTCATCTTTTCTGTCATGCTTTTCTTTTTTTTTAAATAAAATCTTATACAATTTTCCCAAGTAGCAAGTTGCTCTTTCTGAGAGTTTAGGAACAGTAGTTGTTTTCTGCTCTATAGAATTTCTGAGATTTCTCAGGCTATTTGCTCGTCTCTGGTCTCTGTATGACAGGCCTTTATGATTTTTAAAGGCAAGTTTGGTTTTAGTGTTGTCAGCACACGAGTGCATCCCCCTAACCCTTTTTTCTGTGACCATATGGTGTCTGTGACTTCAGTTTGCTACAAGGAAAGCAAGCAGGGAAAACTGATTGAATCTGGTCAGGACAAATGAGCAGCTTTTTATTTCCCAGTCTTTGACCCAGACAGAGGTTCAAAAGCATTCCAAAACTTGCTGGTTTTGAACTCCAGAAACAAATCTTTTAGTTGGTTCAGTGTTTACAGCTTTGAACCTGGATTTCATTATGGTTATCCATGCCGTGGTGACTTGCAGGCTGCTTGAATGTCTGCAACACATTCCCTCCTCGCAGCTACGCTTGCAGGCAGCTCTAATGCTACGGCAAAGTCGGAATGCAAATACAGGCCATTGAACGGTAGCGTATGAGAATGACAGTGGCTCATCACTTCTTGACGTGTACCCAGAGACAAAAAAGTTACCTTTTTCAAAAGGCTCTCAAGGAGTTTATGACTAAAACCTGACTTGAATCTTGCAGCCAGATAAAGTGATCAAATCCAGCCTGGGTGAATAAAAATATTCCAGACTGTGTGGCTCCCTTGCAGTAACCTGTATGCTGTTTAGGGCAACTTTCACAAGTAACTGAACGTAACGGATGTGTTTGTTTATTACTGTGTAACATCCCTCAGTAATAACGTGGTTTTCCTTCGTGTAGGCAGGACTAAGTCTAACCTTTTTCTGTGGTTTGCAGGTGAGTGGGAGACAACTCCAATATTTAATTACCTGCTCCAGCAATCCTTGACATCAGTTAATCACCTAATATTACCAATGTTAGTATCTGTATCTACCAGTTAATAAGCATATTAAAATGTATTTTTGCAATGACCAGTAGTGACATCCCCATCAATATTTCCGCAAGGCAAAAGAGACATAGTTACAGGGGAGTATTCAGTCAAAAAAAGTACATAAACTTTAGAGAAATGGTTATAAGGGCCACAAATTGAGAGCTGCCTATATTAATCTTTTCCCTTTTTTGCGTTTATAATAGTAAAATGACAAACAATATATAATGAAAGGTCGTGAAGCTCAGAGATTATGAGGAATTGCTTCCAGAAATCAGAATGAAAAAAAAGAAAAATCAAAACCAAAAACTAGTTTTGAAACTACTGTATTTTAGTGTTAAGTTATTGACCTAATGAAAAAAAAGATTTATGCTGCTTAGCTGTCTCCTTTTTGTGTGCTGTAATGGCACATATATTTACATACATATTACTTTATACTAGAAAGGATTCTTCAGAGGCTCAGACAGGATGACAGGCAGCAGGCTTCTCAAGATATGTAAAGGGTATTTCGTTGTGCACGCTTCCTAGGACTTGGGCTGTCCATGTGAAGGCCAGGAAATGAGGAATAGGGGTGGGTCTTTGCTACTAGCTCATTCAGCAAAATGCTAAACCACAGTTTCCTAAGCTTTAAGGCAGTCACTTTGACAAAGAATGCTTTGTATGCTTGCTTCCCCATGTGCTATTCCTTTCTGCAATATAAACTGCCTAATTCATTAGTTGTCTAACAATTTCTGCAGTCCCTCATTTTGCATGAGAATATTACTCCAAATTGTACAGTGTGAATAAAATAATTAAAAGATACCACAATTTATGAAAACTATAATTAATGTTTTTCATATTGGAATAATATAAAAACAAGGCCTCATTTTGCTGTTGGGGTGTAAAAATTAAAATGTAACTTTAATTATGACCTAAAAATTGCCCTTTTTCTACCTGAGAATTTTGGAGCAAAGTTTTGCTGCGAAAACAAGCTCAAGTGTTCACCTAGAGTTGTTTGCATGAGCTATAAAAGAAAAAAAACCTTAAAACATGCAAACCCCAAGTCTTACTGAAGCTGGTAACACTTCAGAGCAGCTCAAGCTGACTCCATAATGATTACTGAGAACAACTGTCAGATTTAACCTAGTAATAAAAATAACATAGACAGAAAAACACCCTGCCTTGGAAACACTTATGCAAGATGTGTCCTTTTTGTCAAGAAGGTCGACAGTTTTGTTGTGTTTTGTTTTGCTGAAATAGAATATGATGGCATTATTTGGTTGTTTGCATTTTTTAAATTCTCAAATTAAATTTATCTGCTGTAACAACTTTGTTTTCTTCCTGGAATGGAGGTTGGGATTTAATTTCGTTGATGGTACAGTCATCTCTGAAGACTCATTGTCTAGGAAACAGTGGACTAGCTTTACGCAGGGCATGGTTTGTATGTGAAAGTGATACGGTTTTCAGTCTGAGTATTGCAATTTGAAAATTTTCCCTTTTTTTTGGCACGGAAGACCTTCTAGCGTGTCTCCTTATGATGTAGTTGGGGTTTTTTTCATCTCTTTCTATTCCTTAAGAACCCACACAGAGTTAAAAGCACTTGGGTCTGTGTAGGTATTGTAATAATTGAACTAAGCCCCGGAGCCTGGGCCCAGGGAGCGCTGGGCAATGGCTGCCCGTGCTCTTCCCAGGCCCAGGCAGGGGTCACGGGGAAGAGGGGAGCAGGATTGTGTCCGACAGGCGCAGTGACGGGGCAAGAGGCCACACTCCTGCCTTGCCACGAGGGATGCTGCAGTTACCCAGGAGGCAAAAAATGCCTCACCCTGGAGGGGGTTTGTGGGGGTGAAGTCTCCCCCCGGGGCTGCTTCTGGGCCGAGTCTCGGCTGCAACACGATCGCAGTCGGGGTTTCCTGAAAGGAGAGGATGGTGTCTGCAGCTGCAGGAGATGGATGAGAGGGAGAATTAAAAAGTTGACATATAAAAAGCATGTGAAAGGGACTTAAGACCGCAGGGACAAAACGTGGTGTTGATGTGCTGGGCCGGGGCGTCTCTCGGGCAGTGCTGAGGGCACCTGCCGCTTCAGCCCTTTGCCCAACTTTAACTAGAAAAAGCTGGGACGGGGGCTCGCACCAGCTGCTCGCCGAAGGCTCCGGCCACACCGTGCCGCGTCCCGGCCTCGCCCCGCCGCCCTCCGCCACGGCAGCAGAAGCCCCGGGGGCCGCCGCAGTGCCAGCCCCGCTCCTGCTTCCTCCAGCCTGCTGGGCAGGCGGCTCCCGGGGACGGGGACGAGCCTCCACCGAGCCCAGCCGGGCCCGCTCCGCTCCGCGCCGCCGAGCGTGTGCCTGTGTGTGCGGGGGCGGGGGGCGGCGCTCGCTGCAGCGCCAGCCCCGCTTCTCGGGAGCGGGCGGGCGGTCACGGCGGACACGCAGCCGGCGGGGGCGGGGAACGCGGCCCCAGCGGCCGGCAT
>VZSF01002310.1:287057-384813 GCA_013398295.1 Chionis minor
GAGGAAGGGGGAGGGGGGGAAGATGGAGGCCGGCTGGGACCGCGCGTGTGTCCCCCTCAGGGGAGCTGCGGGCCGGGGTCCCCCGGAGCCCGCGGAGGGGAGGGGAGGCGGCCCCCGCTGCGGCGCCGGCTGGAGGGTCGCGCCGCTTCCGTCGTGCCCGCCTGGAGCGGGGTCGGGGAATGGGGGGGGTGGGCTTCCTTCCCTTCCCCCGTGCCGAACGGCGGAGGCGGTAGCGGGCGGGCGGGCAGCCTGGCCCGGCGCGGCCCGGCCGGGAGAGCGCTACCTCTGCCTTGTTTTTCCCTCTGCCCCTAGGACGGTCCCGCGCCCTCCGCTGTGAAGAGAATGGCCGTGACTCTCGAGCAGGCCCGGCGGGTGGGCTATACCTGCCTGAAAGCACTCCTCAGGTTCGCTTTTATGGTCGCCAATAACCTGGTTGCTATTCCGTCCTACGTCTTGTATTTAATTGTGCTGCAGCCTCTCCGATTGTTGGATAGTAAAAGCTTCTGGTATATCGAAGGAGTGTTATTTAAGTGGCTTTTAGCTATGGTGGCTTCCTGGGGCTGGTGGGCAGGATATACAGGTAAGAGCATCTTATTATTTTAAAATGTGCAACTATAAAGATGTAAATAAGTGTTAAAATGCGGATGTTTTAGCATGGGGATGTGTGGGGGGACATGTAAATATAGTGGATGTGTTGGGGGTGGGATGTTTTTCTTTCAGGTTTCTTATACAGATGCTTTGTATTTCTGGATTGAGATGCTGAGCGTATTGAAACGTTTTTTTAAATCATAGGTGCAAACTTATTACGTGTTAAGTAAGAGTTTCTCAATCAGTATTTTGCCTTAGTATAATCGGAAATACGATTTTTCCTAAGTATCTTCATCACTTTGTTTTAACGTTACGTGAAAAAGGTACATCTCCTCAAAAGAGAGTTGATTTGTACTGTGCCTATAGCTGACAGAGCCAAATTTTTCTTTATTAAGTCTGTGCATCTCTAAGTCATCTCCACTTAAAACTGTCAGGACACAAGGCTGAGAAGTTTGACACAGAGCTCACATCAGAAGAGTAGGTCTTCTGTTCCTTGCTACAGCGACTGTCTTTGCTGCTGCTTCAGAATGGAGGGAAACCTCTCATACAGATAGTGATACGCAGTGTTTCTCGACTGTATGGCTCTTCGTTTACTGTTAGCAGAACTAATAACAGAATCTGTAGGGTTTTTCCCCTCTGCATGCTTGCTTTGCAGTTATTATTGAACTTTTGCTTGTTAGTATTCATAGGCTCATCAAGGTGATGGACCGAACTGAAATATTAAGGAAGGTTCCACTCTTGTCCTTAAACGCCCTGATTTTCATCCTAGCTACTGCACTTTGTGCAAGGAAGCAGCCATCGCTTCTTTTTGTGTGCTTAGACCTTGGAAAGGGGAGGAAATGAATCTACTGAGTGCAAAATACAAGCAGGCCTCCTAAAATTCTTTCCCTCTCTTCTGCCCAGGCTGCATCCACGGGTCTTGTCCATGTAAACAAGGAAAAAAAAAAAGGAATGGCAGCACACAGCTCTGGAGTCTGGTCAGACTCCTGATTAGTCAGAAAGTCAGTGTTGACCCAGATGGAGCGCTCTTTTTTGTTAGGCTACAAGAGCTGAAGCCTCTGTGATCATGTGCCTTTTGGTACCCTCTCGTGTGCCTTTCCGAGATGCACAAAGTTTCTGTGGATACTCTAGGTGAGCTTCCAGTTCTTAAGGAGATGGTGGCAGCAGCAAGCTAGATTCTGGTCTGTTGGGCTAGAACTGTCGCAACATTGCACTGCTTCAAAATTGCCTTGCCTGGTACAGCTCAAGCTTTTCCAGATACGCTGTTTAAAAAAACTTTTTATATGTTTGTATTTGCTCATTAAAAGAAGTCCACATAGTATTTGCAGTGGCAGGTATATTTTTAAAAATCTGCTTTATGCCTTAAAGCACAAAGCCTTTCTGGAAGGAAGGATTGACTTCCAAGGTGTTGTGTGTATTATTAATTGGAAATGGGAAAGTTTATGGGCATAAGGGTAATGTTAAAGTTGTACAGCATATGACCCCGGGGATTCACTGTGTATATTGAACGTGCTAGTTAAAATTCAAGCCATTGTCCCAAGACAATATGGTTGTCAATTTTTGAAAGCAGTTTCCTGGGGATAGTTTTACTGCTGACTGCAGAACTGTGTGGTTTCTTTTGCCTATTGCTTGGAAAGTGGTCTTAGCATGATCTGCATATCCTACAGTCTTCCTGAAGCATCTGTTGATTGGTGTTGCTGATGTCTCTTGACAATTTGAAATCCTTTGTTTTACAGTCTTGAAATGTCTTAGTATGTTTATTTGATGTATCATTTACAAACAGCTACACAGAAGTGTTTTCTGGGATGGTGTATGGGTAAGGAGGCCCTTCTTTTTGCTTTTCACAATAAAGCATGGCTTTTGTTTGGGGAGGATTTTAAGCGAACGCTTATTTTAAATACATTTTATTTTATATGAAGGCATACCGAAAGCTACAAAATAGCAAGGATAGCTTATTTCTTCCTTTCTTCATGCTCATCAGTACTCACCACCACATGCAGAACGAACCTGGAAAGCATATCTTTTTGGTTCCGACATAAGTAGACAGAGTAACTTACATGTCTGTTTCCAGATTGATAGATTTATAAAATACTGTCGCTAGGTCCCCTCTTTTTATAGAGTACGACGTAACTAATTCAGAACTGAAATACTGCTTTATTAGAGTTGGTGTCTAAGACTTGTAATGGTGCATCTGAAAGAGACATTGGTCCAGAATTCTTCTGTTTTCAATTCCAAAAACTAAGTCAAAGACAGGCTTCAATGTATTCTATCTTTGCAAAGTAAGTGCAAGATAATAGGTACGTATGGGTTCACTGAGAAGAATAAGGAATTTTCTTTTGAGCAGTTGGTGGGTTGAGTTTTTTTGTTCTTCTTTGTTGAGAGGGTAATCAGCTAAATAAGGGAGTGTTCTGTTTCAGTTGTGTTGAAGGTGCGTTTTAATTTTTAAATTTATTTACTTTTTCCCTTTCCAAGCTTGGGTCATCTGTTGGGTGAGAAGTGACATAAACTATTTGTAATTAGGGACTTAAACTCAGCCTGCAAAGTAGGTTCAGGATGGACTTTTTTTTTCCCCCTGTAAGTTTGTATGTAATGTGTAGGAGAGAGCTCAACACCAAATGAAGAAAATATGGTGAGAGCTAGGTTTTCCCTCTGGGCCTTGCTGCTGTTTTATAATGGTTGGTATATTTTATTGAATAAAGCTGGAAGAGCCGAGGGAAAACTCATGAACTAGGTCTGCCCTTCTCCATACCCCCGCATAAACCTGTCTTCTTGTGCCAGGATCCCGGAGGATTTGTTACAGAAATTACATGATCTGTGTCATATATCAGCAGCTCTAATCTGTGCTTTTTGATAAATGTAGGTGTTTCTATTTGCAGATGCACTTTATGTTATGTAAAGAGATAGTGTGTAACTGTGCGAGCAGAATGAAGAAAGGAATGGGAAGAGAAATTGTAAAGGTCACTCTCCTTTCCCTAATCTTTTTCTCCTTAAGATGCAAGTATGAAAGAGAACTTGGATATAATTGGTTGCCTTTGATTTTTAAAGGGCAGAGTGTGATAAGTATCTATGTTGTTCTCTTGAACTCTATAGTGTTTCTTGTGAAAAGGAAAACTGAGTGCCTTTTTTGTAAAGAATGTTCAGATGGTCTAGTAATGTTATTTTATTTTTATATGCTTTCAGAAAGGCCTTCTTATAACTCTTCTAAACTTTTTTTTTTTTTAAAGCTGTTATGTATTGCTCTCCTAGGAGCTGTTCAGTTAGGATACTCGGAATCTGCATATTAGTGTGATTTGAAAGGCATCTTCGAGTAACACTTCTAAATATTTTCTTGCATTTGTTGGAAGGTGCATTCTAAAAAAAGCAAACTCAGGAGTGCTTGATCCTTTGTTGGCAAGTACCTTTTTTTCCCCTATGCTGTAATTTGTCATTTAATATACAAGTGAACCAGAAGCCACTGCACAGTGCAGTAGATGTAATGGCAGGGAGATGGAGCATATCTGTGGCGGTGAATTTCTGATGACCTCCCGCTCACCTACAAAACTAGTTTTAAAGCAGCCGTCTTCTAGATTTGAACTTCTTTGGGCAAGTAACTATTGCAGAGTAAGGTTTAATATCCTGCGTCTAATCAAATTGCTAAAAATACAGGACTGCTGGAGAAGAGCTTGATTTGCTTAAATACAAACTGGTTTGTTGCCTTCTGCTGTCTGAATGCAGAAGTTAGCGTTAGCTTGTGATAGTGCTGTTGCGGTATTGCGATTAGAAGCTTCTAGGACAGCGGAGTAATCATTTAGTGGTGTAGTCCTGATACTCAGGATGTGCTTCACTCTGCTCCATGCAGCTCGGTGTCGCTGTAGGGAGCGACGGTGTGTGCTCAGCCTGTACCTCTGGCTGGGGCTGCAGAGGAGCTGGTGGACGGAGGATGTGTCCCCTCTGTCTGCAGCCGCACCAGCGCTCTTCTGCCTGTCGGAGCACCAGGGGAACACAGTGTTGCATGTGGGCAGCAGGGTTGTGTGCATCTTGGGATGGGGTTTCCTTGGGAGGTGCACTTGGAATATTTCATACTCTAGCAGTGACGAGGACAACTCAACAAAACCTTCTGTTTCAGCCTCCCGCCGACACGCGCAGTCTTGCAGTAACGTTGGACAGGTTGGTGGGCTGTGGGCTGACGAAAGGAAGAGTAATGCACCTCTGTTACCACACACATAAAAGTCTTAGTGGTGCAAGTGTGCTTACTGGTGTAAGGATGCAGTGCATAATAAGAAGTGGACTAATCCTACGGTATTGCCTGTTACTGTTCTGTGACAGCCGGGAAGGTGACATTTAAATAGGGTATGTAAGAATATTCTGGTTTTGTCAAGTGAGGAGAATTTCCCTTTCTTCATTCTTTGTTATTCAGCCAAATAGAGTAAAACTGAGATTTGGATTTTCAGTTGTGTCCCCTATCCTTTCCCTTCAAGTGATTTAAAATTTATTGGCTAATTTGTATGTATGATTAAGTAGTGACCGCTCTCCAATTTTTTCAGCAGTCATACTGTTTTTTTCTCTAATTCAAAGTATTCGTTGTTTCCATTTCATCAGTCAACAGCCTCAACCCCTCTAGTCATCTAAGAATGTGAATATTTTTGTCTTCCAGAACTGTAAAAGATACAGGTGGAGTTGCTGTGACAACACTTCCTCGGTGCAGATAGCGTGCGCTGTCTGTGCTGCTTCTCATGACAAGTCAGCCCCTCTCCTCGGGCAGGAAGTGCAGCAGAAGCTGGGGAACAGCAGATGAGATAAAGTAAATTTTTTTGCCCCAAATAAGACAGGAGGTGTTATTCCAGGAGACCTGTAGATGCCTCTAATCCTGCCATTGTTTTCTACCCTCTTCTGTTTCTACAGTGTGAAATATTTTTTTTAAGTATTTTTTTTTAACTGGCAATATTTTGGGTTTGGAACTGGTCCCTACTTTTAGAACTGGGCAGGAAGGGGCATGGGGGAAACAACTGGTGTTTATGAAAGGTCAGGCAGTGTGTGAAAAGCAGAAACAAAATCGTTCTTGTTTTGTGTTTTCTTTGGATGTGCAAAAATACCTGATGTTACGCAATAGGTTTGAATAGCAACATACCACGCATAAACTTTTAGTTTATGCTGTGGCTGTGTGTTGAGTTTCTAGGTAATGCACGGCTTAAATGCAGCTTTCTCGGATGTGTATGATTTATGTGTAGGTTGTGCTGAGATCAAGCAGGGATCTTTGTATTTATTCTGCTGTGTGTAAGAGGAAGTTTGTGTGTAATTTGTGAGCTGTCCTGATAAGAAAAGGTCAGAGTTAAATGAGTCGGGGACATTGGAGCTGTTTCTACTGTGGCCTCAGAGCAGAGGCTCATTGTGACTGCGCAAGAGGAGGTAAGAGTACAGTGAACTTACTGTCAACTTCTTTGTGCAAGTGATGTGTCTGATTGTAAAGAGTGTTATATAGTGACCCTTCTCCTGTTTTAACAGTGTGTAAAATCACACCATCTCTTCTTTTTAGGACATGAGTTATAGGCTTTACCATACTTCTTTGTAGTTCATCTAGTGTCAACAATATGTCAAAAGCAGTAAAGCTTATCTTTATTTTCCTATTCTATCAATTTTTCCTATTGTATCATTTGACTGTAAAGGATCATTCCAAAGATCAGGTATTGAAATGTTCTCTGAATTTTGTTTTTAGAAAGCTACTACCTTCTGGCACAAAACTTGGAGTAAAAGCACACACTGTTGTTGCTGGGTTTTTTTATTTGCTAGTGATATTTTTGTTGTTTTTTGCTATTTACTTTTTTTTTTTTAAGAGTAGGTTAGCACTTGCTCCCGTTTCACCTACTCTCTGAATAATATGGATAATACAAAAACTATTGCAAGTGTACCAAATCTGTCACATCTCCCTAAGGATAGTAAAGATGCAGTTGTTGAGGAACACCTATACAGAAAGGTGTGATTATTTACTTTTTAAGTCCAGGAATGGCTGTGGGATGCTTCTGAATTAGCTTATGTGCTAACAACCAGAGGACAAAGTTTTGGGAATTCTGGGTTCTGTTCCTGCTTAGGGCTGAGTTTGCTATTTTTAGGATGTGTTTTCATCCTTCCTAGTTCTGGGCCTTTGTTTTTAGCATATCTATTCACACTAGTCATCTTACTTCTCCCTTTGTTGCTGGTTGAGTGCCTGAAAGGATATGACTAAGAATACCTGAGAGAGACGTATCTGTTTTCTGTACCTTTTCTTGTTCTTTTTCTTGATGGTAGGCTTTTAGGAACCATGTGAAATAATTACAAGAAAGCTTTTGTCCAGCTCTGATTTGGAGAAACAAAACCTTGGGGAGTTAAATTCTTTGTCCACAAATTCTTGTCAGAGTGTATGAAGGAGGAATTTTTTTTAACTCTGACAGTGTGATTGTGTCTGTATTAGAACATGTCAGAGATGATGCCTTCATGTCAGAGATGCGATTTCTCATTCTCATTTAATATAGTTGTTCTAAAGCATAGAAATTTCAGAGCTTTTCAAGAAAACCGGCAAAAAAATTGGATGTTTAATGTGGATAAAGCCTATTTTCTCTGTCATTTTGTTCTGGGAAATTACTTATTTAGAATGAAACTCAGATGAACAGAATATATCACTTTCCCTTTCTTTGATGGGTGTGTGCGAGGGACAGAGAAGTCTTGCCAAAGGTTAGTTTGGCAAGGTTTTAAGCTGCTGAAAACAGGATCTTAAAAAGGGAAGAGTTGTGCAATCTTAATTAGACAGGGTAGTTAGTAAATCCTTTATGGAATACAAGCTTAGTGGTATAACTTTCCAGTGTGAACTGAGCCAAAAAACAGCTCCAAGATATGTAATCTGCTTGCATTTATAACAGTGGAATATAAACTCTAATGCTTAAGATGACATGTCAAATGCCGGATTGCGTAGGCATGTAATTGCGCTGCTGTTACAGTCACCACAGTTGAGATAATAGTCCAGCCATTTGTATATGCAGTTACTGAAATAAATAAGTCTAAAATGTTTGCATTCCTAAAAATGTGCCATGACACCAGTGAGGGTTTCCGCATATAAGGCTGTATTTATTTATTTATTTCCTCTCCTCCCCCCGCGCCCCCAAGCATTTCAAGCAGGGAATGCCACTGAAGAAAGCCAGTCCCAGCCTTCCAGACTCATCCTACCACCTCTGCTTCAGTTTTACTGGCCAAATATATTAATGATTGTGTGGTGATCTGTATCACGGCCCTGAGCCACACTAAAACTACCCACCCCACCTTTTTTTTTTTTACTGGGTGACTTACAAAACCCAGTCCCTAACCCAGTTCATTTTGCGGGTGTGGTGAAAGAAGGCAGCGAGGACAAACGGCAACGGGAGAGGAAGGAACTGCATCTTTTGGCAACTGGAGAGGAAGGAACTGCATCTTTTGGTGACAATACCAGCTTTACTGTATTTGTTGAACTACTGCTTATGGTACCAATTCAAGAGAGCAGTCCTGTGCAGGACAGGGCTCTAGTATGTGAATAAAATGTCACTGAAGTTGGCTTCTTTACCTTTTCTTACTAGTTTGTTAACTGGTTAGTGTTGTTTAGACTGGAAAAGTGCCTTCTACAAAGTTCCTTTAGAGAAGAAAACTAAGCGTAACGTGAGAACAAAGGATTGTCATAAACTGAAAACTGGTTGATAAAGGAATAAAAAGACCAGTGTTCATTTTGATGAAAAGGTTAGCAGTGGGGTTCCTCTGAAGTTTTGTATGCATACTGTTTGAGTTTGTCAGCTACAGAGACAGTTGTAAAGAACTTCAAAAGTACTTAAGCTGTATGAATAGCCAACAAAACACAGTTGTTGTTCAGTGTTCAACAGTCCAAAGTACTAAACATTTGAGTAAAGTAGCAGTGTAGGAAAGAGATTAGTATCATGGTGGAGAGATTAGGGAAAGTTTTGGCTCACTGTACAGCTATACATTCTGCTATAAAATATGTGAAGAACAAGATGGAAAATAATATTAAGAATATCAGTGTTTCAACTTCACACTTTGCTGGTTTTGTCTCAGTTATTTTAAAGCTATTGAAGAATTAAGAAGGGGCCCTAAGAGGGTCAACAGCTTCATTAGTGCAAGCTGAAATCAAATCAGAACAATTTCATTTACCACTAAACTTTCATCAGAACTGAACTGGAAATCTCGGTGATTCTGTTTCCTGGTCAAAATAGAGTAGAAGAGATGCAATCTCCCTGCCTCTGTGTAAAGAAGGGGACTTCTAGTGTCATTGGAAGGTAGAAAATTAAAGTGTTTAAGATCTAGTAAGACAGCAGTGTCTGGGGGTTTTGTCTATTTTCTCTTAAATGCTTTCATTAGGTCTTTTCACAAATATTTACTTTGTGGGACAGTGTCAATGGTGTTACTTCTTTTTAATCATACAACATAATCTGAAAACTTTTTATTTAAACCTTATAGTTCTAAAAGGTAAGGAATTGTGCCTATTTAAGGAGTCTAATAGTTTAAACTAGCTTAAAGATTCATGTCGGTTTTGTAATTTAAGTAAAGGGGAGAGGAAAGATTAATAGCTTTATTACTGCTTCTCACTTATGAGAACTAAAAATAGAAATGATGTTCTAAAAGCAAGGGCCAGCATTGCTGCTGTTTGGGAGGACACAGGTTCTGGAAAGTTGATTCATTAGGATAATGGCATGAGTGCTTGTGGGTGTGGGTTTTTTGGTCACAAAAAGGAAGATTTTGTCTGAGGTTTTTTAATGTATTTTCATTTATTTTCTAGCATCCCGAAGTTAGAAGCACGTGCAGTTTCTGTGAAAGTCTGTGGTGTCCTTGTTTGCTTGCCAGAACTGGGGGGGAAAAAAACCCATTAATATTAAGAATACGTGTTTTTGGTTAATTTAAGTATCAGTAGCGTTTGAGTGTGGTGTTAAGGGCGGGCCATTGAACACTTATTTTAATGTAATTTGGTGACTTGGGTATTTTATTATCTATGTAGATAAACGTGACTGTGTTTTAGGCATAGTTTCCTGATGGGATTAAGCTACTTGTTTAACAGCTATTCTTTCTCTCACCCCTCCCACACTTCTGATTTGCCTACTTGCAAATCCGTCTGCGATTGACCAGATGGTTCAAATTTCAGACATAATGGTGTTCTCACAAGTTTTGTGAAAATTGGCAGCTGAGTGGAGGAGAGACTCAAGTTAGTGCCTGAGCTGAGGGTAGCACAGGCAGATTTGTCTGTCTTGTTTGACACCTCTTGCATGTCCAACCAATGCATCAGTGGGTTTGGGTTTGCCGCAGTGCTGGCATATCTTGTCCAGCCCATTGGGGAGAAGGAGGTTAGAGAACGTGTTTTTGGGAAACCAGGCGTTGTTACTTCTGCTGCTTCTGGAACAACGTGTTAATCCGGGAATGGCAGTCGGTGTATGAAGCAGCATCCTTTCCTTTAGATGATGTTTAGTCCACCTTGCTTATCATAGCCTTTCAGATCCAAAAGGATAAGGTGGTAAAAGAACTTAAACTATTGTGGTTTTTGTCCCCACCCTTGAAAAAGTAGTTACCTTACTAAAAGTAAAGTTAAACTAAATGCCAACTCTAATTAGCCACTGGGAGTTTTGCTGTTGACTTTCATGGTACCAGAATGTCACTCTGTGTACTTCAGCACAGGAGCGGACCTTCCATAGCTCTGGGAAGGAACCAGAGGGAGTTGAGGTTTTATAAATTTAGAGGAACATACAGAAGAGAGAAAAAGACCACAGTTTCTAGGCGAGGGCAGGAACTGTACCTAATGGGGGTGCCCAGCTCGGACAATAAGACTTTCTACTCTGTATGCAAAATGGAGTTGGCGTAGTGTCCTGAAAGGAGGACTGTAAGGGCATCAACTTAATTGAAACTCTCAAGAAAGAATAGGGATGCTCAGATTAATGTAGGCAGGGCAGAGCCAAAAAGAAAATCAGTTATAAATTTGACCCAAGGGCATGTGGAAACATGAGGCTTGGGGTGTATTTGGGGAGACCTGGGAGAGAACAACAGTGTGGGTGGTAAGCAGTTTGAGAGTCTGTCAAGAAGGGTTCTGTACCACCGTGTAGCAACATGAGGGCATTGCATTGGAAAGGTGGCCTCTTGAGTTTTGTACCTGAATCTGGTCTATTTTCATATGCATAAATATATATAGATGGTCTGGCAAAACTCCAGCTCTTGTAACTGCCAATTTCCTTTCCAAATGTGTTGTTCTTTCATATCCATGTTTATTTTCTGTGTTTGTCTCTGGCATAAAATTCAGTTATTGTTCCTCCTAGCAACAGCTTTACTTGGAAATAAATATAACTGGCCTGTGTATACACTAATACAACGTGAAGGACCTCTGAGGTTCAGTTTACATTTGTAAAAATGTTTTCAGGTGAAGGTATGGTTAATATAAATGTCTGTTAAGCTTCTTGCATGTAGTAGATTACATGAAAACAAACAGATGATTTTTTGTTTATTTTATTTGAGACTCTTCTATGTTTATCATCAAGCCTTATACTTCGGTCTTGTAACATAGGAAGGGAATGTGATAAGAGCAAAGCCTTTGCCCAGGTAATTCAATTATCTTGGATGTGTTTAAAGATCATTTGACGCTTGCCTTGGGCTTCTGGAGTTCGACAAGGTTTTTCAGGCTGGAGAGCCACTTTTGTCCGTCATCTGTTTCAGAGCGAGAAAATGCTGAAACATGCCTTTTGGTGTGTGTGTGTGTTGGGTTTTTTCCCCCTTTGTTACTTGCATTCTTTGTGAATGTTTCACCAGCCTACTAAACTTTAAAAACTAAAATGCAAAGCTGAGTTCATGTAACCACGAGTGGTGTCGCCGTACGTCACTTTGGGAAGGCTAAGGGTTATTTGGGCGGCTGCTGTGGTGAAAAAAGAACTGTAGCAGGTGGCCTGCTCCTTCCTTTTCCAGTGCCATTGCTACCCTTTCCTGATACTTTGCAAAAACAACATGGTAAATCTGCATGCCTGGTCACTCACTGGGTTTGCTATGAGGCAGGGTTTCTCTGAGCAAGGTACAGAGGACTTAGTTGGATAAGTAGAATTTGATGTTTGAAGTGTATTGACCCAAGCTCTTACTCTGTGGGAGTGCGAGACTTTTGTAGCCTGAATAAATTTGTTTTTGCCTGGTTTTCTTTTCGTCTGAGGAAGGAGTAATTTGTAGCACTTCTGGCAAGTGCTTCCTGAGTAAGCCAGGGCACTTGTAGCCACAGATCATGACAAGTTGCATGTAAAGTGCTTGCAGTGCCTATTACTGCCCACAGACTTAGGAGTATTCACAATCATCATTTAATTGGAATTTTGAGATTCATAATATCTTCTAGCACTTGTGGCATACTTGCTGTATTTGAAATGGAGTAGTCTGTTTCCACAGTCTCTTTCCCAACTCTGTTGTTCAACCCCTTTATGGGTGCTCTCCAGAGAAACTGCTCTGCAGTGAAGTACTGTTTTTAATTCAAGTACTCTGAAGTCTGTTGTTTTTCTTTTTTTGTTCCTCCAACATTTGTCTGCTGTCATTTTTACCATTTGTTCTCAATGTATAGAAAAACTTTTTTTATCTGAGATGGTGGAATTTTTTTTTTTTCATTTGAGGAGTGAGAAGAGAGAGGAAAAGAAGCCTCAATTGCTGTCACTGCAGCAGCATATTTCAAAATTGGGACCTGGGTATTTCATTGAAAAGTGCATTGAATATTAGTCTGTGCGCTGAGGGTGACAGGTAGGTATTGGAGCCAGCCGTTCAGAATGTTTAAATAAATTTGTTTGTATTGAGTCCGACCATTTTGTGTCAGTAAAAAGTACTACTGAAACTCCCAGTAAGACTGTCAGCCACAAATCCAAGGTATTTTTTGCAGTTGTCAGTAGGTGTAAGAGGATTATTTGTTTTGTAATAGTAACAGATGCCAGAAAGCTAAACTTTTTTTAAAATTAGGAACAATAAACTTTCTGCTGCTGCTTTGAGGTACAGCAGCTAGAATAATTTAATGAGAAGCGTTTTTTTTTCCTGCTAATTACTTAATTTGTGACAGTCTGAGGGCACAATTAAAGGCGTTGCTTCTGATTTTATGATAATGGACTTCTGCTTGCTGGCAATCTGAAACGTGGCCACACACTTAATTCTTAAGAGTCACTGAACTGGTATAGGATAACCTGTGGTAAATTTAAATATGGCAAGGTGCTTTGCTGTCTTGAATCGTTTGCTCTGTCATGCCAGAAAAAGTAGTAGCTTAAGTTCCCAGCTAGAATTATTGTCATACAATTTCCGGCATTCCTTTCAAACTTACTGTGGCCTCATGTTTTAATAATGGGACTTGCATAAACAGAAACATAAAACTGAATATAGAAATTTGCTGTCATGTTAATCTGCATCATTAGCTTCTTATTGTTTTATGATTAAATTATTTTGATTAAATTTGCGGTAACTGAGCATCATTTTCCCCCTGACCTTTATAAAATCCATTGTTTGAAAAAAATGACCATAGTATCTAAGAACTCCAAGGGGAAATATTTTTGCAGTTCTTGTTCATGTTATAACTTGTTTGTTGTAAAGGCTGTTGTTCGTAGCATGGGTGAGAAGTTTAATAAAGTCCTGGAAACCTAGCAGTGCAAACGTTTGAGGCTTCTTTAAGGGTTTGTCCTTCTGCTTCCTTACATCTGTATCCAGTTATTTTTTGATTCTTTGCATGCCTTTCATTATTAAGTTTTCCTCTCCACACTGCAACTTAAAACGTCCAATGGCTTGGTTCTGTTTTGTGGTACACGGCAACACCGACCCACTGGAACTGGAGGATGGTGCAGAGGTGTATTGGGAAGAGGAGAGAGTAATGCTGCAGCTGTTTGATTAGTAGCCAGTTTTACTGCTTAAGGATATTGATTTTTAGATTACACTACTTCCGCAATCTGCAGAAGACGCTGCTTGAATATGTATTTCTGTTCTTGCGCTCAGTAGCTTTGTTTCTTCTGCCCAGAGTTGACTTAAGTTGCAGAGGTTTAAATGGTAAAAATCCTTCCAGTGGAGAGAAGCTCTTCAGTTCTGTGGTCACTGTAGGGAGACAGTAAATAAATGCACAGAATGGCCTTTTACCTTTCTCATGTAGGCCCTTTAACAGAGATAATGTAAAAGTAAAGGCTTTTCCAGATACATCCAGCACTAGTTTTAAGTGGTGATTATTTATACTGTATCATGAGCTGGGCTGAAAAACATCAGCTGTATAACGAGACAGCATCAACAGCACTCTGTAGTAACTTAGGCAGGACCTGAAGAGTATGAAGAGGTAACGGAACTTCATTTAAATAAGCAGAAGGTAATGACCGGAGCTGGGATATAAAAGTGGTCATACTGCATTCAGAATCTTGACTTCCGGTAATAGTATTATTGGTTTTCTTCACTTGAACCTTCAGCCAGTGATTAAAGTCATGCAGTTTGTTTCCATTAGGAGGAAAATTTGATGAAGATCTGGTATTTTTTTTTTTAATCAATCTGACTTATTTAGAGGATATATGCAAAATCATGTTTTTCTGAGCCTGGTTGGATTTGAACACTGGGGAAATGGTTTCCTTGCTCAGCAGTGAAATTATGTTGGGTTTTTTTTTTTTAACCTAGCACATCTTCTGAAAAGCATCGTCTTAGTTCTTAGCTGTAGTTACTCTAGCAGCTTTTCTTCGTGTCTGCTTTTTTGGCTGTAACCCTTGCCTGTGCCCAGTCCTGGTGGTACAGTTCTAGAGCTAAGCAGGTGAACGCTCGGGGGCTGATCAAGCCTTTTCACTGTGTGCTGTTTAATTAGGCTTGGTGTGTAGGGAGAGATGAATGCAAACTCTCACTTGGAGTTTTAAGCAAGTTCCACATCTTGTTTAAAGAAAAAATAATGTTTGCTTACTTCCAGCACTATTACAGTTTTCTGGTTCCTGTATTTGATAAACCTCAAGGCACTTCAAAGGATTTCATGGGTATCAGAAAACCCTTGATTAGTTACCTCTCTAGTTATAAGTGCACTAGAATAATGTGCTTTATCAGCTTCCTGTGAGAAATTGCTCTCCCTCGTTGTGCAATCCAGTGCCAGTTTTCTGCATTCTGCATGTCTTTTCCCTGAAAGACCCTCATGTATAGTGCTCTGAAAAGTTGATCGTCCCAAAATATACAGTAACTTAAAACTTGCAGTTAAAAATGGAAATGAGACTTCCAGCTCATGTCTCTTCATTGCTAGCTAGCCTCTCCAGTCCCTTATGCAGTAGGTAAAACTAAATTCTGTTGAGTTCTTCTGCTGTCCCCAGAAAGACTTGATATTCTATGGCCCTGGAAATTTGTTGTAAGATTGCTGAAAATGTCTTATTTCTGCAGTGGTGTTTTTCAGGAGAAACATCTGAAACGCTTCTAGATGCTCTCGTTTCCTTGAAGTGATATAGGAAGCTTGCAATCTGCAAATCTTAAAAGCAGAGGAAATGGCCATCTCTTCCTGGGCAGGTTCATTGCTATATGCCACCAGTTACTTGCTCTTTAAAGCCATACTTTCAACTGGCCTGACTTGAAAATCTGGATTAGATAGGAGCAGAATCTTCCGTATGGCTAGAACTATGGCTTTCCAAATACCTCACTTTTTTTAAAAAAAGCTAAACAGCAGTTTTTGCAGAACTTCATTATAATAGAGCTTGCTCCCTCTTAAATAACAGTGTAGAAATTTTTATGTAGCCTTTATCAAGAGTTCATTATGGGCAGTTCAACAGTTATCACAGAATATACTTTAACTTTTTGTAACAAGCTCCTTCAAGGCTTATGTATCGCTGGTGCAGAAGCAGTAATGTCTCAAATCTGTCCTTTGAAAGCAAAAGTAAAAAATCTAGTATGGGTTGCATCCAGCTATTTACCTACTTATGATAATAGATGATTCTTATCTTTATTTTTTTACAGCCGTAATACTCTGCTCACGTGTTATTTTCTTCTTGAAATGGAATGACAGATTTTCCCAAATTATTTATCTGAAGGCTTGCTTCTGTCTTGTGGGTGGATTTTTTTCAGTGGAGTCTTTGTCCAGTTTCCTTAGTATTTGTATTATTCTGGACTTCATAGTGTAGACTCTATTTCTGTCATATAAAGAAGAAAGTTTGATTCTTAACAGAAAGTCCTGTGGTGTTGCAGTGTGCAGCTCTGCATAACAATTGAATGGAAATTATGTGAGTGCTGTGGTCCTCAGTGGTGGCTTGCTGATTATTTGTTTTAGCCAGTTTGCACCATGCCAACCAGTTTGCATCAAGGTTCTCAGAGTTAACAGCTGAGGATGCAAAGCAGGTTGAAACCCTACCCCCTGCTTTGAAAGAGGTAGTCCTCTCCCTGGAGGAAACAGAATGGCTATTTCACAAGTAATTTGCTCTGCATAGGCCATTACCCTAATGGGATTTTTCACACAGCTGGTTTGGATATACTGTGTTTTGGTGTTGATTACACAATCTGAAAAGTATCCCTTTACTTAGGGCTGTGAACCTGGGTGTGTTCTCTGGGCATTGTCTCCCCTGACTGGGAAGATCTGCTTTTGTCCTGTATCTGTTAGATTTTAAGGCTGTATGATATGGTAGCTGTGCTTTTTGAGCCACCTTAACAGTTGAGGGAAGTGGAGTACCTTATGAATGACTCTTTGGCATCACAGGGAATTTCACATCTGGAAAGACAAGCAACAGGATCAAATTAGTAATGCATACCACTGGGAGCGACTCAAAAGGAAACTGTAGTAATAGTGTTGTAGTTTGCGATACTGCCCCTGGGTAGAATCTGCTGCCTAGACGGTTGACTCTGCAAAGACAGTTCAGGTTATTGTTATGATGCAGTACTCTAACTATGACAGAGGGTGTGCTTTCAGAGTGCCCTCTCAGGGGGAAAATATTTTCTTCAATTTGCTTTCCCTGAACAAATCCAAAGCCCACTAAAAATCAAACAGCTGTAACCCTGTCCCTGCCTAAATAGTGGTTCTGTAATGTCTTTGGCACATGGCTACAAAATTTTTATAACAAGGATGTTTATCTTTCTCTTTTGTGCTTAAGCTTACTGGAAAAAGGAGAAGGGGGGGATGTTGCACATTTTTAACGTGTTCTAAAGGTCTTGAACAAAACTCTACATTTGCTGTGCTCTAAAGACCACAATATGCATAACAAGTTTGTTTGTTTGTTTTTTTAAGAGAAATTCATAGCAATTTCAAAGGTAACTAAGGTGACTCATGCTGGTTATGCTTTGCATGTTGGGCCAACTGGACTTGTCCAGCAGGTTTTCCAGCCTAGCAGACCACAGTTCGATAAGGATTCATTCTGGTCCAACTGGTGCTTGCTGCCCTATCATCCCATCTTCTTCTGATAGTGCTGATTGCACTGGATTGCCCCTTCCCCGCCCCACCCCCCCTTCTTTTTGATTACTTGTTACTACTCTAAGCTTTAAGTTTATATTTATGTAGGTGTCAGTAGCTATATCTGAGTGCTAACTAGTAATTTGAATCTCTTGGTGTTTGAGTAACTAAAAGCTCAAGTTCAATTCAGTGTGGCTGCTTGCATGCTTCGTGTTTGACACGCGGACAAAACAGTCTCAATAGAGTAGTTTAATTTGCCATATCTTGTAATACAGCTAAAGATACAGATATAAATGAAGATCTGAAGATCTCCATCTTTGGATGATGATCTCAAGCCTTTGTAGCAGTGAACACAATGGCTTATTCTGGCTAAAATGCATCATTACATCAAGGTTGTGTTGTTGGTTACCCATCCCACTTTTTTGACTGAATCTGATGATGACAGGTGAATCGTACTCTGCTTCTTCCATATTAAGGTTTGAACTGTCTTTCAAATTTATGTCTTTGCTGCAGTTCTGCAACAGTAAGACAGGAAAACCTTGTCAGTTTGTATTTTCAATATGTGCTTTATGACTGTAAAGGCTGCTCCTTTTCATGCCGCAGGATGAAATTGTAGGTTTTGTTGTAGTTGAAAGTATCCACTAAGAAAGAATTCTGTTAACACTGCATTTTTCCTCCTGGTGTCGGGTTGTAGATCACAGAATCACAGAGTTTAGGTTGGAAGGGACCTCTGAGGATCATACAGTCAAACCCCGTGCTCAAAGCAAGGTCAGTTAGAGCAGGTTGCACAGGTCCGTGTCCAGTCAGGTTTTTAATAGCGCCAAGAACAAACACTCCACAACCTCACTGGGCAACATGTGCCAATATTTGACCACTTTTAGAGTAAAAACGTGGGGGTTTTTCTTTTTTCCCTTCTATTGAAGTGGGATATCCTGTATTTCAATTTGTGCCCATTTCCTCTCAACCTGCCACTGGATACTACAGGAAAAGAGTGTGCCTAAGTCGTCTTCACTTCTCACCCTGCACCCCCATCAGGTACTTGGACACAGGTAAGATTCCCACTCTGGAGCCTTTTCTTCTCCAGGCTGAACAGCCCCAGCTCCCGCAGTCTCTCCTCATATGAAAGATGCTACGATCCCTTAATTGTCTTAGTGGCCCTTTGCTGGACTTGCTCCAGTAAGTCTGCATCAGACACTATACTGGGGAACCAGTGGTTCAGATGTGGCCTCCCCAATGCTAAGCAGAAGGGAAGGACCACCTCCCTCCACTTGCTGGCAATGCTTTTCCTAATGCAGCCTGGCATACTGTTTGGCCTGCCATGAGGATGCATTTCTGGCTCGTGGTCAGCTTGTCCACCAGGACCTCAGGGCCTTTTCTGAAGAGCCACTCGCCAGGTGTGGGACTCCGCACTTCTCCTTGTTGAACTCCCTGAAGTTCCTGTTGGCTCATTTCTCCAGCCTGTCTGCATCCCTCTGAATGACAGCACGACCAGATGGTGTATCCACTGCTCCTCTGGGTTGTGTGCCGTCTGCAGGCTTGCTGCAAACTTACAGAGGGTGCACCATGTCCTGTCGTTGACGCTGTTAATGAGGATGTTAAACAGTACTGGTATCAGTGGTGACGGTGAGTTACATCCCTAGTAACTGGCCTCCATCTGGACTTTGTGCTGCTGGAGGTGATGACTTTCTGTCCTACAGCTTTCCTTCTTAAAGCTGAAGTCCCAGTGTTGGCATACTGAATTACCCCTTTCTTGTGCTCTAAATGACTTTTCTCCTTTCCTCACATTTTATTTCTCGTTCTTTTCAGATATATATAGGGGGGAGGATGCAGAGAAGGAGTTATTGAATGCCTTCTTTGCTTCAGTCTTTACTGTTAAAGGCCAGCCCTCAGGAATCGCAGACACCGGAGATAAGAGGTAGAGATAAGAGGGTTGAGGAGATTCGGGTTAGAGATCATTCAGACAAACTCGACACCCACAGATCCGTGGGCCCTGGTGGGATGCACCCATGAGTGCTAAGGGAGCTGACAGATGTTATTGTGGAGCCGCTCTCCGTCTTTGAAAGGTCATGGAGAACAGGAGAGGTGCCTGTGGACTGGAGGAAAGCCAGTGTCACACCAGTCTTCAAAAAGGGCAAGAAGGAGGACCCGGGAAACTACAGGCCAGTGAGCCCCACCTCCATCCCTGGAAATATGATGGAACAGCTTGCTCTGGGCATCATCTCCAAGCATCTGGAGGAACAGAAGGTTATCAGGAGCGGTCAACATGGATTCACCAAGGGGAAATCACGCTTGACCAGCCTGATAGCCTTCTATGATGGCACAACTGTATGGGTAGATGAGAGGAGAGCAGTGGATGTTGTCTACCTCAACTTCAGGAAAGCTTTTGACACTGTCCCATAACATCCTCATAGGTAAGCTTAGGAAGTGTGGGTTAGATGAGTGGACAGTGGGGTGGATTGAGAACCGTCTGGCAGGTAGAGCTCAGAGGATTGTACTCAGTGGCACAGAGTCTAGTTGGAGGCCTGTGACTACTGGTGTTTCCCAGGGGTCAGTACTGGGTCCAGTGTTACTCAACATGTTCATCAACAACTTGGATGAGAGGACAGTGTACCCTCAGCAAGCTTGCTGATGACACAAAACTGGGAGGGGTGGCTGGCACACCAGAAGGCTGTGCTGCCATTCAGCGAGACCTGGACAGGCTGGAGAGTTGGGCGGGGAGGAACCTAATGAAGTTGAACAAGGGCAAGTGTAGGGTCCTGCACCTGGGGAGGAATAACCCCATGCACCAGTACAGGTTGGGGGCTGACCTGCTGGAAAGCAGCTCAGGGAGCCCGTGTGGACAACAGGGTGACCATGAGACAGCAATGTGCCCTTGTGGCCAAGAAGAACAATGGTGTCCTGGGGTGCATTAAAAAGAATGTGGTCAGCAGGTCGAGGGAGGTCATCCTCCCCCTTTACTCTGCCCTGGTGAGGCCACATCTGGAGTACTGTGTCCAGTTCTGGGCTCCCCAGTTCAAGACAGGCAAGGAACTTCTGAAGACAGTCCAGTGGAGAGCTACGAAGATGATCAAGGGACAGGAGTGTCTCTCTTATGAGGAAAGGCTGAGAGACCTGGGTGTGTATAGCCTGGAGAAGACTGAGAGGGGGTCTCATCAATGCTTATAAATACCTAAAGGGTGGGTGTCAAAATGATGGGGCCAGACTCTTTTCAGTGGTGTCCAGCAACAGGGCAAGAGGCAACGGGCACAAACTGGAACGCAGGAAATTCCATCTCAGCGTGAGGAAAAACGACTGTGAGGGTGGCAGAGAACTGGAGCAGGCTGCCCAGAGAGGTGTGGAGTCTGCTACTCCAGAGGTATTCAAAACCTGCCTGGACCTTGCCATCCTGAGCAGCCTGCTGTAGGTGAATCTGCTTTGGCAGAGGCATTGGACTAGATGGTCTCTGAAGGTACCTTCCAACCTCAACTATTTTGTGATTCTGTGGGAGGCGTGCCTCTGACTCTTTCTGACTTGAGCCCAGGATGTAACTGCTTCTCCACCTCCAGTTGGGAATTTTTGTGAAGACACCTGTAATTTTTAAAGGGAGGTGGGAAAAGCTGTGGCACTTTGGAGTTGTTCCTGTCTGTCAGTGTTTTGATGTGTCAGACCCTGTTTGTCAGCTCTGTTCCTGCTTGGTTAGTTGGTCAGCAGTAGTGATGGGGCAGATGAGTATGGGTAAAGTATTGTAGTAACCTGCTGAGTTGAAGTTACTAGAAATACAGAGCTGCAGCCAACTGTTCTTTTCTTGAAAGGGTAATAAGGGTAACAATAATAGCAAGCTCTGTATTTGTAGCATTTTTTAGTTACCTAGCTGCACTGATATTTCTTTTGATCAGAAAAAAGAAACACTCTTTCCTCTTTTCACTGCGATTCTGTGGTGCTTAGCCTTTTAAAAAAATTCAAACACGTTTCTCATAGAGATGGTGTCGTATTCTGAAATTTGCTCTGTTTTCGAAGTGACTTTTCTTTTTAATTCTAGAAAAGCCAATCTGTTTTTTAACAGATCTATCTATCTTACAGATATAACTTTTTTGTGCTTAAGATGTATTTTGTATTGTAGCCATACTTAAAATACTGTAGTTTTGATACACAGTACACTGAATATGACTTTCAATACTGTGGTATCAAATTACACAAATTTGATTTTGGACTACCTTCTCATTAAAAGTAAACATCACTGTTATGGATGAAACCACAAAAGTTTACTCTTGTGTTTTAAAAAAAAAAAAGAAAAAGTGTTCTGTGGATTTAGTATATGAAGTCATGTGCCTGAGTGGGAAGAACCCTTTCTCACTTGTAAAAAATCATTCTTGTAGAGAGACTAAAATGTAGGACCCACAGCCTCATCTGACAAAAAGAGCTATTTATGCAAATGCTGGACCTTTTTGCATTGACTGTGATGTTTCCATCATTGTCGCTGGCCTGAGGTTAAATGACAGAAAGTGCAAACTGTTAGAAAAACTTTTATGTCTTGGTGGTTCTCCTTAAAATTTTCAAATCCCTAATATCTGTCTAGGGTAGGGAGCAATAAAACATACATGGACCAAAATTTCTTGGGACATTTTTTCATACAAGTGAACTTGTGGCTCTGTGATTGTCAAAGCAGGTTTCTTGCCACATAAAATTGCACAGTCTTAGTGAGCTGCAGATCTTGCCTTTGCTCTGTGTAACAACTTAGCTGAGATCCTTCTATTCAGAGTCTCTTCAATTCTTGTTTTACAGAAATATGTTTCTTTGCTTCTGTCACTTATGATGTCACAGCTTTTTGGACATCCCCGGAGTGTTTAGAAGCTTTTAACCAGCAAAATGGTTGGACTCAATGATCTTGAAGGTCTCTTCCAACCCAAGTGATTCTATGATTCTATGAAAAGGCAAAAATTCATCTTCAGCTTATATACCTCTTCTTGGTTTGTGGTCATCTTAAAGACAGTCTTGTAAACTTTGTATCTTTATTTTGTGATATTGAAAATACACATTTTTGAACATAGATTGACAGTGTGTATTTCTACAATGTCACTAGGAATGACCAAGATGGTACTGAATATGAACTGAAGTGATAGCAGTTAATCTGAAGTATATTTACTGTTGGTTCAGATTCCTCTCTCTTTTTAGGACCTTGGTGACTGCGTGCTTCTGACTAGGTAATTTTTTGTGCATACTTCAAAACTTCTTAGGTTTTATTTTTAACTTTGAAGCTTGGCTATTTGATTTTCAGTATCCCTTAATAAACTTTACTTGTTGTTCTGATGTTTTGTCTCCTAAGTGTGTTAAAAATATTAAGAAGTATTCTTTCATGATGAGGAAAAAATTGGAAGGCTGCCCCATTGTTCCACTTCTCTTTTTAGGCTTCAAACAAACTTGATTTTTTTTTTTCTGACCATTATAACATCTGCAGTATGTAAGGTATTAGAGCTTTAGGATATTAGTTCATGAATGCATTGAGGTTCCTGTGGGTAGTTAATACTTAATGTATTTTATCTGTCACTGGGGAGGAATGTGCTGTACAGCTTGCTTCTTCTGCAAGTGGTCTGACTCATGAGCTCCAGATACTTCAAAAGGATTTCAGCACTCCATCCCATTCTTCAGGCTTGCAGTTGCTTTTCTAATAATAGAAGCAGCAAAACAGACAGTGGAGTTGCTTCTCGGCTGCTACAGTTTATTACCAGTGTGGTTATGAAAGCTGACATCAGTCGCAGTCCTCACATTTCACAGTCCACGTTTTCCTGTGTGGCTACCAGCACTGTGACTCTTGGACCTCTCCTTGGAAGCAGTAACCACCATATGCAACTGGGGTTCCAGTTCGGATGAACAGAACTACGAGTTGTGGGATGTTGGTGCCTCTACAACTCAAGCAGGGTTGTGGGGGCAGCATAAAATAGCTGTTGGAGACCTCCAGCAAAATGTGGAGGGTTATGTCCTGTGAAAGATGTATTCTTGTAAGATTTAAGATATACTGGAGCTATTGCTAAAATATCTGTAGTGAGCATAGCTTGCGTATCCTGACAGAATTTGTTAACTTTAGAAGTTTTCTTATTATATGAACTGCTTGCCTAGCATAATTGGAAAGAGGTGAAGCATTTGAAAATATATTGCCTGCACTTAAGTCAGTGGAAGAGATTTGCTTCGCTGAAGGTGAGCTAAGGTTTTGTTTTTATTGATTCCCAGTCACATATGGGTAAAAGGAGCCCTCTCTTCAGCCACAGACATCATCTCTTGTGCCAGTGAATTACAGAACTGAAGCAAACTGTACCCGTGAGGTCTTGAACATGCACTCCAGGAAAATTAAGTTGATCTTCAAAAGTAGTCATTGCTAGACCTATTTCCCAAAGGAACTGCTGTGCTTTAGGAAAAACATGGTTCTTGGGTTGGTCAGAAAGATGAAAGAGCCAGGGCATCTCTGTTGTCATTGTCTCCTGTTTTTAACACCTCTTACTGTCTGTTAATTGCAGTAAGAGTGTGGGCTGACTTAGGGCGTAAATATTGTGACTGCTGAAGTCCTCTTCACCACAAAGCCCATCTGTCTGTAAACTACAGAAAGAGAGGGTGGAAGCTAAGAAGAATGGATCTGAAAGCAAAAGGAAATGTGCATTGTTTCCTACAATGAAGTGCAGAGATGTGCAAAATGGTTTGTCACAGGAAAATGAAGATGGTGACTAGGACATCTTAAACCCAGGCTTGGGTTATTAACGTGCTGTAGGAACAACATGCCTTTTTTTGTAGGTTTCTTTTCCCTGCTGCTGCTGCTTCTCTGACTTCTCTATGACAAGCATTTTTCTTGATGATAATAAAAGGAAAAATTTGTCAATGCAGGTCAGTTTATTTAGCATCAACTTAGCTGTAAAAGATGCTTTTTTTGGGGTATCAAAATCTTGTTTGAAACTATTTTTACAACCTTAAGGTGTTTATAGTCTAATAACATTGAAATTCACAATACTTTTTTTAGTAAGGGTAGTTTCTTTAATAGGAAAAGAAAGAACATGTTAAGCAAAGCTGTGTTTAATGAGATATGATGTTGTATGGATGTTCTTTACCTCCTTTTCTGGACTGTACTTTTACTGATGACCTATATGTCTGTGTGTACTTAGAGAACAGTATAGGAAGGCTTCCTTGGCAGTATGAATTTTGGAAGGAATGGATGGAGTAGGAACAGCTATTTCTCTTGTTCCAATAGTATATGCCTGATTTTAAATAGGTGTATTTAAATACCTTCTAACCCTAAAATGTGTGCTTAAGAAATGTAAAAACTAACTGTATGCTGATTTGCTTAGTCCGTTGTTTTATTTTTTTTCCACTGTAGGCAACCAATTCACAGAGACAAATGCCTTTAACCTTTTTGTTGAGGGGAAAGAAACATCTTTAGTGTGTCTCTTTTTTTTTTTTTTTTTTTTNNTTTTTTTTTTTTTTTTTTTAGTGTAGTCTAGGCATGCTAAGTAATATTTAACCTCTAGCATCACTTCTGGGATTTCTTAAAGCCAGCTGTCAAAGAATCCCATCTATAAAGGAGAGACAAATGAGTTTTCACAGCTGTACATAGCTACTCTAGCTAAACTTTGCTTTGATGAGCCATTTGTGAATAAGAGTAAATCAGGGTTGCAACTTGCCAGATACAAATGCTCGAGTATGAGGAGGAATGTTTAAAATGTAGAAAACTGGTTGTCATGAGTTACAGTCACAATTGAATACCTAATAATAACCTTCCTTCTTTGAGAAAGCAGGGTGGCTTTTGAGGAAGCAAAGGAGGCTGTCCATTAATAATGCTGTTTATTTGTTACTGATTAGAACACTTAAAGAGTTTCCCTGACCTTGCCATAAAGCATCACTCTTTTCATGTTTTTTATTTATGGGATTAATGTAGTAGCTTTTAGATTTGGATGATGCTAGTGTGAGAATTGCATCTGGTTCCTTCACTGCCCATTTCCTAATGGCTGTTGAAATTTCTGGCAGAGCCTTTTCTTTTTTTTTTTTTCCCCCCCCTCTTTCCAATTCAGTGGAGAAATAAGAAGTTAAAACTCAATACGTTTTGAAATAATAAAATAATAAACCCAGGTATTCATTAGAACATAAGCTGTTAAGATGCCAATAAAATTTATGCTGATTCTTACAGCACACACTGTAGTGAAACGATCAGCTATAATGAAGAGACCGGCAAAAATTTCAGAACATTTTTGAAGTTTTAAAATGCAGTATGCAAAATGAAGTTGTTCATATCGATTGCTAGGCAATTAGGCAGAATACTAAACTGCTATTCTTGACAGGTATATTCAAAAGTATAAAATAAATCTACTGAATTGTTTGTTAGCTAAGTAGTCATTTGCCCAGCCTAATGATATGCTGCAATTAAAGTGCTTGAATATTTATTCGTAGCGTCACTTACATGCACACGGTTATGTTAAGGACATGATTACAAAGCAGCCAAGTGTTCTGAGAACTCTCAGTAGCTACATTTAGATGTGTAATAGTTCAGTAAAAATGTAGGAAAAAAACCTCTTCCTGCTTTTATTTTCTCTAAGCTCTGCAAGGATTAGCTTGTAAAAAGCTTGGTTTGCAGCTCATTGTCAGTGAAATATTTTCTTGATGTTTTAGAGATTTGTGCACATCTTGGACTTCTTTATATAAGAGAAGGATAAATCTTTCTGTCTTAGAGCGCATGCAATTGCAAGTAAACTTGTCCTCATCCTTTCCTGGAGAAGCCTTTTGCTTACACCACTAACTCACAAACGAAGTTCTCTTACAGCTAAGCCACTTCTGTCTCGATCTTGTGGGTAAAAGATGTCATTACTAATCAGGATTTTCTAGGTACCGAGTTTACTGTGATTTCAAATTGCCATGTTAAACTGATTTCCTACTCTTTCCTTCCTTTATATTATTCCACTATGTTAAACTGCATTTGCAAAAATCTAATTATTGCAAGGCTCTAGACACAGAACCAGTATCCTTCTAAAATGCACCCTAGCAATAGAAGGAAGCCTTGGGGGAATCTTTGCTGGTTTTCAGGCCCCTGAGTGACAAATACTTGTCTCTGAACTGGTTTTTGTCTTGTTAAAGTGGAGCAAAGCAGTCTTCCTTGTTCTGCTGCCATGCAGCTGAGGTTTTGATTTGAATGTTTCCAACTGCAGTGGAGGAATGTAATAGCACAAGTATTTCTTAAAGCAAACGGAGCTTCTTTTGAAAATGTCAGTGGGGTGAGAAAATTGAAGACAAGCACTTACTCCCCCCACTGAATTTAAAGGGACACTGTGAACTTAGAATTCTAGATATTTGAGGGGGTTTTTCTTCTTTAACAAATTGCGGTAATAGCAGTGGTTTTCCTGCACAGTTCCGTGGTCTACTGTTCTGTTTCCGATCCAGAAATGCTCTGTGAAGGACTTGCACAAACTGATTCTTTTCTCCTTGATAATCAGGTCAATCCATTGACCATAAAGCGTTATTAAGCACAAGAGACAGCCTGATTGCCTGAGGAGAAATGACAGAGGGAGAAGAAACTAGAGGGTGTCCAGCTGAATCACTGTGATTTAATAACTTACTACCTGTCAGCTGAGCCACAGAAGTTGAGCTATTAGCCTGGCCAGTTGGTAGATAAAATGAATTAGGTAAATCAATTAAAGAATTAAATCAAACTTCTTTTTTTTTTACCTTGCGTTTAGAGTTGCAAAACAGAGCCCACCTTTTTACTACTTCTCGTCTGAAACTTGTTAGTGCATTGTAAGCTGAACATGTGTTTTTGCCCTCTATTGTATTTAACCAGAGTAGGTAAAATACTCTAGGTAACAACAGAAGCTGCTTTTTCCTTTTTTTTTCTTCGACTGGGGCCTATCTGAATGTTTTGAAGTCAAACGTTAGTCTTCACCTAGTAAGCTAAAAATGTATTTTTTTTTCTAGCAAATTAAGCTTCATAAGTTATCCGCTTTAGTTGTTTTCAATTGCGTGCTACTTCCCATGGCTTACTTTATTTTAATTCTTCAGAAAGTTATATCTGGGAAACATTTTTGAAGATTAAAAATAGGGTTTTTTTAAACTGCTCTATGGTAGAATTGATTAGTACTATAAATTGATATGTTCCAGGGAAGTATCTGTAGTAAAGTAATCCATTTTTTCCTCTGAGTGATCTAGAAATAAAATAATTTTATTTGGAAATAATTAGCTACTTGGAGGAAACCTTATTTTGCAGATGCTTAACGTATCTAGTACTTAATTTTTATTACTTTTGGAAAGCCACAGTTCAATAAGACTATGGTATATTGGCTGTTTAATAAAGCCAGTGAAGTAATAATTTCAAAATCCATATGAGGTTGATTAATTTCCCTTTAAAACAATTCACGTTTCATCTTAGTTTCTTGCCTTGTGGGGTACTGCCATAGGTGTATCTGTGAAATACTTGATAAGAAAGGTGGACCATCAGCTGTGACTGTCACATCCAGGCATTTCCAGCTTCCATGGAGTTAGGACATCGGAGGGAATTTGCACATAATCAAGGAAGAGCGACAAAGGAGATCCTCCAGGTTCATGTTGAGAAGAATAAGAAAGGATCTGTGCTTAGCTTGCCCAGAGAAAGAAAAGGACGTTGAACATTATGGAATGAATAGTCCTCCCCACCTTCATATCTCTAGTCTGGTTTTATCTACTTTTAACCAAATACAGCATCTTATATTTTTTTAGTTTGTGTTCAAGTCTCAGTTCAGTACTAATTTGGGAGCTGTCAGAAAGTAATAGAAGTGGCAGTTTTCAAAGGTGTGGTGCTAACTGGATTTCTGCAAGGGCGGGGAAGCTATGCATGGATTGTTGCTTCTTGTCTTCAGTGTGTAGCCTATTGCTTTTGCATCAGTTAAACCACTGCTTAAAAGACAGTAGTAAAGTAATTAACTGTCCTGTGATGAGAGTTGTTCACTGCCTGGAGACCTGTTAATAACACTACTGAAGATTCAGTAGTGGAGGTGAAATATTTCCTTTGATATTAGAAATGAAAAATAATAGCCTGTGTAAGAGCCACTTAAGATTCTGAAGAAACACAAAAAAAAAATCATATCCTACATGCATGGGCAATGCATCTTACTTTCCCTTACGACCTTCATAGAGCTACTCTGCCCATTCTTTCCCTTTTACCTTGTACTGCAGTAACCTGCCCTTTTATCGAAGAGGGCCAGACTCTACTTGCTTCTCTTTGCCCCAATATCAGCATTAGACATATTCTGGTCTTTAATTTATGACAGACTTTTTCTAGTTTTCCATCCTGTATTGTTCTTTGGGAGACTGTCTTCTCTTTCACTATTTAGTTACTTTGTGATGATGGAATTAGCAGTTTTAACTCCTTTTCCTTACCTCAGCAGGTTTTTGTTAGTCAGTATAGATGTTGGATGATCAACAGCTGTAGCTTCCTCCTGACATCATTCTTCCCGCTGGAGTATCTGGTCTCTGGTCTACAAAATAGTGACTGATAGTTGCAGTTGTCTGAGCAGCGTTTTCTGAACCCACTTTCTTGCCTATAGCTAACTTGTTTAGATTTGAATTACTGAGTTTGTTTAATGTAGCATTTTAAACTTAATGATCCAACTGCAGCCTTTTTGTTTTGCTTTTACTGGATTGGTTTAATAATAGTAAGTGTAGAAATGAAACAAACTTGCCAAGTTTAAAAAAAAAACAAACAAAACACAACAAAAAATCATTTTTGACAACGTGATTTTTTTTTTTTTTTAATCTGATGAGGTGAAACAGTTGAATTTGAAAGCTGGGTCAAAGGCTTATGTAATTTTGAGACCCTAAATATAGAATGGTGTAATGACACAAAGAGATCAATCTCTGCATATGTTCTGGTGGAGTATTTTTGTTTTGTTTGTATTCCGCGCATGCAATTTAAAACTAAGCTGGATACCCTCTGCTTGGAAAAATGGTCTTGCTAATATTCCTGTCTTATGCTATATGCCAATTGAAATTGACATGTAGCATGTAGGTTTCTTTATTACAATTGTCTGGCTGTGGGGTCTTTGGGGGTTTTTGTTTTGTTGACAGTAAAATTTCCATGTGGTCGTTGTAAAATTTACCTTTTTATTTATTTATTTTTTTAATAGTAGTGGAATGGGGTGATGATGTTAAAGCAGTATCAGAAGATGAAGCCATGGTGCTGGTGAACCATCAAGCAACGGGTGATGTCTGCACTCTGATGATGTGCCTTCAGGATAAAGGCACGGTAGGCTACAACCGGGGAGCGGGGATAGCGCGATCCGTTACCTTGGGTGTGCTTGCATCTGTGTGCGCTGCTGATGACTGACTTTTGTGTTTTAATCCACCAAAAAACCTCAAGGGCCTGAATAGGAAGCTGTTGTTTAGCTTTAGTTTAATGTGACAGCTAGTAGCTTGGAGCAGGTTTTAGACCGTAAATGTTGCCTTTCAAGAAGGTCAAATACAAGCTGAGTCAGTGTGCAACCAGGCTAGATTAACAGAGAGAAGCAGATCTCCTCCCAGGTAATCATGTACTTGACTCTTTCACCCTCACCTCATGCCCGTGTGCGGCTCATGCCAACTTTGCTCAAACCAACACAGGTCTGGATTCTTGGTTATGACTTTACTCCAGCATGGACTTTTTCCTCAAAGACAGAAGCTGGTTGTGTACAGGATTTTGGTAGGAGTTCAGAAACTGAAAGTGACTACTCTGTGAGGGCATGTCCAAGCTAAGATAGCTAGCCAAGGTGAAAATTGGTTGTGCAATTGTTTCACAAGCTCTTAAGCATTTCTTGGTGAGAAGTGCAACTAGTGTCAATTTTTTCATGCATTGTGGTTCAGAAAATTCACATCTAGGTGTCCTGGTTTGAGGTAAAACAGGACCAATTTTGTTCAGTAACTCTGCTTTCTAACTAGGCCTCTTCTAACTGCTGAGTGTAGTACTGGAGACTAGAGTATGGGATCCAAAGAGGAAATTAAGTGCAAAGCAGGTGGAAGGGGGTATGTATAGATTAGGCTATAAAGGGTGGGAGGCACACCTGGCAAGCTGAAAAAATGCATCAGCTACATCCCTCCTAGTGTCGTCGTCTTTCTTGCAACCATACAGTGAAAAAACAAGGAAAACAACTGCTTTTTGTTGCATCTGCACAACTTGTAACTGGCACTGTTTTTTTGGTGTATATTAATATAGATTGAGTATACACTGTATATACACCAGTCATTTAGCACTTTTTGAGAAATTTTCACAGATCTTACTTATGACAGCAGAGCTGATTTTAAAAAAACAACACAAAAACCAATAAAACCCAAAACCCTCAAACAAATCAAGCTCAAAAAAGAAGGTATGAAAATGCCACTCAATATTGAGCAGAGACTAATTCCTTTCTTTCTGCTGTAGCCTAGAAAAGGCTGTGTTTTAAAAGTGCTTGTAATCACTTTAGTGTCTTTTGGAATTGAGAAAGTTAGATATATATGGTATTCTGTACTGTACCCCGATGAGTAGAATGGCAGAATAAACACACTTTAATTCCCTTTATCAAAATTATTTATAGGACAATCTTGTGATAAAGATATGACTGAGGATATAGTTCTGTGGATATGTATTGCATATAATCTTCATTGTTGGTGTCCCAGGTGTTTTAAAAATCATAAAGCTTCATTGACTCATGTATGTATACTATTGTATATATAAATCTAAGCCATATTTATCCTGTTTAACTCCATAGCTAAAAAGCTTCAGTGAAGACAGTAAGTTTTAGTGAACGTAGAAGCTGTTAAAAATGGAGGAAGATTTTGAGATGGCACGTAGTCTTCCCGTGGAAACTGTTAGGTTTGTGGGTTTTCAGAAAAGCAAAACGTCCTTAAAATCACTATTTTTCCCCTAAAATAATTGCAGTTCATTGCTGTTGGAATCTACATGTCCGGACCCTAGTATGACTTCAATGTTTTTAGCTAATAAAGAAATAAAAAAGCACGAGCTTCAACACATGCTTAAACATAGCATGAGTAGTACAAGTGGCTAAAAATAATGAGAAAGATCAGGATAGTTTATCCTTGATAGAACTTGCTGAATCAGGTGTTTTTAAATAGCATGCTTCATATTTCTGAACAGAAGAGAATTGTCTTTACTTTGAGTGACTCTGAAACCACGGGAGAAAAAAAAGCCCACAAACCTACCTGTCCAAAACAAATCATTATACAATAGGCAACTATTTAAATTAGGCATTTTTATTTAAATACAGTTTAAACTTGACATGGAGTCCTTCACAACCTTGATACTCATCTGTTACTAACAAAATAGTAATTTCCAAGAATTGTTTTTATTTAGTTTAGGGTGGTTAAGCTGCACTAATTGCTAAACACTTTACTACTCAGCACTTTTTAGCTCTCAGAGTATTTTGTGAAGGTGAAAGGTTCGCTTCTATTTCATACAGAAGGGCATACAAAGAAGTAAAACAGCTTACCAAAGGCAGCTTCTCAGTGGTGATGGTGCACTAGCAGAACTAGGAAGACCTTCCTCCTGTGGCAGTCCAAAATTTAGACCAAAATTTAGTCCAAAATAGACTCAAACTAGATATAATCTGCAAGCACTTAACTGTTTAATGCTGTTTTTAAAAAATGTTAATTTAAGACATCAGAAGTGTTCCATTTAATGTTTTTCTGTGTGGTGAGGTAGAATACTGACCTGTTTTTGCAACTTGACAATGTTTCCTAAGGGTCATGTCAGCAATTGTGATGATCTTTTCATCTAGTGTTTTATGACTTCTTATATGCAAATGATAGTGTAGCCTATCTGTTTTAAGGAAAGCAGTAAGCTGAAATACATGTGTTAAGATGTTTCTTGTTTTTCAGATTTGTTTACGTGAATAGGGAAAACGTTCTCTTATTAGGGCCGTGGAACTTGGCTAAAAGTTGTAATTTTATGTAAGGACTGGACTGGTATTGTTTGACTAATACATCTTAAAATAAGACAAGCCACACGGAGTGAGGTTTCAGCTGAATCAGAAGTGACTTAGTTAAACAATTTATATAGTTCAAGAAATTGTTCCAATTTGTGGAAGCAAGTATTAAAACAAACTTGGTAAGTTAGCTGAGCTCTCATAAACATTAAAGGTTATGTGTTTAACAAAGAGGAGTAGGTTAAAATGCTGCTATTACTGCTTTCCAACTGGATTAGGACTGATAAATGGGGCTATTTTTTCTGATTTTGTGCAGAAAGCAGAGCCCGGAAAGGATGCAGTGAAGAGAATGTGGAGCTTGCAGCTGTTTGAGTGCGAGTTTCAAGACATGCCTTCCCAGGTTTCGTTGTTAAGTTAGAGATGCTTGAAAGATGGAAGTCAGTCAGTCTATTCAGGTTGCTTTGTTATGAAATCTGTGTAGAGTGAAATGAAAATGGGCCTGTGAATAGGAGGCACCTAGATTTTTTTTATAAAATAGGTAAAAGCTTTTTCTACATTCTGAACTTATTTAAGCAGGAAAGATCAAGCAAAAAGGACCTGAAATGACATGCAAAAATTCTTTCAATCCATAAACAACTATGAGTCTGTGCTCAAAACACTTCTGAATGCCTTTGCTTAAACCTCGTTGAAAGGCAAGAGTCTGATCTGATAAGCATTGTTTCATTCCTGAGGATACTAAGTGCAAGAGCCACCACTAATATCTTGCAGTGTCCTCTGTTCTGTCCTTGGTAGCAGAACAGAATGAATATCCATTCATCTAGTTCGCCTTTTGATTGCAAATGAGATAATTGTGTCTTGTTCTTTGAACTCCTCCTTTTTGGCTTTATGGCTTAGAATGTGTGTATATATTCATTATTTCATACATAAAAATATTTCCTCTTTGTATTTCTTACCACTGCCCAGGCGTATAGGCAGATTTGTCATCACTGGGCTCTGGAGTTTGGCCCACTTGCAGCAAACTGCCTGTGTGTTTTATCTCATTTATAACTTGTATGTCACACTGACGCAGTTGCATCACTCCTCAGAAAGACTGAGGAAGCCCAGGGATGCTAGTTAGAAGCCCTGTGTCACCTAAAACATGGTGAGGTGGACTTCAGACTCTGAAGAGCAATGATCAACTTTAAGGATAAGCCTACTGTTATCTAAATAAAAAGACAGTAAAAAGTGATATGGGAGGAGAGAAGCACTAGCATTTCTGGGCAGGAGTTCCTCCTCCAGGATTGCCATAGAATGTCTGGGGACCAGCGTTGCCTCGTCAAAAGACACAAACCTTTTATTTTCAGGAAAGCATATTATTAAGCTTGCTTATCTCCTCCGGTAAAATAAATTATGTTGCTTTAACTTCTGCTTGATATAATAGAACAATAATTGTCAAAATGCCAAAGTAGTAGATGAACGCTGACAGTCATATGGGTACTGCTGCAGGCTAGATCATCATCAGTGGAATTTTGGTGGTGTTTCTATCAAAGGATATGGTTCCATACACCAGCCTGTCATCTTTGAGCTGGTGTGTGGGCATGAACTTCGGGTGTTGTAGTGCCTTGAAGAGCAATAACACCTCTCAGTGATGCTTTTTTAAACTCTTGTCCTTAGGGCACACCTTTTCTTTCAGTTTTTTTCCTTCTCCCCTGAGGCTTTCTAATTTACTGAAATGGAAAGAATGCGAGTCTCTGCGGAGAAGAATTTCTGCTTTAAGATCCTCTCTTTTATTTGATTTTATTTGGTTGAGTGCACCCTCAGCAAGTTTGCCAACAACAGGAAGCTGTCTAGCGCAGTAGACGTGCTGGAGGGAAGAGATGCCATCCTGAGGGACCTGCACAGACTTGAGAGGTGGGGCCCATGCAAACCTCATGAAATCCAACAAGGCCAAATGCAAGGTCCTGCGTGTGGGTTGGGGCAATGCCAAGCACAAATACAGGCTGGGCGGAGAATGGATTGAGAGCAGCCCTGAGGAGAGGGATTTGGGAGTACTGGTGGGTGAAAAGCTGGACGTGAGCTGGCAACGTCCACTCACAGCCCAGAAACCCAACTGCATCCTGGGCTGCAGTAAAAGCAGCGTGGCCAGCAGGACAAGGGAGGTGGTTCTGCCCCTCTGCTCTGCTCTAACGAGACCTCACCTGGAATACTGTGTCCAAATTTGGAGTCCTCAACAGAAGAAGGACATGGACCTGTTGGAGCAAGTCCAGAGATGATGGAGATGATCTGAGGGCTGGAGCACCTCTGCTATGAGGACAGGGTGAGAGAGTTGGGGTTGTTCACCCTGGAGAAGAGGCTCTGGGGAGGCCTAATTGCAGCCTTCCAGTAGCTGAAGGCATCTACAGGAAAGATGGAGGCAGACTCCTTATCAAGGACTGTAGCAATAGGACAAGGGATAACAGTTTTAAACTGAAGGAGGGTAGAGTTACATTAGGAGGAAATTCTTTACTCTGAGGGTGGTGAGATACTGAAACAGGCTGCTCAGGGAAGTTGTGGATTCCTCATACCTCCAAGGGTTCAGGGCCGGATTGGATGGGACTTTGAGCAACCTGGTGTAGTGGTAGGTCCATCACAGGGGGATTGGAACTAGGTGATCTTTAAGATGCCTTCCAACTCTCATTCTATGATTCTATTTTATACAGGCCTGGGGATAGCTGTATGAGAAAACATTTCACCAGTATTAGTCTTCTTGAGTGGGGAGTTATAACTAGGAAATAATTTTTCTTTTATCACTCACAAAGGTCTTTGTTCCTTGGGTGCGTAGCATCAAGTAAGAAGCACCACTGGCAGATAGGAAAGGATACTGGCATGTCACAGAGAAGAAATGGATGCTTGTTTTAAAAGCAAAACCTTTCATACCTTTCAGAGCTGTCCTTTTCCCTCAGCCATGGTTTCCTTTTCCACTTCGGTGATGCTAGAGGGTCCAGAAATGGGTGCTCTTGCGTTATCCAAGATCTTCAAATAGTTAAATAGCTTGCTAGTGTTAAAAAAACACAAAAGTTGAGGGGTTCTTAGTGTTCTCTTCGGCAAAGATAGCTAACTTCTAAATGTGACATTCAGATTTCTCTGGGAGATGAGTGAAATCTGGGAGATTGTCTAAGGCAATAAAGTATCTTAAAGATTGTTTGGCAGGTGTGTTCTTGCAACTGTGTAAAAACTTCACTTTGCTGAGCATCCGGCCGCAGCTGCTAAAGGATAAGTAAAAGAAACAGGGTATGTGACAGTTATCTTTCTGCAAATATATAACCTGGGATTCATTTATAGCTTCTGTGGTCTAAAGGGAGAATAGGTAATCAGAGCACTCCAAGAGATAATTAGGTTTCTTTGGAAGAAAGACTTACTGATACATGCAATTCTAGAGACAAATTGCAAATTATCGAGCTGCTTTTACAAAACAGAATTTATGCATGAAATATGATCTACTTCTTTCTACAAACTCCACACAGATATGTGAAGATGTGAAAACAGGTAAAAGCCACCATCTTTAACTGTATCAAACTGTTTTGTTAGAAGTATTGTTGAAGGCATGGATGTGGATTCTGAGAATTTCAGTTACTGTGTACGTCTCCGATGTTTGGAGAGAAGCATAGTGTACACGTTAGCAATAGATGTAATCAACTAGTACATGAACTTTACATTGTGTTTTATAGAGGAAATCTTTATTTCTTGGACTACTTTCTTTCTGTCTTTGCTATGTATCTTGGACAACTGAAAGATGCCAAGCAGAAGGTACCTGTTTAAGTTTCAAAAAATGATCTTCAGGCAATCAGAGAAATGTCATGGTTCACCACATACTTTTTTGATAGTGATAAATGGGAAAGTACTCCGTTACATGACTTTAAGTTTCACTGAACGTGGATCAGTCTTCGTGTGGCCTTATAACATATGGAAGAGTGAAGGCACTTAGCCTCATGTATGATTGAAAGCACGTAAGAGACACTGGATTTTCCAGTTTTGGAGAGCTGATTCCTACCCCTCTCAAAATCTCCATGTAGGACCTACAGAGGGGAAAGATCTCATGAGAGAAGCTTTTCCCTTCTGTTATTTACCTCTTCTGGAGTAATTATTTTCAAAGGACTGAGCAGGTATAGTATCTGCCTTCACTGTCCTCTAAGAAGTGATAGTCAAAAGTGAATCTGATGGCTCAGCCTCTATTTTTGCCTTCTCACTGTGCTGCTTGGCTGGTACAAGGAGCATGACTTAATGAAATTCTCAGGGATGCATGTGCCTGCTCTGCCATGAGAGAAATCAGTAATGGCATGTGGGCTGTACATAGCTCTCGGTGAATGCTGCTGTTCGAAGATAGAGAGAGCACGTATGGAGCATGTGCCTGTCAGAAGCATGAGAACAACGCGATCTCATCCCCAAAATCACCAAGTACAAAAAATATAAGGAAACTTTTTTTTTTTGTAGTAGACATAAAACAGTTGGAGATTTCAAATACAGATCTGTATTGTTTTGCGTACTTCAACAAATGCTGAAAATGGTTTTAATTTGCAGCTGGCTTAAAATTGTGGTGGTATCTCAATAAGCAGCATTACACTACCTGTGGGAAGAGACGGAGTAGAAATTACTCTAGCATATGGCTAATAGTGTAGAACTGCATATTATATTACAAAAAGTCAGAAACTTCATCCTGCTTTTGATGGAGAAGTGTAGCACCTGTCTTGCTTTATACTTTGGGGCATACAGGACTTTATTCTATATACTTTCTAGTTTCATTGCTGTTGCGAGGGTGACAAGAGTGTGACCAGTATATGCATAATTCTCTGTTCTTGATATTTGTGAAACTTTTTTTTTGTTTTAACTTTTCAGGTTGTCCGTCAGATGATGTGGCTAATGGATCATATTTTTAAGTATACAAACTTTGGCATTGTGTCTCTAATCCACGGGGACTTCTTTATAAGACAGGTAAATGGAAACACATAATAGTACTTTGATTTATCCTTATATTTGGAACAGTGTGGTGTTATGGGACTTAGTCATTACCTCCTTGGTGGTTTGTCGGATGAAATTACTATGCTGCAGTGTGTGTATTTGGGTAGAGCTTTCTTCTGAAACTGTATTTCTTCCAAGCTTCTTTTATTATTTACCTAGACACAAGTGTTTACTCCCAGTTATGATGGGAGCCTTTTGTGAGAGGTGTACAGGCAGAGTACATAGGAGTCCTTTTTGTCTCTCTGCTTCTGACTGCCCGTTGTTGGTGCCTGTCTTTTTTCCTTAGTGACCTTGAAGCTCTGCAGTGAGTCTGGTTAGGTCACTGTTCTGACTGTCAAAGTTTCAGATAAGGAAAACCAGGACCATCCCTTTTGACGGTAGACCAGTTTAAGGTGGTGATGGATCTGCATAAATAGTAATTAATTGATTCTTGAAGGTTAATTGTTATTTGAGCGCCAGGAAAGAATGTGTGTTGAGCTCAACATCTCAAATGTTAAGGAGTGAAAACCTCAGATTATGTCTTAGCGTTTGGGAGTTGTGTTGTTTGGTAGCTGTTGATCAAACTGCACCGTAAAAGTCGAAGCTTCAAAGTACAACGATAAAGTTGAACCCGCTGCCAGTTATGTGAACTGTGACATGCAGCATACAGGCTTCTTCCTGTCCTTATTTTTATTTGTCTGGACTTAAAATGTATAGGCAGACAGAGAGAATTAATGAATTTTCACTTTACAGAGAAGGAAAATCTAATTTACTCAATGAAATAAAGAACTGTTTTATACAGCTATACACAGCTAAAGTGAGATTTCTCACTATGACTAGAGGCATGGTTAGAAAACCTCAGGCAAAATTAGTTAATAAAATAAAGATCTCTAGAGATACTACTGTGTACTGTGAAAGTATGGAAAGGAACAGGGTTTGACACTTCGTAAAATATAAATCTGTTTTGGTAGTTAAAATTCACAAAATACACATTTTGAGGTATACATGGCTGTCAGCTTGTTAATTGTAATTTCTGAATATGGTGTTGCATTTCCTGTTACAAAACCAATATTACTGAGCTGCACACACTAAGGCTTTTCCTCATCTTTGTAAAGTGGCTGATATATGCAACATCATAAATAAAATTATGTCATCGTGAGTCTAAATATAAACCAGTTGAAAAGAAAATGTTTCTTGGCTGTTAGTTAGCCTTTAGGTATAGCAAAAAACACTTAAGGTGAGTGAGTAATGATCCTTTGCGTAACTATAGAAAGGGCCTAGTAATATTTGGATGAGCAAATACTTCATTTTTTCCCCTGTAAAATAATGTAAGTTGATCATGGAACAATACATCCTATTTGTTAAAAATGGACATTAGCCTGATTTTCGTGGGCAGCACTGATGGCAGTTTTAGGAATGCTTCTGAGGTCATCTAGATGTTGACTAGTGTTTTCTCTTCTCCCATTGAAAAGTTTATTGGAAACAGACTGTCAGTTACTTGCCATTTTGGTGATACAAAGTGCATGGCATCCTGAAGAATTTGTCAGCCATCTCCTGCTACCTGTTTTCTTTCCTCTAAAGGAAAGAAGGCTGAGCCTGTTGTCTGTGATGGTGATCAACTAGCCATGGTCTTCAAGAATGGGTTGTATTACGGAGCTGCTTGTGTATGACTGACTCTCTTTTCTTGACAGCGTGTTAATTTCATGTTATCTTTCAGGACTCCACTAGCCGTTGCTTTTAAACAGTCCTCTTTCCCATTAGTCCAGTAGATTTTTCTGTATCACAGCAGCATCTTAAACCTTACAGAATTTGCTGAACAGCAATTTATCCACCAGTTGTATTCATTAGATTTGTTTGGGAGAGTTTTAATACCTAACATGTTAAAAGTTTATCATTCACTGCTGGTTTTTTTAACTACTGTGCTATCCTGGAGTCTTGTGGTCTGGTGGGAAACGACTGTTTTAACTGAAGAAGAGTTGTTGTTCTTTAATTGCATTAATATGAGCAGGCAGAGCTTTTTTCTTCCCTTTAATGAGGCAAGTTTGAAGTAATTGCAGTCAAGAGATTTCAAAATCTAGGAGAAACTTTCACAAAACTTGTCTTCAATAAAATATTGTTTCTTGTTGTCTTCCACTCAACCCCACTGTTTTCCCTTTTCCCTGCCAGAAAACCAATCCAACCACCAAAGAGTGGAAGGTTTTTGGTGGTTTTGTTGACATTTCAGAGAAATAAAATCACCTCTGCTGAGGGAAGCTTAAATTTTCGACTCCTGTGTCTTTAGAGTGATTTGGCAAAGTCACTTTGGAGCACTCAAAAATTATAATTGATGCAAATTAATTCCTGTGAAAATTTGGGTAGTTTGCTCTTGCTGTGTGTGGAAGTGGGAAGAGAAAAGATTGTTGTTGAAGATATTGAAAATACTTCTGCAGTAATTAAGGATAAATCTTACTGTCTTAAGTGAAAAAGTTGTGCTAATACATCAAAGAGGAGAAATGAATGAGGGTTGTGTTTTATTTTGGGTTTTTTCCCTCATCCCCTTGGTCCTTCAGGTTTAATTATCACCTGGCTACATCCTGTATACAGCTAATTATCAAACTAGAAGCTGGTGTCACACAGTACCTTGTTGGCTAGGGAATCTTGTTTTTATTGTTGTAGGCTTTCTTTAAGTTCACACAAATAAAATCACTTCTCCTCAACAGTTTCCCTAAGGGGCAGGAACCTGCACACATCACAGCCCAGTACTTTCCACCCCCTGCCTCCCCAAGCACTAAGTGTTTCCATCAGTGTGCTGCTTTCTGTTGAGACTAAGCATTCAAGCAGCGCAGATTTGGGAGAGATCTGTGGTTGTGCCATGGTAACTGAACTCAAGCCTGGTCTTAAGGGCCAGCTGTGTCCTCTGCAACATCTGTTTGAAAACGGGATGCAGGGAGAGGTGCATAGCAGGATATGTAAGCAAAGATGGTGTTTGGCTTGCAGAAATTACTGATCACACGTGGACCTCCAAGTCACAGCTTCACCCCTAGATTGTCTTTGCAGAAATCAGTTTAGCAAATTCCATTCAGGACTCAGTAACAATTGGCGAATTCTGTAAATGCATCCTCCCGGTATGTGGAGTTCCCGTTTACAGTCCGGATGTTGCTCTTGCAGAGAAGTCATCAAATCAGGAGCTTCATCCTCAATTTCAAGGGCTTTTTTTCAGCCTTTCTGTAAAGTAGTATTAAGTCAGCCACCAGTGGGTACTCGGAACAGTGCTTTGTGTCATCACAGAAGCTTATTTGTATCTCTGAAGAGAGAGCAAAATCATAGAAATGTAATAATTATCTGTGTTAATGTTATCTCTTTTAAGCATTCATTTTATTTAGGTAACGTTTTATCCTTACAGGGAAGAGCACACCGTGACCACCAGCTTGTGTTACTCAAGGAGCATCTAGAAAAATATTACAGGAGCCGTAATCGGAAATGGATTGTTTTATTTCCAGAGGGTGGCTTTCTTAGGAAAAGGAGAGAAACAAGCCAGGCATTTGCCAAGAAAAACAATTTGCCATTTCTTAAACATGTCACCCTGCCGAGACTTGGGGCAACGCAAGTAATTCTGAAAACGCTTGTAGCGCCGCAAGAAAATGGAACTCCAGCAGGTGGAGATGCTGTGATAAAAGGTAAAGACCACTTCACTGTTCTGGATAGAAAGCAAATTGAATGTCCAAGATCTGAGCGAAGCAAAACATTTTGTGTTGAATTTGTCTCTTCAGATGTCAGATACATCCATAATGCACCATCATGTTTATAGAAATGTTTTCATATTTGCTTTTAGTTCCACTAAGTTTGTGGGGTTTTTTTTATGTTGAGACACACAAAACCAGAAAACCTGTTTTCCTCACAGTGTGGCTGCGTGAATGTTTGTCTTGGTACACGTGATGGGTTGAGCAGACACTGGAATGAGCACCCAGAGTGGGCGAGAAGGCGGGCTGCTCCTTTCAGCACGATCGATGGTTTGCACTGGTTTACAGTAGTATGGAACCATAGTAGAAGTATTTCTGGAATACGCAAACTATATTCAAATTTTTATTCCTGACTTTAAAAGTTTCTTTGCATCCAGTACTGTATGCATCATTCCCCTTCTTGAACTATTTTGTATTGAGTTCAAGTTTTTCTGTTCTCTACAGCTTTTTATGACGACTGTCCCTTTTGTTGCTGGAGTTAACTGTCACTGATGACTAGATGTGAAGGATTGTTTTGGCTGTCTTATGTTAGCAGAGTTACGAGGGAATAAGAATATTCCTGCAGCATATGCCTGTAGTTATGGGACTTGGTGCTTTTAGTCTCTCAATTTTTAAAACTAACTTCTTGGCACACTCAGAGAACGGGGTCGTATCTTAACCTAGTTGTGGATTTCTGTTACTTATAGAAACAATGGATTGGGGGTTTGTGGTGGTTTCTTACTGGTGGGTGGTGCTGGTGCCATAGCCAAATTATTGTAATTGTTTAGCAGTTTCAACCAAAGATCCATCCTAATGAAGCCGCTTCCTGTGCTGAAGTTCAAATTTCAGGGTTAGCAGGAAGCCGTATATAGAAATTGTTCCCAGATTTTTAATTTTGAAGTTAATCTTGTCAACATAGGAAATAAATGGTGATTAAGTTCTTGCAGGAGTGGAGAGAAGACTGTACATGAACTGAAAATCAAGCTGTGGAATGCATCAGAATTATTTCCTTTCAGGCTACATTCAGAAAAGAAAGGTTGAAGAAAACCCTTGTGTCTTAGAGGATTTTAGATTTAAAAGAGAAACAGAATACCCTAGTCCTTGTTAAAAGTTTTATTTTTTTAAGGCGAGAAGTTTGGCCTGTTCCTGTTCTGTTTATTTCCATCTCAAAGGCAAAAAGGTATGAGAAGTACGTAGTTCCCCAAATGTGAGTTAAAGGCCTTCTGGTTCTGGAATGGGACCAAAAGCACTCGTCAAATACCAGTTTTATATTTTCATACTCTTAGATTGCTGTCAGCTTAGCTGAACATCAAACCTGGCTGCTTCTTTTTTTTATTTTCCTTTTTCCTTCCTTTTTCCTTCCTTTTTCCTTCCTTTTTCCTTCCTTTTTCCTTCCTTTTTCCTTCCTTTTTCCTTCCTTTTTCCTTCCTTTTTCCTTCCTTTTTCCTTCCAGCAGTATGATTCAGACTCTGGAGAAATGAGCATTTTATAGTAGTTGACCTAACTGGGTACTAAAATAAAGGAATTGTCTCAAAAGTACAGTGGAACAACATCTGTCCATCCTACTCAAAAGACAGAAGGAAAGATAAGTGGGCAACAGTAAGAAAGAAATGTGTGGGTTTATCTATCATTCTTTCAGAGTAATGGGCATAAAAATAAAAGGGATGAAAAAGAGAAGTGAAAGTAGGTTTTGCATGCTAGGAAAGAGTAACATTTGATATATATGAAGGCGAGGTACTTAAGTCCTCTCTTCTCTTAAGCTCACAAAAATGTTTCTAAAAACTTCCCTTTCAGAGATGTATGAAAGGTTAATTCTTGATTTATATCTTGTATAAAAGACTCTTCCTCTAATCTTCTGCCTTCCAAATGCTTTTACTGTTTTTTCTTGCCACTTCCGAAAATTTTTGGAGAATGTTTGTTAAGTTAAATGAGATATAATTGTATAAATTGATATGGTTATAATATAAAGTTAGGAGCCTAACAAGTTAGTGATGATCTTTACTTTTTCTCTCTTATCTTTCCCTTTTTTTAACCACATGAAAAAGAACTGACGCAGTGAAATCAAACTTGTCTGTATCGTCTTTGGGTTACTGTTATTGACTTGTGGGTGCTAGAACTAGAGGTAGTGTATGCAGTAAAGGTTTTGCCAGTGCCTTGCCTAGAGATTGCATATAAACTTTTTGTACGTTATTACTGGACTCTCTTGCTTGGGAAGTGACTTGTGTGTCAGTAGCATCGCACTTGAACTTCATGGTTCACTAAAAACATTTTTCCTCTGTGCTGCTGCTTCTCGTGCTCTATAATGTCTTATTTAACAATGCTAATGGTGTCCTGGGTTACCAAATTATTCATTGTACTATAATAAGCTTTCTACTCCATTATTTATCATTCTCTCAATCTTTTTGTTAACTGCCAAGCATTACTGATAATGATGGGGGTTCACCTCCCTCCCCCACCCAATTTTAGTTAAATTGGTTTAGAGTAACTCCTCATCATCAAAAATTACGTCCCCTTCCTGTTGAGTTTCCTGGGTAGCTATGTTATGATTAGTCATGATACACGGTTGTGGTGCTCTTGAGTGCTGTCATTTTATTAGTACTTAATTTATTTATGATTATCTTTGTAGCTTTTATACCATTGTAGATTTTATAGCGGTCTATTTTCTTGACTGGAATAGCGCATAACCCTGCATGAAAGAAGAAAAGATGACAAAAGCAACTATAATAAAAGATGGTCCATCCTTAATATACTGCTATGTTGCACCCTAATTTGGTACAAACCAAGTTGCATGCAGTTGTTTTATCATGTCATCCCCCCTCCTCAGCCCACTCGCTTGCTTTTGTACATCAAATGTCACTGGAGTTACGGCATTCAAATAGCAGCTGAAGAATTGTGCAACGGCTTAAACGCTACATCATCTGTCCTTCTTCTTTCTGCTTTCTGGCATCCTTTTGGTAGAGGTGGGTTTGCGTTGTGAAGCGCAAGGTTCAGTAGCCTCCCCAAAATTTCACTGGCCTTAATTATGATACTAGTATTCTTAATATCCAGTCCCCTTTCCAGTTTATTTTTGTACTAGTTGTGAATATTCCCCAGGTTATTACCTGATTTTTCCTCTGTAAAGTGACAGGAAGAACAAATGTTCCTGAGCAAGATCGATACTATTTGATTATTCTTGTACTTAAATTGATCATTTCCTTATCAGTTGCTTTTCCAAGGCAAGCAGCCTCTTATTTCTTAATTCCCTCCTCCTAACAGTTTTCCAAGCCTTCTTTCATATTTAAAGTCTCAAGTAGTAGCCTTCATTGGGGTGACATTTAACTTATTGCTGGTAAATACTAAATTAAATGACTAAAACACTTGTTGCTTTTGCTACCTTTTGAGTCACTTTTTTAATGAAATTGTACAATTTTATTTCTAAGTAAATAGAAGGATGGAAAAACATACAGGAAAGGTAGCACTGTCATTTGGTGGCTTGAGTGCTTTTGAAGCTGGAAAGTACAGACAATGTAGTTAACTGGTGTCTGTCCCTGAAGAGATGGTGTGTGACGAAAGCATCCCTCTGGGCAGATGTGCTGTGCCCCCAGACGGAGCTGCCAGCGCCTGTATTCCAGGGAGAGGGTTTTAGCACAGAATAGAAATACAGTCAGCATAAAAATCTTTGATGCATAGACATCATCACCTTAACTCTGTAGGGACAGATGGGAGGGGGGGTGGGATTTTATGGCTCTGTTTGTTTAATTTTTTAATGGCACGCTTAGTCTCCCACACAGTTGGAAGTACTATGTTTCTTCAGTTAATAAGAATTGATCTTCTTGTGAGTTTTAGGGCTAGCAAAATGTTCTAAGTGCTAAAGAGCTGGCAATTCAAATGAGTTGGAGCAATTGTTCACTGAAGATACGTGTTCCAGAGCATATTTTTGATCAACCTTGCTCTAGTATGTTTTTTAAATTCTGCTTTATTTTACCATGCAGCGATTTTTTTTTTGTCTGATAAGAGGTTGCTGTGAGCTTGGTTAGAGCCGTATTGAAATCTTATCTTACAGTTTTCAGATGCAGCACAGTACATTTAGTTCTGGTGCTTTTTCTCAGAGAAATTCAATTTTCCCTCCTGCAGAGCTGGACACTGGATTTCGTAATCGATTTTTTTTTTGTTTTTAATCAAACTTTTTGATTCACTGTTATATGAGGACTGTGATTTTAATTATATGTGGGAGGAGGTTTTTTAATCCTGGGAAAGGGGCTTCTTGTTTTTCTTCCAGGTGATTTGTTATGGGGAGATCTTGGGATAATGAGTAAGACGTTCTGTCTGAGAGGTAATCTTTGGGAAAAGAGTTAGTTTTAAGGTCAGTGGTCACATGAGGACAAGTGGAGGACAAGCATCGAGTGAGAAGAACAAGTTGCTATGCAGGGGGAGGCAACAGCCTCTTCTGCCTGCATTTAGAGTGATGTAAGTGTTCGGGAAGCCATGCCTGAATACTAGTGAATGCTAGTAAATATTTTCTTTTTCGAGGGGAAGCTGTGGTCCTCGGGTTCACACCTGACTGGTGCATTCGTTTCCAGTCCGGCTGCAATCTGGCAGTATCGCACCATCCAGAGCTCGGCTGGAGGCGAGGTTTCCTGCTGAAACCTGTCTCTGTAACTTGCTCTTTTTCTCGGTGGTGAACACTAACAGTCTGCTGGCGGGTTTGAAGAGTCCTGCGCGCAGTCAAATCTGGCTTTTAGCATTGGTTGAGAGTAACCCCAGGGAGGATATAGATGGGATGCAGAGAAGCTCTGAACCCCACTAAATTTGTGACTGTAGACAGTCAAGCGTCTGCTGTGCATGGATGACAGAGCACCGAATGTCTTGGAGACACTGATGGTAAGTTACTTCATAACTAAATATGAAGCAACTTACTGTCACTGAATCCACAGCTAGAATAAAAATAAGGAAGAAAATAGTTATGAAGATTTGCCTCTGCAGATGATTTAAAAAAAACAAGTTAGGAGACTGTTTTATTTTGATTTTTTTATCTCGGCCATAAAGCTACTGTTACATGGGCTTGTTCAGTCTTGTCATAGCACTCAGAAGACAAGTATGTAGCATTCATACTGAGGGATGTTATTGCTACGTGGTTTGGATGCGGCTGTGTAGGACAGATGCCTTCAAGGTTGTTTTGAACATTTATGTACTATTTAAAGAGAATCGGACTGCTAAGATCATGAGGCAATTTGAGAAATCAAAATCCTCCACCTGAAAGTGGGAAGCAGACTGATGCCACAGAAGGAAAACTAGTCCTCGGAGAGATCAGCTTAAATTTGGCCTCTGCGGCAGTTTCTTCTGCCGAAGCCTCTGGCAGCCAGGCTGCTCAATCTTTCAGCAGGTCCTAGAGATGAAGGATGAGGGTGTCTTTTAATGGTAGGTAGAAAGTTCAAAAGGGTTTGGCTGTCAGAAACACCTGTGGCTGTGTTGGCCAAGCCAAACTTGGCAGGCGAAGTTCTTGAACAGGTATACACAACTCCCTTTTCTTCAGCTACAAATGCCAGACCTGATATTCACACCATCTTATATGTAATGCAGCAATCTTTCTGTTGTGAGGTCCTGTTAGTGTGACCAATTTGAAAAAATAACAGGGTTTGTTCCTGTTCAAAGGCCTGCTTAGGCTTGAAAGCAGCATCCTTGGACATACAGAGGTCCTACCCCTTTGTGTTGTCTGCAGTTGTCTGTTTCTTTTTTAGTTTCTGGATCTGGCTTTAAATTATGCTCACAAGCAGGGCGCAACACAGTATAACCCCTCAAAAAGGATAGCAAGATTTGTTTCAGAATTAAATTTCTGAAATCCTTGGTGACTTTTTTTTTTGGCAGTGTGAGATCTTGGATGATTATGCAGAGCTTATTTTAAACCAGAGCACGCAGAAATATGCCTGTGACTATGATTTGATAGCACGTCTCGGTAATTGCACATGGAGGTACCTGTGCTAAGACCTGCTTGCTCTAAAGGAGAGTCTATGAAGGTTCATGTTACCTTCAGAATTTTTATTATTTTTTTTTTAACCTGGGCTTACTGGTGGGCTGTCAGAGGCAGATTTTTCTCCCCACCTTGTCCTGGAAGGGGCTGGAAGTGAGTTTGGAGGTGGTCTGATGAATCCATGCAGAAACTGTGCTCCACAAAAGCAGAATGTAGGAAGTTGGCACATAAGAGGACTGCAGGAGTCTTCCCATAATGAAGTTTGAACCATTACCCACTGAAAGAACAGTCTGAAATACTAGTTAAATATTTAATAAATGATTTTAAAACATTTTACTGTAAATAATAAGATAATGTGTTCCATATTCATCTGGCACTTTTTAATTGCAATTAATGATCTCTGTTGCTTATTCAGACAATTTACTTGTCTTTATCTGTTCTTACTTTACATCTGGGAAAATAATAAATTGAATGGCTTTGTTCTGAAATCCATTTCTAAATGAATACTTCTGTGGATTTACTATTAATTTTATATTGGCTTTTCTCTAATACATTGCTGCTTTTAAAATGAAGGACTCTGTAGTTCGTGCTTTTTCTTAAGAGAGACTTGACAAGCACTCTGTCAGGATGCTGGCAAGCCTGGAGCCTCTAATGGGACCTCGTGTTCTCATTTCACGTGTCTGTCAGGGATTTAAAATATTGTATTTCCAGAAGGTGACACTGGATGTTTCAGCTTGACTTATGTAGCTTGCACTTGGTGAAATTTTGGAATAGCACGTTCCATGCTACTAATAACTGCTAAGCTACATATTACAAAATACTGTCTAGCCTTACGCAGGTACTGTATTTGCATTTGTAACGAAACAGCACAATGCCGTTGTTGAGCTTGTTAAACAGTTGATAGATATACGTGATAGCATTGCTGCAATTGTCTTCTCACACTTAATTCAATTAAATGTAAATTAAATGAAATGCAGGTAGAAACTCACAAGTTAGTCCTTGCGTGCATGTTCTAGTTGGTGTTAATAACCGGCTTTTAGAGCGCGCCTCGGACTGTTTGTTGCAGATTTCTTCATGTGTGTGGTAGCTCTTCTGTAACATCTGAGGGGCAATCCTGGGCCAAGGCCAAACCTCTGTCTAGCCCAAAATCTTGTCCATAACTCCAAGTGGCTATCAGAGGAAGAGTGTGAACACAGCAAACATGCATCATATTTCTCCTGCATACTCTCCTAGCTTCTGACTCTTTCCATTGTGGTAGGTTTCCCAAGCCAGATGGGAGGTTTCTGCCCATTCAGTTAACTCTCTAATGGATTTCTTCCACGGACTTGTCCAATTTCTGCTTGAACCCAACTCTTAGTATCCTTGACATCCTTTGGCAAAGGATTTCCCACAGTATTATTCCCCTTGTCGTTGTTTAACTCCAGCTGGCAACTGAGCACCACACAGCCGTTCAGTTGCCCTCCCCTGGTGGCATGGGGGAGAGAATCAGAAGAGTAAAACTGAAAAAACTCGTGGGTTGAGGTAAAGACAGTTTAATAAGTAAAGCAAAAGCCGCACCCGCAAGGAAAGCAAAACAAGGAATTCATTCACTGCTGCTCATTGGCAGGCCCGTATTCAGCCATCTCCAGGAAGGCAGGAGTACCATCACATGTAATGGTTACTTTGGAAGACAAATGCCATCACTCTGAATGTCCCTCCCATTCCTCCTTCTTCCCCCAGCTTTATACGCTGAGCATGACGTCACATGGCATGGAATATCCCGTTGATCGCTTGGGGTCATCTGTCCCAGCTGTGTCCCCTCCCAGCTTTTTGTGCCCACCCAGCTTGCTCGGTGTGGGGGTGTTGTGAGGACCAGAAAAGGCCTTGACTGCTTGGCAACAGCCGAAACCACCGGTGTGCTCTCAACACCATTCTCATCTCCAGTCCAAGTCAGCTCCGTCCCTGCCGAAACCATGACGCTCCTCTGCACAAAGAACTATTTCTGTTTGCTTTGAAAACTTGGCTTCGTATTGAATACGTCTATTCCTGTATTGAGGAGGGGGGTCAACAGTCTATCCCTGTATGTGTTCTTCATGCCAACAGTGTTTTTGTCATCCTCGGTCATATTTCTTTCATTGCTGTCTCGGCTGCAGGCATGAAGAGTCTTGTACGTTGTACTAAGACCTAACACCTCTTACATGCTTCAGCCCACAGGTGGCTGGTTTTAATAGTCAACTTTTTTAATGTTTTAAGATATTGCTGAGTATGATGTGAGCACATTACTATACTAGTGTATTAAGCATTAAGTAAACATATTACTATACTAGCCCGAACATAACGTGACCTCAGATACAACAAGGCAGCTCCAGTTCCCACAGAATAGATAGAGAATTGACAAGCTAAACTCAAAGTGCCATCTTGGCAATGTGCCCCTCCGTCCTGGTTTGCTTTCCAGATCTGCTGCTCTCCCTCTTTAAAAACCTGTCAATTAAAGACACACCAAAGTGAGGTCATGGCTAGGTTGATATCTGACCTTGACTATTGCTGGTACTAATTGATGCTCACATTTAAATTAGACTTCCCTGAATAATCTTCATAGCAAATATTTTCACCCGCTTTGATCCTTTTTTGCAGTTTCTAAATATGCTGAACAGCATAGGTACATGCACTGATATCTGTCTTTCTGGGACCCTGTGGATGCAATGTCCTCTGCAGTAAGAAAACTGACGATTTTCTATTCATTGCTTTTTTGTCTTTAATACATGAAGTGGTGCCGTAACTCAGATTTTAAAAAACCTTTGAGGGATTTTTTAAAAAGTATTTGAAAGTCTAACTACGTTGTATGACATAAATCGCCTGTAGCCACTTGCCCTAACTCAGTAGTGAGTCTAGTTGTCCAAAGGGATCTGCAACTGTGACCTCCTATGAAGGCCCGGCTGTAAACGTGCTTAAAGCGTAGACCAAGAAAGTTAGAGGTTTATTTTTGAGGTTTTCCTTTTGTTGAATAGGGGAAAGTACTTAACATTTGGGCCAACATTTTATGTGACTGTACTCATACCTAGTGAGTGAACTGGTGCTATTCTGTGTACTACAATATGTAAGAACCAAAGAAATGAAAGTAAAGTGAAAGCAAAATCTTGGTCTAGCTGAAGTTTGCAAGAGTATTGCTATGATCTGTAATTAAATCTGAATTTGATTTTTGTCTGTCTTATTTTATTTGTGCCTCATGAAGTTTTATAAAAATGGAACGGCTGTCAAATCAGTGACGTGCACTTTCTGATTACTTTTAATAACGCATTTCTTTTTGTTCCTAGAGAGCAAATCAAAAGGCCTCCAGTGGGTGATAGATACAACCATTGCGTATCCCAAAGGTGAACCTATAGACATCCAAACTTGGATTCTTGGCTACCGACAACCAACAGTTACACATGTGCATTACAGGTAGGAAATCAACCTTCCACTCTTACATTGGACAAAAATATTAGAAAGCAAATATTCACACATTAGTTGCGTCATGTTTCAGGATGTGGAAAATCAGTAGCAATTCATGTCTCGCACAGCTGGGCAACTCAAATTATCTAAACATGACACAGCTTTCTTTTGAAATGTTCAGTGACCATTCTGTGTCTTAGCACACGTAAGGTTTTGATTGATCTCCTGTGGCTGAATATAGTTACAGGGAACACATTTGATGGCTAGGTCATCTTTTTCACTTTGCTGTTAATGTGCTGGTAAACTTTACTTTTCTTTCTCTTTTAATAATGATGACAAATTAGAAATCATTAGTTATTTAATAACAGGTTTCCTGAGAGATTATTATATATTGTATTTAACTTTCGGATGAAGAAATGTCAGCTTTTTTTACTCAATGCATACTCTTAATAGTTGAGCAGACCAACACTCTGGACGTAGTAGCAAATCTCATTGACATCTAGGGTGGGATACTATTAAAACTTTTCTCCTCAGCAGTTCTCTGTCTCAAGACCTAAACTAATGAAGAGGGAAGTTGCATTTTGCTTTTGGTTTGCAGTTAATTGAAAGTATGAAATCTCCAGAAATATTTTAACACTCTTCCTATACCAAATAAGTTGATCACTTTTTATCCTAAAATTGCATTATTTTGTCTTGATTCCCTTTTGCTGATTTGGGGAGCTTTTAGACTTTTACAGTAAGCTTTTCGATATCGGCGTGTGGATCCCCTGGGTGGCAGTTTTATCTGGGAATGACCTTCTCCGGCATCACTGCTGTGTCTGTTGTGTGATGCAGAGTACAGGCTGCTCACTGGAGCTCCTTTCCACAGCCATGTTTAAATCTGTCCCTGCTTTTTATAGAAATCTGCCTTCAAGTTTTTCCGAAGGTGAGCATAGTTACACCTTCATTTATGTAAGATATCTTAATATCTATTGAGCTTTATTCAGGTCACCTTAGTACTCTCTCAGATCTCTGGGATAATTGCAAGTTGAACGTATTTAGAATTTTTCCAAAGAGTATTTCCAAAAATACTTCCTTTAAAAAAGAAAGTTATCTTAAGTTGAATTAACTTTGTGCTTCTAAATTTGTATATTTAAAATCTATTTTTGAGCACGAGCATAAAGATGATGTAACCTTCCTTGCATTGAACTTGAATGTTACAGTTCTTGCAGTACTGAAATTCTATGAAAAAAATATTAGACTTTTTTTATTTTGGGTGTAGGCTTGTTGTTTTCTTCCAGAGGGTTTAAATCACTGGTTTACCTAGGGGCAAGCCTCTCTGTGATTTATTTTATTTTTTTTTAATAACCTCTAGTTGTTAATGGCTGACCCTGTGAAAACATGTGCGGTATGCCCCAGATGGAAACTGATGCAGCGGCATGTCTCTGAAGGCTGAGAGCTGGATGTAATGCCTCCAAAACGAGAACTGAGTGTCTCAGTTTTAACTGGAGCTTTAGATAACTTTCCAGTCCTGGTAATTCTTAAACTGGCACGTCAAGTTTAAGCACATGTCCTCTGGACTTGTGAGGGCTTTAGCTGGCTGCAGGGTAGCAATTTTTAGAGGTGCATTTAGCAAAGTCCCGCTGTGACAGGGGGCGGTGGCAGCAAAGGCACAGGGAGGCAGCACGTGCGCCGTCCCTCTGCACGTAGGTACGCACGTTCTGAGCAGGTGTCGCGTCTGGATCGCTCTTTTGGTAGCTGCTGATGGACCTGCCCTTCAGGAACTTGCCTAATCCCATTTTTTTAACCTGCGAATACTTAGACTTGCACAATTTCCCATGATGCAACGTGTAACTGTTCTTGAGGGTGGCAGCCAGGACCACTTTGTTTTTGCTTGATTTAAGGACTCCACCTGATACCTTGAGTGGGTGCACCGTTTCCCATGTCTGGCCAGGAGCGGATGAATCGTTCCTCACTGACACTCTCTCCGTGACCTCTGATTTTTCCAGCGCTTTCTCATATCCTGCCCTAGCTGTCCCTGTCCCCCTCCCAGCCCAACAAATCTTCATCTATTTGTTGTCTTCGTTCCCTGATTATCTTGTTCCTGTCATCTGTGCCTTTTCTGGTTCTGCTACAACTAGTTTGTGAGTTGAATGACGTCCTGAGTTCCTCACGGTGATTTCAGGCTTGCTTACTGCAGTCATAATAGCTAATCTTAGAGGCTGCGGCAGCGTGTGCGTAGCTGCTGGGGCTTCTTCCTTCCCCAGTGGTCATTTGCTGGTATTTGATTTTAGCTGCAACTATTGCCAGGTCCTTCTCCAACTCTTCTTTTTGCCTACCCAGAATAATGCTATAGCCAAAAAACTCATATTGCTTTTGTATCCTTTTTTCCAGATTTAGCGTATCATCTAGCTATGATACGCTAGGACCTTTTAATCTATATGGAATTAGAGCCACAGTTTGGAATGAATACAGTGAATTTTCACCTTCAGTGTTTTGGACAATAAAACTTATTTTTAGATTTTTGTTTTGGTGGCTTTAAAAATATTTTTCTGTTTTGCGTAAAGAGTATATTTATCCATGGCAGGATTAGTGCAGAGTGACTGAACAGCACGTGTACATGAATTTACTCATGTTGCATCATCCTTTTCTATTGCTTATATAGAAATTTTCCTGTTGGATTCTCTTCAGGGCATTACAGCAACTGATCTTTTATTTATTTTTTTTCCCCCCCAGATCACCTGACTTTACTCATGAGTATTTGTTGTCTTTTTTTTAGCAGAATGCTGTAATGTGATGGGTACTTTCAGGGTTTTGACAACTGTAATAAAATCATGTATTGATGATTTGAACAGAGTTACTGGTACCAATAAAGAAGGTGCCTGGGAAGACAGAGTATGTGCTGGGAAACTGGGGCTAAGGACATGGTTTAGTGGTGGTTAAGTGTTAGGTTAATGGTTGGACTCGATGAGCCTGAAAGTCCCTTCCAACCTAGACGGTTCTATTGGTCCCTTGTAAAGCTGGTGCATTTCTTTAGCTCTTTGAAACAAACTCAGTAAAGGAAAACCTAGGGTAAAGTGAACTTCATCTTTAAAAAGATGGAAATGTCAGAAATGTTTCCCAAAGATGGAAGATGTCAGAGGTATTTCTGTTTTTCTGCGTTTGACATAGATGTCCTCTGAAACTGTCATGAAATGTATATCAAGTATGTCTGCATTGTTGTTATTCTCCCCTTTTCCTTCATTTAGTGCAATAAAATTTTGCTCGTTGTTTGTAATTTGGAATGTCTTAGGCGATTACATTTGAAATAAATTGAAAGGGTAATTTTAAAATAAAGGGGAGACAAAGTTCTGCGTGAATCTGTGTGCTCTAGTGCACTCATTTCTCATCTATCATTTCTTTTAACTGTTATAGCAAAAAGAAAAAAGTATTTAAAAAAAAAAAAGTATCTTTGGAAAAAGTAAAGAATAGTTTTGACTAGATGCCATCTTTACTATATGAAAGGAGAATCGGAATTTAAATATGCTTTTCTCCTTCTAGAGTTGTCCAGAGTGAGGAATTGACGTATGACAGTAGCAGGGGGGAAAAGCGACATTTTCTGTGCCACTCAAAGAGGAGCAGAGGAGACTGCAGAGCCACTTTTGTTCTGCTCGCTCACTCAGTCCTTTCTGCTGTTCCCCTTGCTCTCAACCTGGCTTTCTCTGCCTTAGGTCTTTCAAATCCAGCGTTTGCCTTTTCTCTCAGCCTCTCCTCTTACTGCAGGATTATTTCTTTTTCATCCGACTTAGGGAGCACCAGAGAACTGTAGAGGACACAGAAACCAGCCTTAAGTTTTCATTTTCAGATGCTTTTCTAGGTGATGGAAACGGCAGAGAAGGATTGGTTTAAAAGCTCCATTTCGATAACAAGTTGAACCTTGCTATTCAAACTTCAGTTTCCAGTACAAATGACGTGTTTTTCAGAAGTTCATAATTAGGCTAAGCTGTGGCCTGATTTTCCTCAGGATGTCAAAAGAAACCTCCCTAGGAAAAAGGACAGTTACCAAGTTTCAGATTCTTCAGAACTCAAAGGTGTGAGAACTTACCCTTCTGACTATCAAATCATTTTTTGACACTGACAGATTTGTCTTGAAACTCATTGGAAAGTGCTGAAAAACTGGGTTTGCTCTCTGAAACATAATACTCAAGGAAAATACCTAAATAACTTCTTCCAGGACAAATGGCACTGGGTTTTTTCAGGGGAAATTTCATCCTATCTGTTAAAGCAGTAAGCACCAAAACCAAAAAAGACTGGAAGGTGCAAGGCATCTCTAACTAGAGGCATCACTGAGACCTGCCTTTTAATGAATCTCTTGGAAAGGTTTGTTTCCTCTTCTCAGAATGGTTTTAGCTTTCTGCTTGGGTCATTTTGTGGTGTGTGTTGACCATAAATCCAGATTTACTGCAGTTGCACTCAGCAGAAATAAGCTGAGTGGTTCGGTGTCTGTGTAGCAAGAACCACCTACTGGCTACCGTTCTCAACTCCCACCGTTTCCCCACCGTGAGTTGAGTTTGGGGATTATTTCTTTGCTTCTTACACCAGTCACTTCTCTAGTCTAACTGACGTGGTGTTTCTCAGCTGGTCTCCTGCATTTCAGTGAGATTTTCCATGTGTTGCAGTTCTGTTGTCAAAACCCAAGAGTTAAAAATTGAAAAAAACAACGAAGAATGGCATGAGGTTGGGGTGTGGGGTTTTTTTTGCACTAGCTTCCTGCTGGGGTGTGCCCTCGTATGACCATGTACCATGTGTGCACCATGTGGTGGCGATGGTGGTGCAGAGGCCCTCAAGTCAGAGCCAGCCGTAGCCGCCTCCGGCGCAGGGGATAGCAGTGTTTGTGCTGCATGGGAGTACCATGGTATTTCCAGCTAACTCAGCTGTCTCTGTGCCATAATGCGGATGAGCACGATGTCACCTTTCTTTCTCGTACGGTTTTTGTACCGTGCTGCCGTTGAAACAAGCTTTCAGCTACTGAGGAAGTTCTTTTTTTGTGTGTCTACATTAATACAGATTTATTGAAATAAAAGGGACTCCTAGCTATAAATAAGATGAAACACATTGTGGTTGCTGAATGAGTTTTACAGAAATGTCTATGAAGGGCATCCAGTTAGGCTATATATTTTAATACACTTTTTTACGCAAGTAACTTATTTTTGGTAATGCCCGAGATCTACCAATAACCTCCATCATGCTGAGTTTATTTTAAAAGTCGTTGAAACAGCAAATGATAGTATGATTTGGAAAGAGTTAGGTGGTAATAAAGAACTTTCAATTTGCAGTAGGACAGATGATGAATTAGTACTTAAAGGTCGTACCTATGAACTTTAGAATTTTAATACAGAATCAGAGATGGTTTCTCCAATAAAGACCATTTAAAAGAGATTAAATGTTTCTGAAAATGCTGTGTTTCTGAAAAGTATTTGTTATCATTCAAGAAATAGCCTATCAGTAGGTAAGTCTCCACTACTTCTTATGTATGCCAACATGTCTTCGGCAGTTACATCTCCTTTTTTAAAAATCCTTTCTTCTTTCCTGGACTGTCACTTATGCTAATGTATTCTGGTTTAGGACTTAGATACTCATTTGTGTAGCGGTTTAAGAAAGTTGCCATCCCTCGGTCAGCTACGTGGAATGTCCCGAGGCCATTGTCACCTCACAGCTGCAGATAGGTAACCTCCAGCTAGAAGAGAGTTCTTCATTACCGAGACAGCTTTGCAGACTCCCATCGGGGTACGTCTTTACTTCCACCACCACCTTTAACTTCTGAGGGTGCAGGCTGTGGTGGCGTTGCTTTTACTGAAGTTTAGCCCCTTCCACGCTTTCCCCTGGTGACAGCGAAGCAGCTCTTCCCTTCATGAGAAATGAAAGCAGGTATTGCCATTCCACTTGAATTTCCTCATCAAGTTATCTTATCCAATGCTATTAAATTCCTCGTTTGCCACACCAGGAACAAAGATGCTCTTATTTTCATGCAAGGCTAGGTTAGTTATGTCCAAAAGCTAGAAAGTTTCAAGAGCCCAGGAAAATCTAGAAGCTTCAGATATGACGTGTTGATCTTGTTCCTTGTCGGGACAGTTCTGTGTGGTGATAACATTCTATTTTCCTGAGGAGATCGGCAAACTGTTCGCTTTTGGCGGTGTTCCTGATGCTGGGTGGCCAAGGTGGGGTAGAGCCGAGGTGATGCTCGTGCTGTGACCACAGTGACAACTGTTTACGTGTCTCATTGACAAGAAGAAACTCTTTCCTGCATCTCTGAACACGAGAGCTGGCAGACCTCGCAGCTGATGGTTGGGCTTGATCCTGCTCCAGTCTGAGCAATGGCTCTCCGCCGTTGTTTTGGGTGGTCTGCCTAGAGTTCTGTAAGGGTAGACTTCCTCGGTTACCTTTCCTGAAGCCAGTCTCCTTAAAGAGGGTGTTCTTTTAAAACACAGATGCCAGCTGAGCCATCTGATGGGCTGAGAACGGTGATACTGGCAGTATGTTTAGTATGAGTACAGGGAGGTGTAGCTTCCCCTTATCTAGTACAGGAAGGGCTTGTTTCCAGGGTTTAGGGATTTTTTTTTTTTTAAACATTTCATCTCTAATTTAGCTCAGTCACTAATAAGAATGTTCCGCTCGTACAAATAACTCTGGATGATCTATAAGTACGTTTGAAAATGCTTCTAAGTACACTAGCACTTACCACTGCTAAGTTGTGATAGCCAGTGTAGCATTATTGGAGAACCAGTTTTTTCCATTCTGCGTTAATACTCATTGAAATTAGGGGTAATGATGATTGCTTCTTAAACTTTTAAGAAGCAGTGTTTGTAACCGGAGATTCAAGTATTCTGGAATGGTATTGATTCATACAGGAGCCTGGATGGATTCAAGCAGGGAGGTGGTGTGCGGCGTTCCATTAGTCTCTCACAGTGTTGGCATCACTTATGCTACTTTGCTACTCCATTAAAGTGCCAGCTCATAAATTGTTTCTAATGAATATCGTGTCAGATTCTGTGATAATGTTTTCAGACTAGAAGGTACATTCTTGGAAAAATCACGGGCTTAACTAGGTTATTGAGCTGTAGAGTTGTTACCCCTTTGGTAACTGAGAAGTGGAGGTGAAGAATATCTGCAGCTCACAATGGAAACTGCCTGTAAAGCCAGGTAATCCGAGACCTCTGTTCTGAGCCCACACACGCTCTGTTAGTTCTGAACCGTCTTCAGACTTGCGTAAGCAAACATCTGTCCTTTGGAAATACACTGTGAAACACAATATTCTGTCGCTGGGTCCTTTTATCTCTTCGCAGCAGATAGGCAGAAGAGAGTAAAAATAGTGCTTGGCAACTGGGTTGTGTTTGGGGACAGAGAATGAGTCTTTCTTAGTGTTACACACTCAACAAAAATGGTCCTTTCTCTCTGGGGGTGTGTTTTTTATTTGCCTCAACGTGGTTTAATTTTAATGTGCTGTACAATGTCTGGGCTTCAAGATAAAATAGTTCTTTATTGCCCGTCTTTGTCATTGTTCTTAATGCGCACGCTGAGGACTTGAGCCACCATACCGGACCACCAACTATTTCATAATATTTGTCTTTGGCCAAAGACTTCTCTTCAAACTGTATTTTACCTGAGGTAACAGTTGCTAATGTCTGGTTACCGAGACTGGTGTTACTCTATAGCACAAAGAACTCTGCACTGTGAGGAGGATGTAGGTAGAATTGCTACCAAAGCTACAGAAATATCTTGAGTTCATGTTGATGCCATAGTTGGAAAATAAAATTGTTTATCTCCTTATATGGAAGTTACCGCCGTATTCCGAAGCACCGTTATTTTTAATTTGCTCATTAGAGCAATGCTTTGCTGCTTTTCTCCTCCACTTACAGCTTGTTTTTCCATGCATCAAACTGAAAGGAGGTACAAATGAATTGACAACAAAGCAAGCAAAGATGTTGAAAACAGTAACAGCAACAAAAGCATTCTTCAGAAGTGTCATATCTCTGTAGTCTGACATTCCCATTTCTGTTCAGACACTTCCCGCATGATTGTGGTGTTATTTCAAATTCTTTTCAGCATAATCATTCAAGACCGTCTTTAAAAAGAAATGAAAAATCCACCAATGAAAATAGAAGCATGGCATAGATGACAGGGTGAATGGGAGCTCATCTGAAAAGAGAAACCGAGAGTAAAGGTCTTACGTTTCAGCGTATGACCTTTTTTTCAGGCTGGCATGATACACCAGTCTCTTCTGCATTGGCCTCCCAGTGAAACACAGCAGAAATGTTCTTGTATACGTCAAAAGGCAGTTAGGGTCTACTGAGGAGATGTCACAGTCACTGTGAAACTCGACATTCTATTTAGAAGAAAATTCCAGTAAGGTATGGTGGGTTATTTGGAGGTTTCTGTATGTGTGTATCTCAGTGAATTCCGCCCTGGATATCTGATTCTCAAAGTAGACCTTGTGTTCTGTGGAGAAGTACCGAAACAGTGGTAATTCTTCCTTTGGGGTATTTAAAACGGAGTAGCAATATATTTGAGCACCCTTACGTACACGGTCAGTTTTCAGTATAAAACCTGCCTTGGAAATTTCAGACAAAGACATTCCAGGCATCCTTAGAAAAGCACAGAGGACTTGTTTTCTGGGATACAGAAGAGCTGATGGTACTTAGTGATGTCGTTACGTGGCTTCTGCCTGTTGAAGAACCTTCTTGGTCTTTGAATTCTTTCTGTTTCAGTGCATGAACTTCATTGTTGCTTGGTTTGTATTTTTTTAAGGGTAATAATAGAGTGTGGTGGTATTGTATTAAAAAAAGCAAACAGCAACTTAATAGCTTTTATCAAATGTTGTAGTACAGCATGTGACAGACGCTGATAATGGCTCTGTCTTTGGTGTGCGTCTGGCAGGTAACCTGGCATATTCCAGTTTTGTATCCTTAATACCTATGTGATCTGTGAATCGGATTTATACCAAGCTCTGGTTCTCTCTGTTTTGGGGTGGGCTGGGGCAGATGGGAAGACTTTTGTTCTTCACATAGGGAATGTATTTTCTAGGTTGAATTTGTGTTTGTTTCTTTGGTAGGATTTTCCCCGTTAAAGATGTACCTGCAGAGCCTGAAGCTCTTACACACTGGCTCTACCAACGATTCATTGAAAAGGAGGATCTCTTGACACATTTCTATGAAACAGGTAGGATGATACATAGCAAAGAGGCGGTCCTTTTCTTGGAAGGATCTCAGAATAATTTAAGAACGCGTGGACATTCTTCATACGAACACAGTAGATATCATTATTAATACTAAAAGGGATTAAATAAGTCTCTTAAGAGAGGCAGGCTTTTTTACCTGCTTAGTGCGGCGATTTAGCATGTTTCTCTGGCGCTTGTACAGTCCTTGTTGCCAGGGACTGCAAATCCCTTCCATCATAACATACTTCCAGCATTAATGGAGCAGAGGGATCTAAATAAACTTAGGGCATTAGTAACATTACTGAAGGGTTACTGGCAAACACGTGATTTAAAATACCAGGTAAATACTTTGAAACTATAGCTGGAGATGTGTTTCCTCAAGGCTCCTTTTTTTTCCTTCCATCCAGTTGGTACTGTAGTATGTCATCTGCCCTCCAGCAGGTGTGTGGTGTGTGTTCAGAATACTGAGCAGAGGAATTCTTCATCATCACCATAAAAAAAAAAAAAAAAATCCCCAGAGAAAAAATAGTTTTATTTAGACATACAGGAAAGGAAGTTTATCAAACCTAGACAGAGTGGGAAGACTCCAGATGAAATAACGCAACTTGTTTCTGAAGAAAAATAATCTCTTCATTCGCAAGTAGCACAGTTGTTGAGGGGGAAAAATATTCCATCTTTTGAATCAACTGAGATTTATATTCCACAGTTAAACAAAGACACTACTTCTGTTAGATGATTTATTGCAAAGACTGCTTTAGTTCAGTTTTGAGTGCTTAATTTATCAATGGTAGTGCTTAAAAAAAAGAATAGAACTCTCTAGCAACCCCGAGTTGTATTTTGGTTTATGAAATAGTGCTGTCACTCATCTATCATTGACGGCGAAAGTCAGACCCTGCTATATAAACTGCATCCAAATGCATGTATCGGACTTCATTAGACAAATAAGTTTGTGAATCTGTTTAAAACTACAGGTGTAGCTGAGAGGAGGTAAGGAATTCTTGTTATTGAGACATTATTTCATAAGCAACACTAAAGTAAATCATACCCAAAAAATCTAGCTAGACCAGAATTTCAGTGTAATGAATATAATCAGATTTATTCACTGAAATGCACTTCCAAAAGGATAATTGGTTATAATTTGCCAATGTAATCAGTATGAATTAATAAGACATGTTTTAAATGTAAATGCTATGACATAGTATCTTACTAGGCATAAATTAGCATAATTTAAAGTTGCTACTATTTATGCCAGTTGAGAACTTGCTTGCATTGCTTCTGTTGCTTACTGCAAAAGTGCTGTTACAGTTTTTGGAAACCCCCTGGAAAAGTCCGGAGCGCTAATACCAGGGGAATCTCTGAGGCTGCTCAAGAACTAGCTTTGTATTGATGCCTTACGTTGCCTCAAATTGGTGTGGTTTTCAGACTCGGGGCTGTTTCAGCCTTTTGATTTTTTAAATACACACTGTAACACTTAAAGCTACGTGAAACTTTAAAAGTTTGTATTGACAATGTCATTGGTAGGAATACATTCTTTTGGCATATAGTTATTTGGGAAGAGGAAGAAACAAACTTAAATGCCTTTTTCCTTTTTGGTGTATTCCTAAGTGTGCAGAACTTCAATGGATCTGGGGAAAACCCATAATACTGGACTTCTTAAAATTAAACAAAAAAAAATCTGACTAAAATTTGAATACAAAACTGTCCCATCCTTTCTTACAGGTGCATTTTACACATCTAATTTCCAAAATTAGAACTGTTTACAGTTAATGTCTGTACATATAAGCAATGTACAGGCTCCTATTTTAGCAGCTAGTGGAAAGCTCGTAATGGCGAGTTCATGGTTTCTCTGAAGTCTTCAGCAGGATAAAGTCGAACACTGCAGTGACAGAAATGAGATTACATTTAGCAGGACAAAAGCACTTGGAGACTAATTTAAAAAACCCTATAAACTAGGCGCTTATGAGTTGGAAATGGGTACTGTGTACTGAAGTCATCGTGCTCGTCGTTCAGTCTGATCGTAGGCCAGCTGGTGTGGTGGAACTGAAAAAGGAAGCACTGTCATCCCACAGGGCAACAGGAGAGGGTTTTCACCAGGGCTGTGGAAATGCTCTTTATTGTACCGAATCTGAAACCTCCTCTGGAAATCCTGCGTACAGGTCCGTCATCCTTGTTCAAGAAGTACGCATTGAACTGGGAAGAGGGACAGATAATAGGTGCCAAGATGATTAAGGGGAAGGAGGAGTTGTTTCTCTGAAGGACAGCTAAAAGTGCTTGACTTGTCTCAGCTGGGAAAGCGAAGGATCGTTTTCTCTGGAAGATAGAAGTTGGCCTGGGAGAGGGGAAGAGGCAGTTGCTATCAGTACCAAGGAAAAAGGAAAGTTATTTAAACCAAAGGTCAGTGTTGGTACACAAGAACAAATGGGCCATGGAAGAGCAAATGTAGTGTAGAGTGGACAAATAGAAGCTTAGCAGTGAGAAATACTAGTGAGGGAATAAATGGTGTGGCAAATCTGCCCATGTGCAAAAATACATATCGGTGAAAGGAGGATGGAACTCATCAAGGGGGGTTTTTTAGGGTTTTCGGTTTTGTGTTGGTTTGTTGTTTTTTTTTTTTAATAGCATTCATACAGGAAGAAAAGCTTTGTCTTAAATGCTTGATTGCAATTCCTCCAGTGATTGCAAATGTGAAGCGTAGAGATAAGTTGCTGATGGTATCTAATTGCCCAAATTATGTGGTTTCTAAGATTAAAAATTGACACTGCTGTATCTTTACTCTTTGAATCATTCATCTCTTGTTCTTCTGTGAGTAGTTGTGACTCCATAATGCTGCAGTGAGTACATCATCTTCTCTGGCATATTTGGCGTTTTTAACATCCACTGTTCAGGATTAAAAACAACAAAATTCATTCATATCATCTAGGCTTTGTGTATCTCAGTAAAATGTAATGCAAATTATTTAATATGCTGATGTAAATATATGCAAACAACTTGCTTATGACCATAAAGCTCTGATATATTCAGGCACACTTAGTTTAGTGTTCTACGTCAGAAAAAAAATCAAAATAAGGGAGAAATGAATTTTTTGATTGTCAGCTGTATCCTGCCAGTCTTTCTCATCTAAATGAGCATTTCAGTAAAATGTATCTGGAAAACTGCGTGGGAAATTACGGCGCTTCCTTAGTCTATGTGACTGACTGGCCAATCAACGTTCAAACAACATGTGGAAACACATTATTTAAAAAAAAGTGTGTGTATGTTTATATTTGCAGTAGGAACCTTGAGAATGTATGTGTTGCTTCTTCACAGTATGCAAAATCATTACCAAGCAGCTGCAAAGTTTAATATGGAATCCATTCAATTTGATCATACAGATGTTAATCAAACTTCGGAAATAACACAGAAAGCGTAGTTGACAGTGAGATCTCCCTGCAAAGGTTGAATACAGTGAGGATTGCCGCTTTTAAGGAATGCTTTGAAGTTTACTTAAAGCTTATATCCAAACAAAATTAAAATTGTTCTTAATAATTAAGGTAAGGGTTGGGGTTTTTTTATTTTCTTGAAGATAACTGATAATACCAGAGAAGCTTTGGAAAGTTTAACAGCATTATATAGAAGTAACCAAGAAGCAGTCATTTGTGGGAGCTGTTGCTGGGGCAAACAGCGCCGGTAAAGATTTGTGCATCAAGGCTATCGTTCCTGCTGCAGAAGCTTTAAATGTGTTTTCTTTTCTCTTTAGGAGCTTTTCCTCCACTGCAGGGTCAAACAAAAGCTATTTCTCGGGAGATGACCCTCAGTAACCTGTGGCTAGTCGGCATACAATCACTTGCATTTTTGTCAGGCGGTATGTGGTACTGCATCTTTCAGTATTTTTATCATTGCCTATTTTAAAAGTGGAATGGGACCTGAGGACACAATGGGAATCCAGGCTCTTGCAAATGAGTATCTCGTTGTATGTGCAAATGTGAATAGTCAAGAGTAAAGGAAAATACTGGACGGACTCTTACCTCTCTTTGGGAAATTTTAAACGCCACTAAAAGTGAAGATCAGTAACATAGTGACCTGATGATGTATTATTTTAAGAATTGTCTGTATTTTTAAAAAAACGTATACTCTCACCCACACTTACGCAAATTCAGCGTTTGGACAAAAGGTGCAATCGTACAACCACCGTAGACGAATGTCTGTGACAAGAAAGCTCTGTCACCGCAAGTATTTCTTGGCATTGTAGTTAGAGCTCAGAAAATTCAGCAACTTGTCTCTTCAGTAGTCTGTGCAGCATTGGTGTGGTAGAGATTCCTCATTTGCACAACTTGTACTTTATTGCAACTCATTGCGCTGGAGTCAGAGATACTCGACAGGGCTGGTGGCAGTATCTTTGCGGCTACACAGTCCGCAGTTGTTGCATTAGACACGTTGATCTAAAACCAACACCCAGGTAAGATCCAGCGCCGGGTGTGTTTTGTGAGGACTCGGTCCTCAAAAAACCATTGCAGCGTCATAGTGTGATTAAAAGCTATCTGCCTTTGATGAATCAGCCCATCTCTGCTGTGGTCTTACCGTCAGCAATCCGAATTCTGTGTGCTACCAGTATCTCATCTTATGAGGAAGCTTGGAAAATGTGAAGTCACTTGGTTAATTTTCCCTTTTTGTTCAGAACGCGTCTCGACGTGTCGGTTTTCAAGATGCACTCTTAAAGGTGCAAATACAGTGAAGGAAAGACATAAAACTTGGGGAAGAGAGGGAAAGTTTCTTTGTCATGCATTGGAAGCCAGAGCAATTCTAGCTGTTTCTGAAGGTCTGCTGGTGCTGCTGGTGATTTTTAGCCACCTTTGTATTTTGTATACTGCAGTCCGACCAAGGTGACCTTTGAATGGTTTATAGAGGCCTTTTTCTCCCCGCTAGTTGCAACAGTACTAAATATACTTGTGGGAGAGTTTAAATAATTCAATGCCAACCATCTTAATGTTTTGCTAAGGAGTAATAGAATTAAAACTAGTTTCTTAAAAAGAAAAAGATAGGTATAATTGCTATCATAAATCTATAGGAACGTACTACTGCAAAAAAAAAAAAAAGTATGGTAAATACTCTGAATAACTCCATGGAGGGCAGTATTAATTAGCTCACCACTGTGCGAACATCTTAGTGGAAAAGGATGAGTTGAATTGAAGGGCAAACTGGAACAGAAGAGACTTTTCAGATGTGTAACACGGGATACTTTTGGAAGGATGTCTGTGATGTACGATCTTACTTCTGGCAGGTCTAGTTGGCATTGTGTTTATGTGATTATACACAGATTTGAGAGAGCTGTTCCTAAAATAAAACTAATCTCTCTAAATACAAGCAGGGTAGCCAGAACTTCAGCTGTTGGCATCCTGCCTTTTACAGAGTAATTTTACTGAGAACAAAGTAAGCCCTCAGTAGTTTTGGCTCTGAGTTAGCAATATCGATCCCCCTTCTCTCTCCCTCTCCTGCTACGTGAATCGCAGCGGGTGGCGTGCGGAATACAAAACCAAGCCAGCGTTCCCTTTTGGAGGGAGCTACGAGCATACCAAACTAAGAGGCAATGCCACTTTCTCTGCCTTTATGGAAAAATACCCAGGCAAACAGGCCACCCCTGTCCCCCCCAAAAGCAGTAGCTTTATCCTAAGGTAGCTCAGTGGGATGGTTGCAAAGTGAGGCACTGTAGTAAGTTCTCCTGAACTATGAGTCCCCTCGGTGACTTCAAAGGACCACTGCGGGTGGGAGGCAGCGGACGGTGTTTGCCTACAGCTTCATGTTTTAGGTAGGATGCTGTTTCTAAGTCCCATCTCTTTACACACCGGAATTCTGGTGTAACATAAAATCCAGTTAAAAAGAGGCATGGTCTGAAAGGGAGGCAGTTGTGGGGAGTGTTTTTCTTTTCCTGTTGCTCTTGCTAAAGTACAGCTGATGGAATGAATGTATTTCATCTGCTGCTTTACAGGAGGGTGCTAGGGCAGCCCAGCACTGTCACCGTGTAAGTGGTGATGGCTGCAGCACGTGGACGTAAACGGACTCTCAAAATTGCAAAATACAGATGAGAAGCTCCTCATTTCTGTCCTCCCCCAGGTGGTTTGATCAGAACCACAGAGATGCCTATAGTACAGCTGGGTTTATTTTGAGCTAGGACAAATGAGAGCGATATAAAAAGGGAAGTATATATAAGCAGATTGCACAGCAGTAACTCACGTCAGGAGGTTGTTCTTTATAGACCCTGTGAACTCCGTGTCAGAGCATGTTGTTTTTTTCAAATGCAGTATTTTTTTTTTTCCAGTGGATTGCAGTCAATAGTGAGTGTTCACATGCTGCCTAAAGAAATCAGTAATGCGCAATAATGTTTCAGATAATCATTTGATTTATCTGGTCCTGTTCATTTTCAGTTTGTTCCTCCATAGTTCTTACTATTGTGAGACATTTGTTTTCAAGCACTGATTGTTGTTTTGGTAGGGTGAGTAAATAGTGTTAGGTCTTAGGCTTCTTTCCTGCCTGCACTGGAAAATGTGAAGAGCGCCTGACGCTGCGTCTCCGTACGGCTGAGTTGCTGCAGATGACAGCGGAATGAAACCGTTAACAAACTCCGGAGTACCCTCCCAGCAAGAACTTGGATGCCGCTTCGTGAAAGAGAATAAATTGGATAAAAGAAGTTTTTTCTATTAAGGGGAAAACATTAAAAGTATACAATACGTAGGAAATTCTGTGCTAAAAATGCCATGCTCGTCAAGACTGTTTGGAGCTTAGCAGGCTAGTCTGTAAAACCTAAATTCCTGTCGGTTGCAGTTCGGTTCTACCTTCTGGCAGTGGGACAGCGTTACAGATGTCGTGGGTGTTTTGCTGTGCCATCCATGGGCTTCCTCTTCCAAACAGTTCAAAATGCGTTTGATAGAAAATTATGTTAATGAACCGTACAGTTGATCATAAAATGGCTAATTAATATAACTTTGAATTTATGTTAGGAGAAATATAATGGAAGGATGTCTAAAGTTATGCAGAATGAAAAACTTACAGTAAAAACGTGAACTTGAAAGCTGTTGCACACAGACGTGAGAACGTAGCAATTTCGGTGTATTGCGAATAAAGATGGTTCTCTGCCGGGGTTGCACACAAAACATCTGTATGTTTCTATGTTTAATTGTTCATAAGTTGTTACAACTGAAAGGATGTGAGTCCTAATGGCTTAGCATTACTGCTCTTTGAATGCCGTTACGCAAAGAGTATCTGCCAGCTCACAACAAGCAGTGTTTTCTTCCGTGCCCTTTGGTGAGTGCGCCTTCCTTACAGGTTCTCTAGTATTTTATGTACGGTTCTATCAAGCTTTTCAACAACGATGTCTCTTGCAGGAGGGATTTTTTTTTTTTTTCCCCAAGTTGCTCTCATCTGACTTTGAAAAGCAAGGTTTCAATTTACCGTGCTCACTGGAAAGTTAAAAGCTTCCTTCTCCCTCCTCTACCCCCAGCATCAAAAACAAGGTGCATCTTATTATTGCAGTAAAAAATACAATGATCACTGTGGTACTGTTCATTATTCACTTGTTTTGCAAATGATGTAACTTTTTTTCGTCTGACACTGCCATAAAGTGCTGTTAACTTTTTTCACCTCTTTGTATGAGATAATACAGATACCGATCACTGTGTGTGACAGGATTCAGCTGCTCCACTTTGCCTTGACATAAAATTCTGGGACCAAAGGTACTTAAAACTGGGATTTCCAAAACGCGAGACAGGGGTTGGGTGCATTCTCTTGGTAGTCAGCTGGAGATTTTGTGGTGATCCGATACAATCACGCAAAATAATTACACATCTAGGGTACTGTATTGTTTGGAAATAATGGAGCCATATGAAATAAAGAGTTATTTTGCAAAATTGCATATTTGATAGTTTTTACGTTTTTTTTAAAAAAAAAGAATAATTGGAAGAGCAAAATCGAAACCATACTCTGGTTTAAAATGTCTGCATACATTATGAACACTTCTGAGCAGCTTTATTTTTTCTGTAAAAACTGTAGACTACCTGGCTGTGATACAAAAGAGGTCTTTAAAAGGATTCTATGCATTTTAAAGTTAAACCTTTTATTTTGTCATTGGATAATGAAGTCCTACACTGAACAACTGTCCTATTAAAGTGAGTTAGTTCCTTACAATTACTCTACAATGGTGTTCATTTTGTATGATAAAAAATGGTTTTCTTGATACCAGTTATCTTCACTTCCAATTTTCTCCTTCCCTCCTGTGTTACCTGCATTTTTGTTTTGTATGATGAAATGGATGCAGAAGCCTGTAGTGACTCTCAATGATTTTGCAAAGGGCTGGTCATGTTTGGAATTATTTTACTGAATTTATTTCATTGGATTTTTTTTATCGAGTCTTTCCAGCAGCCAAGATGTCTTTCAGAAATGTAGACAGATACCAGAAGCAGCATTTCTCTACAGAGATTATTAGGTGTCTTTTCTCATTATTTTTTTTTTGTGTGTGTCTGTGTGGCAAAAATAAAGTTGATTTTTTTTCAAGATTATTTCATGTGCTTCTAATCCTTAATAGATGAGATTACTTTCTTTGTTTGTGTTTATTGTGCTTATATCTAAAAGATACACAGTCTCTGTCATGCTTACCACAAACACAACAAATAGCAAAATAACAGTTTGGTTCACTATACAGCTGCAGTGTTAATTTGTGATAATAACGTCGCTTAGTAGAGCTCTCATCAGGAAGGACGGAGACACAAATGTTTCTGTGCCAGAAGTGGCAAGGGAAGGAGTGGAGCAGTAGGGAGGAGGGGGGAAAGCAGCTTCTGCAGCCCTCGCTCACTCCGGCACCTGCTGGAAACTGCCAGTGCTCGGGCTCCAGAGTTTCTCCGCAGGTCACTGTGTAGCAATGATTCCCCATGAGGTTTCTGAGAGCTGAGGGCACACCAAGAGCAGAACCTGGGCCCCCGTTGAGCCTGGACTGCCACCAGCCTAGAAAGATGCGAATCCAGCCTTTACGTGAGCAAGCCTGTAATCATTTTGTAGATAACGTGTTTTTTAACAGAGCAGTCTGTTTTTAAACAACTTCAGCTAGGCAAAGCAATATCGCGTGGAGCAGCACCGTTCGTTTGGTGGCCCTGGCATCTCTCTAGCTCGTGGCTCCCTGTTGCCTTCCGCGTTAACCGCCGGTGCGTAATACTGCAAGATACAGCGTAGAAAAACGGAACTCCTCGGAGCACAGCGAGACATCTTGCACAACTTCCAAAACAGCGCCATGGTTGTAGTTACATCTACCTCTTTGTTTCCCTTCTGGGTTTTGTCTTGTTTTTTTCCATGTGGTGTTTTTCTGTGAGAGGTGGTGGGGATCAGGGGAGAAAGTGGGAGGGAAAACTTGAAATCTGAATATAAGACACTGGTGGGGGATCCAGTGCTCACCAGCTGTGTTGTCATATTGAAAAAGCCATTGTTTTTAATTCCTGCCTAGTATGAAATATTTGTTTTAAAAAAAAAAATCCTTCCTGCTGGAAAGAAAAATGTATTTTTAAAAAGAAAAAAAATCCCTCTTTTGGCTATGAGAATGTCAGCTGTATGAGTTGTGACCATATCATGACATGCTGATCAGATATAAATAAATTTTTATCTCTCAGGACTCTACTTTGTATTTTTTACTCTTGTAACTGTCGCAGGTTTTCTGAAAGGACGCTCTGCATTTTTAAGTATCACTTTTATATTTCAGCTGAGGCGGCAAATAAAAAAGGTATGTGAATGTAACATGTGCACAATTCCGCTTACAAAGAAACACCTCTTTGTTGATTTTTAAAAAACAAAAACCACCAAAACTACCCTGTGAAAAGTACTGGATGGCTCGCTGCAGGTTAGCTCAGGGCACAGGGGAACTCCTGCAGTTGGGGTCCGGTTCCAGGTGTTTCTCTCCCTCCCTGCCCCTCCAAGACCTGCTGCGAGGCCTGAATATGCTGTAAAACAGCATGCTTAGCCCATGGGACCCGCAGAGCGAGTACAGAACTTTCTGGCTGATTGTAAATGCGCGGCTGCTTTTAAAAGAAGGTGCAGAGTCATGGGCAGAGCTGTAAGAACGGGGCTCACGACGGACCAGGAGTCTGAAGCCTGTGCAAAAACAGGCATGTGAGATGGTCAGACATTAAGTGCTGTACTTACCTTTACTTTTGAGATCGCAGCATATTCTGGAAAAAAGGCTCTCTTGTTAACATCTTTATATAGCTACAATCCATTTGTACTCAAATTTCCCATATGTCTAGGTTCTGTGTGGAATAAGGAAGAGGTCTCCTTGGCCGGTAGTCCTTTCTAAGGTCAGTCTGGTTTTGCAGTGAGAGCCAATTGCTTTGATCAAGACTTCTCCATGAGGTTGGAGAAGTGATACATCAGGAACTTCAGAGGAGCTCATGCTAGCATCTAGTGCAGCTGAATAAAGGCTGCTTATATATGTACTTAAAAAAAAAAATGTAGAATTTGTTCTAAATTACATTATTGCACAAGTATTAAAGGCTGACAAGAATGGATAGTTGGATCTATAAGCATAAAAGATGGCAAGGAGCTCACTGGATTGTGATGCAGAGATTTTTAAGTTTACCTTGGAAAAGTGGGAAAGTTCCAAAAACGTGGCCATTGTGACAGTGATAAATAAGGTCACACTCTAGGTCTATGCAATGAGTAAGTAATGAGCTAACCTTAGTAAGGCCAGTCAGCGTAGCTTTGGGAGAAAAAGCAATAGTGGGTTTGCTGAACAAAACTACAAGAGTAAACTCGATGAGATGGCAAATGTGGCTGATTATTGTATGACAGAATATAGTTGAGGTTTTGTAATCTCACTTGAGAATCTGAAGGAGAAAAGCTATAACGGTTAATTTATACTAAATTGCTTTTGAAGAGAATATTTTCCATTTGCAGTTAACTAGTATAATTCTGCAGATCTGTTCAACAATGCACAATATTTTCATAAATGATGTGAAATAAAAAAATGTTTTTGTTCTGCCAGTTTGTTATTTATGAGGGCAAGTCACCGAGTAGCACAAATCAGTTGGTAAAGGGTGTGTTTGACAGTAGGCACCAAAACAGAGGACATCTAGCCATAAGGAATAGATGAAGAGCCTATCGGGAAGAGAAATTATCCCAGAAGACAGTGACACTGAAAAGAATAGGGAGACTCTGCCAACTGATGGCTGCATGTGAGTTTCCATTGTGAATAGATACATACGAATACATGAAAGGGCAGATCTGGCCCTTTGAGCAGATAGGCCAAGTAGGAGCAGAGGGCAGTAGGATTGCTGCCTGCAGCAGTAGTGAGACCATATATTAACTCAAAATGGCCAGGCAGGATGGAGGAGACAAGCTTCCAAGCCAGTCTTTCCCTCCCCACAGTGTCCTTGTTTCTAGGCTAGGCACGGCTGCCTGGCTGACTCCGAGTTGAAATAAACGCTGCCCAGTCCCTTGGTAAGGTTTTCTTCCCCTCTGAGAGGTGGTTGGCTGCTCACCGCTCCTTCCAGCTCTCTTGCCTTTGGTGGAATCGCACACTCCCAGCTCGAGCTATGGCGCTCTAGCTTGTCTGCTTGCTATGCCCTGGACCACCTTCTTTTCCCTTGCCCCGCATTCTTGGTTTGTTTTGAGGGAAGAAATCATTCCCCTCCATCCACTGGCTCTCTCCTTGGAAGCAGCAGACTCCACCATGCAAGAGGTCAGATCCAGATGCTGCAGATGAACTTTGGTCGCACCCCCATGAGCAAGTTAGTCCCTTTTTCATGCACTCGCCTCCTTTCCTGAGGACGGGGTGGGGTGGTGGGTACAGCAGCACTGCGAAAACCCCAGCCTGCCCGTGCTTTCTCACCGTGTGAAGCTGCTGGGTTTTCTTCTCCCTCCACACTTTAGAAAACACTGAAGATGCTTTTGTTGTTCTTGTTCTTGTTGTTTGTGTCCTTGTGTTCCCTCATCTCAGCGTTTCTCTTAGGGTGACACACTGGGTCTTCCTCCTCAGCAAGCATTTGAAGAGGAGAAAGCCAGACCTAGCAGGCAGGCGCTGTCCCTCTGCACCTGTATCTTGAAGTGGGTGAGATTGTTACGCATCAGTCTGAAAAAGAAAGAAAACTCCCGCCACTGGCCGAGACAGTAACTTTCCTGCGATGCAAATGGCAAACTTAAAATCTGTACAACAGAACTGATAGCTTGGGGGGAAAGGGGGTCCTGTCACTGCCTTGACTAAACACTCCCCTGCAGCTGGTAGAAGAAGCGGAACATCTTATGTGCTCAGCTCTGTTACACCACAGCCCGTGACTTACAATTTTAAGAGCCTTCAGAGCTGAACCTCATATGCTATAATTAGGGTGGGGTTGTTTTTCCAGGAAGTTTCTTAGTCAAAACTGATGACAAAAGTAAGTATAAATAGTATTTTAATAGACCAGTAGAGTCTTAAAACTAAGCTCTCTTAATCGCCCACAAGCCTGCAGTAATATTTGCTGAAACAATGTCGATTAACCAGTGCTGGATTAATTTCTGGTGAATACGTTTGCGCCCAGTTCTGTTTATTCTGATATTTCGCATTGATTCCTTTGTCACTTAAAGTTGTAGCTGATGGGTTTTGTTACTCCAGCCAGTGCCCTGCGGTAATACTAGTAAGCTGTGGTGTGTGTTTTATGTTTACACGGTAGTTGTTACCCAAGGTTCAGACAGTAGTCTGTTTTGCAGACGACTAAGTATTTGCTGAGCAGATAGAAGAACACTACTACGGTGTGCCCTTTACACAAGCCTCTCAGTTGTGACGAGAGAAGGACCTGGATCACGATCGATTTTTAGCCGCAGTCACTGAATAAACTTTCCACACACACACACAATAAAGGTGTACCAACCCAACCCCTGAAAGACCCCCGACAGAGCCCATTAAAAGTACAAAGGTAATCTGGAAAAACTTATTTTAGTGGAAGAATAAAGTCCAGTCTGCTTAGTTTATCCAAGGGTAAGTAAATACAATTCTGTTATGTCCAAGTACTTGTCAGGAGCTGCCAATCATGGACCCCAGTATGGAAGAAAAGATTTCAGATGCAGCAGTTCGGTACAGAAGGTACCAAGTTCAGAATGGGGGGGGGGGGGGGGNACTTTGGGTATGTCTTCAGTTCTCCATCCCTCAAGTCTTGAAATCAAAACTGTTGTCTTAAATATTTTATTACAGAGCTGAAATAGGAGTAGGTACTGTTTAGCCTAATTACAGTGGGAGGCTGTGACCTACACTATGCATGTAACTAGACTAGATCATTGTCATGATGGGTTTTGGCCCGAAAGTCTATGAAGCTTATAATTTTATTAGTAGCTAGATGGCCAGTTCTTCTTTCAGGCTTTGGACTTCTCAACACAATGTTTCTGTTTTCTGCTCCAGGCTTATGAAGACCCTGATTCTGCAAGAAATAGCAGCAAATACGATACTAATTTTTCAGACTACTCAATAATTTTCCTATTTGGAGTACCTACTAAAATGCTACCCTTCATTATGTAAACACAGATGCTAGGAGCTGCATAGAGAATCAGGCCCCAGATATGTCTGAGCCATTATCCTCGCAGCCAGAACAGCCAGGACAACAGCCTCAGGGAAAATTGTAAGGATCCCTGGAGTGGACAAGCATTGAATAACCTTGCTATATATAGGAATTTTCTTCCTAACCTTTCCATTAGAAGCTGGCTTATGTCCTGGCCCACTGAAATTTATATCCCTATTTTGTTTTCCATTTAGTTTGCCTCCTCGGTGATGGTTGTGTTTTGTTGTCCTGATACATTCTTGAGCTCGGGGATGTTAATGAGTCCTGCAGGCCACTTAGATGCTCTTTCAAAAGTCTCCCTTGTTTCAGAAAAAGCTTCATTCATTATAAATGTTCTGTCTTTGCATTGATTGTTCCTTCCCTCTTGTGTTATGAGAAGTTTAAACCAAAAAAAAAAAAAAAAAAATCTGTGATGTAGCTTTTTTTCTGTACCTTTCCTGGTTTTATATACATACCTCTGTCAGCCTGCCATGACTGAGGATTTCTCTGAACAATTTAAATTTCTGTTGTCATTCTGGTAGATCCATCACCTGCATAGTTAATCTTCTGCTTTTTAGTATAACATTCAGAGAATTGATTGTCCTATCAGTGTAATTTATTTAAATACTTCTTTAAATACAGCTTGATGGTGAGAGGATTAGATTTATTAATGGATTTATAGTGATTTCCTGACTCCAGTGAAACATATATAAATCAAACAGTAAATATGTTAGCAGCTACGGTAAAAAATCTACTGCCAATAATTTTTCATTTCCTGCATAGAAATACACACATTTAATTTTATTGCATAGTGAAGAAGACTAAAAAGATAAAGCTGTTCCATAACGTAAGCAAACGGGGAATTTACTTCCTTCATCCTAGTCTGTCTGTCTTTAAAAAGCAAAACAAAAACCACTCCAATGAGGTTAAGTTTAATAGGCTTTTGCTGGTATCTCCCTGAAATCTCAGAGAGCCAAGCAGTTGTTTAGGGAAACCAACATGCTGCTACGCTGAACCATAGCCACTGGCCGAGAGCATTTTGGGGAACAGCTCTGTCTCCCAAAAGGATCTCTGAAAAGCTGGCCTCTGATTTTTATTTGTGGCCCTTTAATTTAGTATATGAAAATAAATCAAAAACATTCAGTTAAGCCAAAGGATGAAGATTTGGAAAAACTACATATTACTATGAAAAAGCTCCTGATCTTTATTTTCTGGTTTGCCTGTATCTTTCCAGCACTTTGTTGTGTAAGGAGGTATTATATATGCTGCGTATGGTAATACAGGCAGCACGGCAAACCTGAGTGTATTAAGGGTAGATATCACAAGGTCAGAAGTGCCAATTGCACTAATTAGTGCAATCCTGACTAAGACCAGTTACATGACTTCATTTTTAACGAGCGCAAGGATTATGGGAATTTAGATAGAACAATAATCTATTTTTATCTTGTATTTTGTAAACTCAGAAGATGAGTCAGGAATAAGCTGCATAAGTAAGAAAGGCCAGAGCTGTGGCTAAATGAACAAAACTGCAGGAACAAAAAGTTCCCTTGCTTCGCAGCGCTGCGTGGAAGTCTCCAGGTTATGGCAATAACCCGTACTTGATATCAGAAGTATGTGTTATGATGACAAGGTAATGTAGGACTGTGGCACCCAGCTAGGAAAGTTAGTATGACAAGATTTGTCTTAATAGTTTGGTGTTTGCAAGTCAGGAGGGAAAAAAAATACATTTTGCTAACAGTTAACTATACTTATTTTATCTAACTGCTGTGTCATCTGCTATTGAAGGTTTAGAAGGCTAAAATGGTTAAAAGGAAAAAAGAAAGGAACAACAAAAAAGGAGCTGTAGAAAACTACAGCTTTTCAACTGATCAGTCTTCCCCTGTGTCATAATCTGGCTTAATATTTTAACTTTGTCAGGGATTCTTTGCAGACAGTTGATGGTTGCAAGGGATAAGAGATGCCCAATCTGTAAATTGATGAATTACATTGTCACTGCTGTATATGACACTGGATTAGAGAATGCCCCAAGGCGGCCACAGTTTCACGGGCTACAGGCTGAAAGTAAACCAGAACAAACTGAACGAATAAGGCTCCTGCGCCTAAACCTGACAACTGAATAGGTTGTGTTACAACTGAGAATCCACTCCTGGCTCTTTGTAACGTGTCCCATCATGCTTGAGGTTGCATTGTTTTTTAATTATGAGTCTTTTAAAAATAATTAAAAATTAATTATTACATTCTTTTAAAGCATTATGATTTTTTGAAGGGACTAAATGTTGTTAATCCAAAATGCTTTATTTAACATCCATCCATATCTTCCGGAACCAGCATGCATGATAGTACATAAATTTTCTTCCTAGAAAGACCACAGTATTTCAATTAAAAAAAAGGGAAAAAACCTTTCCCACCCCACCCCACATTTCTTTGAAATGGGAGACTATGTTCTTAGATCACTGCTGTCAATATATGTCTCGAAGACAAAGTTGGGTGTCAGTTACTCTGCAGCTGTTACTTTGATGATAACTGTTACTTAAGACTAATTTAATGAGCAAGCGATAAGGTGCGTGCAGGAGTCTTGGGTATCTGTTTCCATAAGGAGTAGGAGTTGACTTTTATACAAAATACACATTCTGTGTATGGAAAGGCTCCGCACTGAAATTTGCTTACTCTCTTTCCTGCCTTGTGCACCGACTGCTAGTAATTAAATCAAATATTGAAGATGGTATCTCCTTTTTTCCGAGAAGATATTTGCATTCCTGAAAAGCTGGAGACAGACAAAATCGAATCAGTGGGCAAGTGTTATGGTTTAACCCCAGCCAGCAACAAGGATCATGCAGCTGCCCCCTCGCTTCTCCCTCTTCCCAGCGGGATGGAGAGAACTGGAAAAATAATGGAAACTCATGGGTTGAGACAAAGACAGTTTAACAAGGAAAGCAAAACAAGGAATTCATTCAGTGCTTCCCATCGGCAGGCAGGTGTTCAGACATCCCCAGGAAAGCAGGGCTCCATCACGCATAACGGTTATTTGGGAAGACAAACACCATCACTCTGAATGTGTCTCCTCCTTCCTTCTTATTCCCCCAGCTTTATATGCTGAGCCTGACGTCACCTGGCATGGAATATCCCTTTGGGCAGTTGGGGTCAGCTGTCCTGGCTGTGTCCCCTCCCAGCTTCTTGTGCCCCCCCGAGCCTGCTCGCTGGCAGAGGAGCAGCAAAGGCCTTGACTGCCTAGCAACAACTAAAACCTTCAGTGCACTCTCAACACCATTCTCCTCCCAAATCCAAAACACAGCACTATACCAGCTGCCTGCAAGAAAGGCGACTCCGGCCCAGCTGAAACCATGGCTGAAAGTCAAAACAACTTCCTGCATCTTGAGAAAGGGGAAAGGGGACTTGTAGCTTTTAAAGGATCCCTAAATCTCATTCAGAAAAAGATGGGGATAGAAAGTTAGCTTGCGTCTTCCACCTGGGGTCNCAGTTTAACAAGGAAAGCAAAACAAGGAATTCATTCAGTGCTTCCCATCGGCAGGCAGGTGTTCAGACATCCCCAGGAAAGCAGGGCTCCATCACGCATAACGGTTATTTGGGAAGACAAACACCATCACTCTGAATGTGTCTCCTCCTTCCTTCTTATTCCCCCAGCTTTATATGCTGAGCCTGACGTCACCTGGCATGGAATATCCCTTTGGGCAGTTGGGGTCAGCTGTCCTGGCTGTGTCCCCTCCCAGCTTCTTGTGCCCCCCCGAGCCTGCTCGCTGGCAGAGGAGCAGCAAAGGCCTTGACTGCCTAGCAACAACTAAAACCTTCAGTGCACTCTCAACACCATTCTCCTCCCAAATCCAAAACACAGCACTATACCAGCTGCCTGCAAGAAAGGCGACTCCGGCCCAGCTGAAACCATGGCTGAAAGTCAAAACAACTTCCTGCATCTTGAGAAAGGGGAAAGGGGACTTGTAGCTTTTAAAGGATCCCTAAATCTCATTCAGAAAAAGATGGGGATAGAAAGTTAGCTTGCGTCTTCCACCTGGGGTCTCTCTGCAAACACAACCTAGCCTGGAAAATGCACGCTAGGTTAAGTGGGTAGGCCCAGCCTCTGAAGTTTTGTCAGCTTAATACCTGCCCTTGAATGTCTTCAGGATTAGGTTCAGAAAAGTAAAGTGTGACTCTTTCTCCTGTCCTTATAAATCTTTATAAAACTTCTCACTTTTCACACGATTTTCTTTTATCCTTACCTGACCAAAGTTACATATGTTTTTAGGATGACTGGATCTCATGAGGGCACCATCTCTTTGGATATGTGATTCTGAAAACTGGAGCACTCTGGTAGGTCCCTGTATTCCAGTATATTTTTCCAGAGTTGAAAAGATAATGCAGTGCACCCCCACTAGGCTACCTGAGCTGGTTGAATCATTTGTAATACAGGCATTGGGGTGGACAAAATATTTTCTGGTGATTAATCTTAGCTGGGAAAGTAAGGTGAATCCTGGCATCATATAGGGATTTATAGCAACAGTTGATAATTCAGTCTTTTTTAGATATTACCTTTTCAGATAAGACATAGGCCAGAATTTTTCCTATATCAGAATGTGTCATTAATGTCAGCAAAAGTTAAACTGGGTCTGATTTGAATTGTGCTGCTCTTTGCTCAGTCAAGCAAATCCCCGTGGTACTAAAAACTGGACAATTTAATTCAAATGGATTGCTAGTTCATTCCCAGGATCCTGTTTTAGGTTGAAAACAAGAAGCTTAAGAGCACATGGAGAAACTAAAGTTTAGCATGAAGGATAAAATGATGGTTTCAGCTGTGCGCAGGTCTGTGGGCTGCTCACTGGCTATTGTTTCTTCTTTGTACTTCAAACAAAGAGTTGCCACAAACATAATTGCACAGGCCAGTCTGTGGGAGAATCCTGACTTTTGGCAAAGTCCACAGTTCCCTTAAGATTATAATTGTCTCTGCTTGACACTTCCCAAATGTAAAATCCTTATGGAAATTATCTGCTGCAGCTAGAGAGAAACCTGCTATTTCTATCTGATTTTCATTTGAAGGTTGGAGAACATTTCTGAAAGATCAGCTCGTAGCCACCAGCTGCACCTGGATTGCTCAATACCGTACTGATTAGTGCAGAATGCCAGTATTACCTCCCCTGCTGTGGTTCTGCAGAGGCTCTGCTACCTCAGTCCTTCAGGACACTGAGGATCTCTCTTCCAACTTGCATCACCAGTGGAAGTTTCCAGTGCTGAAACGTTGGAGTCCTTCATTCCATCCAAAAGGAGATGTATAAATATGAGGATTATTACATCTGTGCTGAGATTTTTGAACTGAGCATGCTGGTTATTTTAAAAGATCTTTCAAACTGGTTGCTGTTGCTGGTTTTCACCGCTGATATAGCCGGTTATTAATTATGTTACATTCACCTGATTAGTGGCAGATACCAGGTACTTGCTAAACTGACTATCAGCCACACTCACTAGGAAGGCCCAGGCTTCTGTGGCATTGGCTTAGCATCCCTACTGCTTGCTGTGCTGGTCCAAATAGGAATTTTTCACACCAACAGCTGTGAGATCTTAAGCTTGTGCTTAAGCAGTGACTGAGAGATTTTACAATCAATGTTTCAGCTGAATAGCCAACAAGAAGCTGCTCTCTTATTAGCCTTACTTTCTCCCTGCCCACTGCCGTCCCAGAGCTGGGGAGGAACTCTGCTGACAACGTTTTCTCTGGATTTTTAGCTAAGTAATGGCTCTTACTTAAGCCTCATGTGAGCAGAAAGCTCACTTACTTATCTCAGGACTGCACTATAAAACACAGAAAGTAAAGAGGTGGTTAGTAGTTCTATTCAGCTGTGTCACACAGCTACAAGAAAGACATGAGGACACTTAGAGATTGCAATTTGCTTTAACATTTGCATAAAAGTGGAAAGAAAAGGCAGTAAGTGCATGTGTGGCAAAATTAAAAAGAAGAGTGGCATTTACAGCTGCTTAGTTTAAAATAATAAGTAAACATGATGTGAGGGATGCATTAAATTTTTGCACTGTAGTAGAAAGTCTTTTCTTCCAGCTTCACAAAGCATTAATTTTTATGTTTTTATTTTAAGTCACTAGGAATCTAGGGCTAGCATTAGTTACGTATAGAACAAATGTTAGAGCTAGCAAATGCATTGAGGTTTAATTCCTGGTTTCTATTGTGTCATGGCTTTTTCTCAACAGATGTGTCGGGAGGGAGTGAATTTCAAAGTAAACACCTGAGGCTAAATTTGGGACACCTGGCTGCCTAACTTGGGTGAGATGCCTCACAGAAGAGCACACAATTGGGCTCAGCGCAGATTCAAACATGATCTCTCAAACCAAGTCAAGCCTACATCACTGGGTAGTGTTTAAAACCCAATCTACAAACAGTTCCTAGTGATGTGCGCAGGCAGTGGAAAGCAGCCTCTGAAGCTCCCTCTTCATAGCAGTGCCTGTCCTAGCTGCAGTACTGGCTTGTCCCAGCTTCCCCACCGGATGGGAGCACTAAGGTAATCATTCATGGTCCTTATCTGACTTAACCGTGGCAGGTGATGAGCTTACCACCACACCTTTCAGTTTCTCTGCTGGTGGTGACTGCTACGTTCAGAAGCTGTTGACAGGCGATGTGCCTTCAGATGCTTCATTCAGAGTGTGACATACTGACGCAGAGGGGCTCTGATTTCAGTTTGTACTAACGCACCAGGACAAGAACGGAGACAGCAGAGCACTGACTCATAATCATAGGCGCTGCACTGGTCCAAGAGGTTACCGAGCTAGAGGATGGTGCAGTTCTCCACTGTCCTAATTAAATCCAGGTGGGCTCATGAAACAACACCTTGAAGTGGTTTAACTACTTTTTCACCTAACTCAGCTCAGGTCTTGGCAACATGATGATAAAAATGCCAATTGTCTTGTTTGTAGCAGTGTTCCCACTGCCACTAACACCGGTGGAACTGTGCCAAAACTAGCAGGAGAAGAAAAGTTCAGGGCAGAAAAAACAGACTTCGGGACAAGGGTCTGGTGAGCTCACTACTGAGGATTAATGAGGTTATGGGACAAGTACTCAGTATTGCCCTTTACTGGAGTTGGTTGCCCATTCAGTAGCAAATTAAATGCTCTGCCCTGCCCTCTTCTGAACTGTTCCTTGCTAGGAGAGACAGTATTTGTATTACAATGTGTCTCTTCCTACCTTTTACTTTTTTTCTGATATAAGGAAGGAACTTATTTCTAGCTTGTTCTTTCCAAAAATCTGAAGAAAAATAATTGCTTGACTGAAGCAGTTAATTTGAATGGAAGAGATAGGAAGCAGCTTTGTAGAAATAACTATGTACAAGCTTACGGTGGTTTAGTTAAACTGGCTCAAGCATGTGCAATCAGACATTTTGCTCTGAGACATAGCTTCCACTGTTCCTCGTAAGGCTTCACATGCACCAGTTGTATTGTTGTAAGCTGTACCTCAAACTGGTGCTGCTGTGCAGCTCTGCATGTAGAACCATTTCTCCCTTTTCTCTCCTGCATCTATTACTGCAGAAGTAACACCCCGAGTTAGAGTTATTATAACGGTAAAATAGCCTGTTCTAATAAATTGTATCAAGCTTTGAAAACAGATGAGCATAACCAGAGATGATCTCGTTCTTACTTTAAGGAAGAATGAGAACAATGTCTTAAGAAAACCAGGTCACCTGCTCCTTGGACCCATTTTCATGGTGGTGTCTGTTCATTTCTCTGATGCAAAGTGCTAACAGGAACATCGATCCCTGTAAGCGCACGCCTCTCATCCTTGTTGACTAATGCACACGAACAGACACTGCGGATGCAGCGTCGTTATGTAATTGTGCTTGTGTTGCAGACATCGAACCTCTCATGACATAACAGATCCTGTATTAAAGACAGAAGCAGCTTTATCCTAAGTATTATTGCTAATGTGAACAGACCTAAACATGAGCAGATGCACTGCTGCTACATGCAATGTTAAGCCACTGTGCCATTAATAATTTTCAATTTAAAAAACATATATTGTTTAATTTGTTCATAGAGAAAAAAACAGATCTTTGGGTTCTGAAGATTGTGTAGTTTAACATCTGTGGTGTTATAAAATCAGTATTAGATAATTGTAGGATGTACGTTAAGCAACATATTTTGACCTTGACTACTCAGACCTCAATTATTCAACCCTTCCGGTTATTATAAAAGGGGTCAGGTCCTCTGATGTCTACTGATTAAATTAAAAATGAAAATGTTCCCAATTTTTCTGAATCCTCAAAACTTACTTAGTATACCAGCATAGAGAAAGAGATTAAAAAAGGGAGGGGAGGGGAGGGAGAGGAGGCAGAAGAAAATGAAGGGCCCAATTAATCGGAATATGATTGATTTTGACACTGAAATGTTGCAGGCTATTTCAATATTTTAAACAACACATGAAGCCTTGTGGTCAGTCCACTGGACTGGCGTTGGAAGAGACTTGGAAGCCATGCCCCTCTGTCCTACCAAGTGACTTTGCCTCCCTGTACTTTTGTGTTCTGCACTGAATGCCACTGACAAAAAACCTTATGCCCACCCAAACCAAAACCAGCTATTTTCTGCCAGCACAATATGCTGGATTAGCTTGTGGACGGATCGAACAAACACCAGATTCTATCACTGTCCAAAATCAAACTACAGAGGTTAGGTAACAGGCCACTGTTTCCCATGACATGTGATCAATATGACTCACCTCAGAAACAGAGGACTAACAACTCCATTTCAGGTGAGGTTTAAACTGGGGTTCTGCACCTTATGTATGTCTTCTAGGCTTTCTCTTTCCTTGTTGCACGTCCTGTGCAACCACAAACTGTGTCCTCAGTTCTTCAAGACACTGATACTTTATTTTCACTCAAAATCACAAGTTATCTTACTTTGATTATCACTCCAGTACACCAGTGCTATTCAGTCAATGAATATTAGAGGACACTGCTATTTTTCACAAGTAGTTGAATCACAGACAGCTAAAGCAGCAATATTCATCTGAATTTTTCATTTAAAAAATGAAACCTTTCATGGAGCTGACTAAGCTGTCTGTATGAGCCAACAGGGGACAGGACTGATTGATTTCACAGGGACTGGGCAGAATCCAGTCATCTGTACCACTGAGAAGCACAGAGCAAATGGTCACACTGTTACTGAAGTTACTGAATTAAGGCTGTTGGTTTAGAGCAGTGGAGGCCAGCACATCTTAAGCAGAAGAATTTGGAGCCATTTCTCATTAATTAAGAGTCACGTAATAATTATATGGTGTGTTTTTCCATTAAAGACATTAGGAAAGCCCTATTGGGAAAATAAATGTATTTTACTAGACTGAATAATAAAATATACTTTTTCTTCCTACAATCTTGCTTGACTCATATCCGTGTAGTTGCAATGATCTATAGAAAGTTAAGAACCCATTTTTAGATTCTTTGACACAATATATAGCAGCAAAGCAAGCATGAAGCTTCCAGGCACTGTGCCACAGGGTACATCTAAGCTGAACATGTAAGGAAGTGATTGAAAGGCAATTTTTAACAGACATATTAATGTTAGAGAAATAAGACATTATAGTGGTTTGTACCCCCAAAAGTTCAGGATAAAAGTCTAACGTCCATTTAAGTTGTACCCTTGCTCCTTTGTTTCTGAGGTGAGTCATTGGTGACATCCAACTGGACACACTAATCTATCACTTAACCTCCATAAATAACATTTATGCATTAAATGACATTAATTGAGATAACTAACATCTTAACTCCTATGGCACGTCCACAGTAACACTTTTCCCTTTTGGTGCACATACAGCTGTAGGCCTTTCTGGGTCTCCCTGTTAGCTTAGCTAAAAGCATTCTCAGAAAAAACCCTGAACTTACCTATGACCTTCCTGTCAGTGCTAACATTTTAAGCACAAACGCACCACTACACTATAATTCTCCCAAAGAGTACGATGTATTAAAATAACTATTTGGACTGTCTGCAGTTAGCCAGGTCAAAGAACAGGCTGCTTCTTTTACTTTTACCTACACTTTTTTCGCCAGCCTGTGGCTTAATGGAATACTGATCTTAAGAGTGAAAAGCTAGATTCAATTGTGACAAAGGACAGCTCTAAAATTAGGCTCAATGCTTTATATTTTCAAGGCATTAGAAATGTAATTTATCCATATACGACATTTCTCATTATCGAATTTATAGATAAAATTATGTTCTCCATCCACAATAAATTATGCTATATGAATGTTAGATTATCCCCAAACTAAAAGGTTTTAAAATCTAGAATGATTATATTAAGATATGAGATTATTAAATGCTTATCTAGGACATGAAAAAGAATTCAGCCCTGTCATGACAACACAGGGGAACGATCTTTAAAGCATGAAAATGCCTTTAGAGTATTGTATTGCATTTTATTGCCATAAAACAGAAGGTCACCTGGGAGTCTTGATCTTGCATTTCCATCCCTCACATTAGGGGTGGGAGAAACATCCCCAGTTGCCTAAGGAGAGATGATTTTTGTGGTTAAACCATCTGTTGTTACCCTGCCCCATAGCCTTCAGGACTATTGCCCATACTCAGCTGCATTTAAATCATACAGAAGTCTCAAATGTGATCCTAGGAGGGTTTTTTACTGAAAAATTGATGGCTACATGGAGGGCAGACTCCCCAGCTTTAATGACCCCCATGAGAAAAAAGTAGGCAGAATACAGGCATTTTATATAACCTGGTCAGCTGGCCAATCTGTGGATGGCTGCACAGTAACTGCAGCGTGTGCTGTCTATGCCCAGTGGGCATTTCAGGGGAACATGCAGCAGAGCTACTATTATAGGGTGGGAAGCAGAGTTTAGGAGACAAAGAACTCAAATCTATAGGAATCCAGCACTCATTGGCTCTGTTGCTCATAGAACAGCTTGAGAGATTTATCGATCTTCTACGTTTCGTTGAGGAATAATTCTTGGCTTGTGCAATACATTACTGCAGGATAAATGTATGAGAATATTAATAATGAAAGCATCTTGTTCTTCTATGCTGCAACCCATCAAAAGATCAAAATCTCGATCACTACCTCTCTCCTGTGAAGTTGGTAGCAGTGCTCATCTCATTCCAGAGAAACAGAAGTGACACACAGCCACTGTGCCTGACTTGCTCATGGCCGCACAGGAAAACCGGCAGGGAGGGTTTCAGTAAAAACAAGCCTCACCATTTTTAACAGCAGTGTGTGGTTAACTTATGTTCCTGTTGTCCTTGTTTAAAAGAAAGGAAGGACTTGTTCAAAACTGGAGCTAGATGACTGTATTCTGGTTGTGGTCTACTGAAATAATTGCTACCTGGAAGTAGCAAGTATGTTGCTTGTTAGCCAAGCAGGCAATTCTGTTATTCTTGTAGAAGTTAACGTCTATAAAAGGCACCTCAAATCATCTTGATTCCTGACGCTTTTCAAGTATCATACTTAAGCTGATTTTTATAGATAATATCTTTTTTTATTGCAGTCACCGTGATACAGGGCTAGTTACTAAAATAAGGCCACACTAGCTATTCAGAGTGAAGTCAGAGATGAGGCACTTACTCATTTGAATAGACTTGAGACTTTGTGTTAATACCCTAGTACAGCATTAAGTTCTGACTTTACAAATTCAGCTGCTAAGGTATTAAAAGTTAAGGAAATTTCTGTCATCAGCTGGACAGGAACCTGCCCATGCTGCATGTAAAAACATTAATAGCCCTCAAATGTTTTCTGAGCTAACAGGAGGCTATCGGGGCAATTAGTCAGGAGCAGACTGGGCTGAGCTCTATTCTCCCCAGCCCTCCTGCCTACCTCTCCCTTGCTTGTAATGCCTGTCCTCACACTCACACATCTTGGCATTCTTGCCATGTTGGGGGTCTCCACAGTGGCCACCTCCAGCATCAGTGTTTAGCTTGGCCCTTCAAAATCATCACGTGCAGCAGGTTGGGATGAAGGAGAGGCCGTGTCTGAGAAGCTGGCCGTGAGCCTAGAGCAGCTCTGTGCTATGCTTTCTGTGGGTATTTGTAGAAGAGGGGGTGGAATACAGCTCTGCTGGGTGGGGGTACCTGGTGTGGCAGGAGCCAAGCTCACACAAGGTATGCTAAAATCACATTTCTTTTTAGAAAGGGGAAGTGGAGACAAAGGGAAGTGAGGCTGTTTTGAGTGGGCTATAAAGAGACTGCAAATTAGTTTTCTTCACCCTAGGCCATTCACTGTTTCAAGACTTTGCCCTCCTTCTCAGTGTTGCAAGACCTAAATTACTGTCTGTGTATTAATATACCAAACCATTCTAAACGGGGAGAGGACCCGCTCTGACACTGTGTAGGGATTGTAGCCAGTAGTGTCTGCTGTTATGATTATATTGGCCTCAATGCTGTTCATTCTGCATTGATACCACTGTTAGAAAGAAAGGAATTGTGCATATTTTAAATTTAACCTGTACTGTTTCTTCTAGCTATGTACACAGAATGCAACCTTTCACACCAATTTGTTTCAGGCATTGTTGGTGGAAAAAGAGCCAGAAGGAAAATAAAAAGTATTGCTGTTTCTTGGTGGAAAGAGCCTTAGATGTCCTATGATTTGAGCAGTGTTGGACCACATGATCCCCAAAAAACCCTTCCAATCAAAACTAGCCTATGATTCTATGCCTGTCTCTTGTTTAGAAGAAATTACCACTTCCCATGGACTTGTGTGTCTGTTACGCACTTGGTAGCCCTGTGCCAATTGTTTTCTATCTCCTAGCTGGAGCTCCAGTTTTGTGGGACTTTAGGGCTCTTATATCTACAGACGCCATCAAGTCCAAAGTTGCTGTTCTCCGTAGACAGCAGTGTATACGCATCTGCATTGTATATGGGGTTGTCTACTGTTCACAGATTCCTTGTAACACCAAAACTTGGGGGGGGGGTTGGGGTGTGAAATGAGGACAGGATGACAATGTCCATAGCAGAAATACCTCACAGTAATAGTTGTCATCTCCATTACTGTCAAATTAATTCTGAATTGCTGCTATCATTGTATGATGATACACTGTTTAGCTTGAGGGGAGTGAAATGGTGGCTTTGCTTCTGCGGCAGAAATAAGAGTAGTTCAGCCCTCTAAGGAGCCTTGCAGAGTGGCAAAGGAAATGTCAAATATCATTTGGTCAAAGAGTAATTTTAAAGTTTTCTGAGGAACAGTCCTTGCTATATAAACTTTTCCTCCACTACATATATAGGACAGAAAAACAGAAGGAGCTTTTTATTAAGTATCAGCTTTCAGACAGAGCTGGGGACAGTCAGAGTTGATGCTACGTTTGGACTGAGAGAAGTTTTACAGACAAAATCTGCACCTTCAAGCAGCTATACTTCTGTTTGAGAGAAGAAATGAGCAGTAGATGGGAAAACAGATTGAAATTCAGTATGAGCAGGCTCAACTTCAGTAACTAACTTGTCCTGCGTCCACTAGGCACTATCAACACTCCCTGTCTAATCCGGCACAGTGAGAATCAGTGCAGCAAACCTTCTAGTCTGAACTATCTCAATCTCTAAACTCTTAGGCAAAACCTAGGCATGTGTTTAGACACTCTGATAAATGAGACTGTGTTAAGTACCGCAATAAATGAAAGAACATCTATTTAGATACCTAGCTAGAATCAAAATCCCCAAAGAGGTTCGTTTCCACCTTTGTAGCGTACATATTGTGACTAGAGAAAGATGATCATATGCTGAAAACAAGGGAAACTGATCCCTCTGTGGCCCTTAATCAGTTTTCCCCTAGATGTTTATCTATCAAGTTGCTGGTTCATTTAAGTTTTTTCTTCCCTCACTTGAAGACCTACATGAGCTCTTCTTGGATCCTCCAGCTTACCAAATTGAAATTTGGTGGAAACATACTGAAGGAGAAAATGGGAAAGTGCAGCACAAGTTCTGTCTCTAAGAGCCAGTTAGAGGTCTTGAGAAAGAAGCTAATGGTGCTGAATGAGTTTAATGTGATGGTCTTGTCCAGAATGCACTGTGAAGCCGAGTGCTACCAGACCTGGATGTGAATACCAGAACTACCTTAGATGTGTGGAGTGTGAGATAACGATTAGGCCTTCTGGTCTGTGATGCTACTGGTGTACTGTACTGAGAGAATTACATGTTTAAGAGTCATATACTTAGGGCAATTACACAAAACCTGGATTATTCTCTGGGGCTAAGCAACTGCTATTGTTGCTTAAGGCTTCAAAGATTAATAGTCATCCTCCATCTTGCAAAGTGACCTTAAAATTGCAGTCAACAAGAAACTTAGAAATTATGATGACAGTCTGCACTAATTACTCCGTCTGTGTGCAAGTAGGTACAAGTAGTTTGCTACATATGCATTCTATATGCCTGGCGAAAAACAATGCAAGATTCTCAGCAGGAGCTGGTGAGAAAACAGCTAAGGGGAGCCCAGGTGCAAATGGTAGGGTCACCTCAAGGAGAGAGCAACCCCCTGTAATTCCTGGCACCGAGTTTAGAGAGTCTACAGATTTTGCCCTCTCCCTTGCTTTCTTCCCTGGGCTCATAATGGTGGCTTTGTGGCTCCCTGTGGCCAGAGGGAGAATCACTTTTTCTGTGGTAAGCAACTCCGGCGAAGATTTTATTTGTGGGGTCACTTTGACATAATTCTAGGAGGTGGCATTATAACTTTTGGCTGCTAAATGCTTCACTCTATTCCATATAAAGCTTTGGAGCGTGACTAATTAATATAATAATCACCTCTAGCAGAGAACACATTAACTGCCTGAACTCTCAGGACTTAAAAGATCAGAGAGAAAAAGTTGGAAGACGCTGAGAAATTGAATTAGCAGATTCTCAGGATGGCAGCCAGTAAGGGACTTCATGCACTCATGTGTGCTAAGGGATGAGCTCCGTGCCCTGGAGACCCAGGCAAAGCTGCTGCCTTCTCTGGGATTACACCATGTGGGTACTTCTCTGAGGACAAAAGGGAATGAGCTCCAAAGCACTCTGGAGCCCTGTATTTATTCAAACTAATATTCTGTCAGTCAAATGATCTAATTAACTAAACACGCATTTGACCACAAAAATGTTATTTTTAGCTAACATTGCAAACCTACATCAGGGTTGCTTTTTTTTCCTCACTGAAACTCCACATCTAGTTTCTACAAAATACCCCTATTTTTCTGATTTAAATCATCAGTAACCTGCGTGACTGCTCTTGAATTCTGATCCTAAGAGCGTGTTATGACTCTTCATCCTTTTTAATGATACTAGCTTCTAACAGAAAGATAGACAGAAATAATCAGGGTCTTTGAAACAAGCTGTAACCTACAATACAGGTATGAGTAAACTCTTATTTTTTCAAGCAGGAAAAGAGAGGGAAATTACAGATCAATGTGATCCATAAAATTACATTCCAACTTGGATTTTTATTACAGATTTACAGGCTTCAGGCAAAGGTTGAGATGACGCTGAAATCACCAAGATGAAAACAAATAAAATAGTCTCAGATTCTGAGCTTCAGCCCCTCCAAAACTGAATGAGGTATCACAGAAATCAGATTTCACATTCAGAGAGAGAAAGTCTCAATGGCCTTAAGTATTTGTCTGTTGCATACCACAATAATTGTTATCATCTTAATTTTTCAGACCTGGGGACTGCCTGAGTGTCAGCAGCCACTACCCTAAACTGTTTCTTTTATACCATAGCCACTAACAATATATGACCCTACTGTGGAACTTTGCTGCAACGTTTTGTCCCATTCTCAGTTTCCAGAAGGATGATAGCAATCTGGAAGAAAAAAACCCAACACGATCAAAGGCTGCACAGATGGTTCTGTAACAGCTGATAGGTAGCTGTGGTTGTTGATGAGTATTTTGGAGGTGACAGACAACAAGGGCAAAGAATTAATGCCAGCATTTAAAGGGACTCTGCCAGGCCACAAAATAATCCTGATGATGAAAGAAATGCTTAAAAAAAAATTCCAGCACTAAGATTTCTTAAACGGGAATAAATTCCCCAAAGACAGGGACATCTCTCTCTCGCTCTCTCTCTTTTTTTTTTTTTTTAAGACAATTTAAAACTGTGCTGTGCAGCAGCTTTCAGAAAATGTGACCCTGGGAATAGAAATCTCTCAAGTGTTTTGCATAAGCTATTTTGCCATGTGCTGCTGTGAACAATTACAGAATTACCTTCTGTTGTAACATGGTACGTGTAATGTCTTGCAGGAAAGAACTCGGGTTGTAACAGGTAATAACCACAGTTCTATCAAGTTGACTTTTGACAGAGTACCAGCCATAGATTACTGCAAAGTGCAGAAGGGGCTTACTATGGAGGCTGTTCGACACAGCAGGTAGATCTTCAGGCTCCTTTACGAAAAGCCTTGATAGGCACCATGAGGCTCCCAGGTCCAGGCCTGGTCTGTCAGACTGGGACTGCAAGACGTAAGCGTGCCCAGCAGCTGAGAATGGTGTCCAAGGCATCATGATATGCATGGCAGAATCTCAGGAGTTTGTGGATACCCAGAGTCCTCCAGGAAGAGTGTTACACAACCATGGTCTGAGCCTGCAGATTGCACCTCTTTGCTATGCTACAGCACACAAAATTTCAGCCATGCAGCACTTTTACATTTTCTCCTGCAATGCATGTCCACAGCAGCAGGAGGGAGGCTATGTACCACCCGGACATGCTAAACAGCCAGGCTATCCCAAAGTACTCAGTGTATGATTAGACAGTTGTAATGAAAGATCAAGTGTGGTTTCAGCCTTGGATATGTGTGGAAAAAAAAAAGAAGTTTGTATAACTTCAACGTGGGAACCTAGGGCCTGATTAACAGCAGTTAGAGAGACATTCTCTTGGACCTTGACATATCCAAGACTATGTCCTTCCCCATAACTCCAGCATGTTGACAGGGTGGCTGTCAGGTTGAAGGACAAGAGGTTTCTGAACACAAAGGCATCCTTAAAGAATGGAAGGGGTACTGTTGCTCCACCTCCAGAAGCCGGCCATCCAGCAGAGGTTTTTAAGGCAATCGGGCCTTTCAGCAGCCTGAGCTTGCCACCCGCCAGAAGATATCTAGGTAGCTAGCATCTTTTACGCAGAAGATGTTTCACTAGCTTGGAGGCTTTCATGATGGGCCTTGGGGTCTTTCAGGTAGGTGAGTTATTCCATCAGCTTTCATCTGTGTTGGAAAGAGATGGAGGAGTTCTGCCCCAGAAACAATCTCTGAACTCTGAGAAAGCATTAAGGAGTGGGAGCAAAACACTGGTGAGCCACTTTCCATGTTTCCCAGTCATCCTTAGCACTGGGTTTAGCATGTGATATGACAACCAGACAGGATTCTGAGATAATGCTCTCAACCATTAAGCAATGAATGGCAAGGACTGATGTTGGTTTAGGATTCTGTCTTAGGAGCTCGTCCTCACTCTGAACTTCACACAGTCATTCCTTATGTATTTAGATCTGCTCTTTTTATAGGTGTCTTTGCTCTGTTTGAGGGTCCACAGACAACTGAAGCACAGCCATCTGCCAACTGTAGTGAGTATGTCCCTATTAGACATTTTACTTACGCACTCTGAGCTGCCTCTAATTTCTGATGGTCTAGCCCAACCTTTTAAGGAAAGCCTGACAATAGAAAATTTTATTTGGATATAAAACTACTCTGTGCTGCGTAACTTTCTTTTCTCTTGTGGTCTGTAACAGGGCTGAGGGCGAATAATCCTACTGAACAGGTAATCCCCTGGAAAGTGATATCAGCCCTGAGTAGAGATGTTGCATGCAGCAGGTCCTCCCTCTGGTCCCAGGTATTTCCAGGTAGCTTCTGACACTTTCTATTGCTGGATTTGCTGAGTGCCAAGATAACTCTCCTCTGAAGATGAGAGGAACAGCTTCACTGACCTAGAAAACTTCGTCCTGTTTCTTCTCTTCCACTTGGAAGATTAACCTTGAAGTTTGGATGCCTGCCACCAGCAGCTAAGTCTCACTGTTTGGCAAGTTGTGGTGGGTAGCATGAGTCACAGTGCTATGACCTTAGTGCTGAGCCTCCTTGATGCCTATGGCTATGCAGAAATGGCAAAGTTCTCCCATCTATGATCATAGGTGTCCTTAGCTCGCTCACTGAAGAGTGACAGCATTCTGAGCCTGATTTCCCAGTCCTAGCCTCACACCTCTTCTCTGCAGTGAGCTTAATGAATGTCTAAGCAACACTTCAGTGTGGGCTCTCAGAGGGTAAATCGGGCTGTTGCTACAGGATGGCATTCAGGACCACGGGTGAAGTACAGAAGAGTCAATTACATTGTGAATATTGGAGAATCCTACGTTAAAGGGCTGTGCTGGTTTTAGGAAACTGTCCAACTGACGCCCACCAAAGGCACACAAATTTCTGATTGCACAAGAAATATATATACTTTTGTTTTGAAGTGCTCTTTCTCAAGGTATTTCTGTATGAAAAAGATCTGAAGAAGAGGGCAAGATTTCATAACTGTATTGGCTGTATCAGTCCGGTAACAGCTGCCTTCCTGTCTTCTCCAATTAACCTGAATGTATTATGGCTGTCTTCTCCGTAATGAGTTCCACTCAGAATTTAGTGCTCCCTAGGCAAGAGGTCATACTATTGCCATTAAGTCTCTTGCTGGAAGCCTTCTACAGAAGGAAGGCTTAAAAATTGTGAGGGAAAAAAGTAAGGTGGCCACCGTGCTCTTTAAAGACTTATGTCTACCCACAATACTTGTCGATTGTTTCGAATGAGGACAGCTGAAAATATTTAGATATTTGCACAGGAAAGCAAAATTTATTCAACTGTATCTGTCAGGTGCCAAATGTTCTAGAGGCATCTAAAATAGATGGGCCCTGCCTTACCCAGAGGATATGCTGAAGCAGTAAGTTCTTTATAGAGTTATATTCAGACATGTTATTTCCCTTCTGTTATTTCCACTGATGACAGTGGGCCTCCTCTACAAGCCTCACTGCCCACCTCTTACTTGCTCATAAATTTTAAGCCAGAAAGAAACATGCTCTCATCTGGTCTAACTTCCTGACTGGAAGATTTCACCCTGCTATTATGGATAGAACTTAATAATCTGTGTATATGGTTAAAGTTTATCTTTCAAAAAGAAACAGTATCCTGATTTCTAAACATAAAAAATCAGAGAATCTCCACTCCACTCACCTTAGCTGTCTGCTCCTAAAGAGCTTGTGAGTACCAGGCATTTTCTCCAAATGAAAGCACTTATTCACTATAATCAACTTATTCTAATATAAGCAGGACGGGATTTTAGTTTGGTTTCAGAATAATACATGACAGATTAAAAAAACATGTAGTTCAGTAAGCTACTGAAGTTTGTTTTCCTGTGGATTTGCATCTCAGATTCTCTGGTGTCTCAACTGCATACATTAGTCAAAGGCTTTTTCTGCAGTGAACCCATTCATCATCATCATCATCCATGTGGATTCTCTGGTCTATTAACATAGTCGAGCACTTTAGGATGTTTCTTTCCTCTCTGCTGAGTTATTTTCTTGGAACTTGTAGGAGGGGAAGGGATATAGAGACTAATAGAAATATAGAGGTGATATGATCACTTAAGTTCCATTTCCGTAGAGAACTAGACAAAAAAATCAGTTCTATGCAAAGTAAACACTGTCTTTTAAACTTTTGCAATGGAAAATACCACTCCAGATGGCTGCATTTGAACTGTCGTGTTTTCAGAATCATTTTTTGTTATCGTCATTGGGAAACCCACATACCAGGATCCCCGCTATGAGTGTTACAGTTGTACAGCAGCTCCAAAATTCAAATCCTTCCTCTTGAAAATCAGGCAGCCAGTTTCTTGTGATTTGAGCTGAGGGACACCAGGGAGTTCTGTACCATATGGTATCAGAATATTTGTCTGCTGCCAAAAGTTTCTGTCTCCCCATCCTCTGCTCCAACCACATGGCCTTTTCTCCTTAACAGTCGATTACATCAGATATAACTGATATTCTTGTCATAGGAATTTATTCATTTTCTCAAAGCAAAAGATTGTTATGATGTTTCTGTGTGTTTCTGCAGAGGGCTACAGTATGTAATGTACTTGTACTGTCAAGAGTCCCAACAGTGACAGGTGCCACCTGTTAAAACACTGCTACAACTGTTTATGGATCTTGTTTCATGGAAAATACTGTCCCTAACCCATCTATCTAATGCACTTGTAACATTTAACATTACAGAATCTGACTGGATTATGTGCAGTGCCCAAATAAGACTAGGCATTGTAATCTGAGATCAGTATGGTGCGCAAAATGATTCCTTCAGTATCTGCTACACAAAAATACCTGAAGCAGGTATTCTACTTGTAATAGACAACTCAAGTTTTCTCTCTTCTCTATTTGCTACTAAATAAGCAAAATGTAGGACTGATGAGGACTAAACTCTGCCTTTGTCTAAATAGGATAGGAACAGGGCTGGCACTGTGTCTCTGCTGGCAGTCAGTTTTAGAAATTTGGTCAGCGAGCGCATGCTTCAGCCAAAGAAAGCGTGGTGTGAATGAAGCTGGAGAGGGCTTGGCTATCCTCCAAGCTTAAAAGCTGAGTTATCAAGACTTTGCAGAAGCTGCTCTGTCATTGAAGAGTGCCCCAAAGTAGTATATCGAAGCCTGCCATTTGAAGGCTCTGCTGCCTGTCTTTCCAGGCATGGTGCCTCGTAAGGCAGGAGGTATTTGGCAGCAACTGCATGCTATCTTACTGCCCGACTCCCTTCTGAGTGTACAGAAAGGTACTGGATTCAGAGTAAGCCTGAACTGTGTGACATTTTGCAGGTGTGACGACCTGGGGGAGAACGTGTAAAGGATTTTGCAGCCATTATTAGTGATATCACTTTAACGTTTAATGTTATTTCTGGGCATTTTTGTCCTACAGGAGAAACAAGGCAGAGGAAAATCTATTATTCTTATCATAGCATGGGTCTATAGACATGGTGGGGTTACAGCAATAATGACTGACCTGGTAATGAAAATATCTGGACAATAATGGTGCATGTAGATCTGGTGATGGCCGTACTCGAAAACATTTCTCCCAGTGTATCTGAAGGAACTGTAAATACAAATAAATTCACAGAAAAACATTTGAGACAGACTGTTCCACAATAAGAAATGCTAATATTGTTGCTTTTTTTTAAAAAGTCACCAAAATATTTGCTTATTGTATCACTTAAAGCATTTTGTGTCAGATATTTTGAGAGGTACTACCTATAAACTTTAATCTGGAAGGTAAGTATACTACCTTCCTTTCAAAAGACGAGAAATTGAAGCATAGATCCTAAACTTGTCTGCTCTCCCAGGAATGAGTTAGTAAGGGAGCCCAGACCAGAGATCACACGATTTTTGCTTAGAGACAATTACAATTCTTCAGATTTTGATAATTTAGGATTTAAGTGTTCTCAGGAAGTTCACTTCTGAAGTTCTATGCACCTTAAAAAACTGGTCTCTTAGTTTAACTGGGGTCTTAAAGATCAATTTAAGCACTTTCTGTTCTTAAAGTAAATGAATACTATTTTGAAAATTAGCATATATATGAAGACATACATAATAAATAGGGCTGTTAGTTTCATCTCAAGAAACACAGCTAAGTAATTATATACTTTCAAAATGTTCGGCCGTGTATTGTATTTAAATATTTCTCTACAGGGTATAAGGAATGGATAAAGCAAATCTGGAGTTAAGAGAATTCATATGCTCCCCTCTCTGAATGCAAAAACGTGTCTTGTCTACTCTCCTCAGTCTCCTCCTTATTAATTCCCATGCTGTTAGCTTTCTGTTTTTTCAGTGCTTCATGTAAAAATTTACCCACTGCTGAATTTATTTCATGTGGATTTATGTTTTCCTCATTTTAATGGTTTGTAATGCAAAACCATAAAGGTACAGCCGCTGCAACAAACTCCCTTATTGAAGCTTGCCTGCTGCATGCATTGCTTTTGGAGTCTAACTTGGCTTTGAATTCTAACATTACAAAAACTGAAAAGCAGAGTGGTCTTAAGCACTATAATTAATTTCTCTAAATTTTGTTTCTTTGCTGTCCTGTCCACAGCTGTGTTGTCCAGAATTTCTTCAATGAACATGTTCTTTGTTTCCCTCCAAAACCAACAGACTAAATACTAGGAAATTTTAGCCTCTGGTACTTTTTAGACAGTGTTTCTGTCTAATATTCCACTATTTTATATGTTGTCGTTAATCCTAGGTATCAGTTTTGACACCGAAGTCAGCAACTACAAAATTAGGAAAAATTTTGTGTGTGTCATCCGTGTAAATGTAAATTTCTGTGCATGGACCAAATGAGAGAAGGAAAAAAACCCAACAATGTGCATAAAGACATGTACGGACAAACGCAACTGAATATTAAAAAACCCCAAACTACTTATATGGTGAAAAAGAACTAAAATAAAACAGCCAAGTCTCAGTCACTCCAATATTTACAATTTCTCTTATAATTTAAAAGTATTCTTAAAATCTCTTACCTTGCTAATAGTAGATACTCAATTCCTCCTTTTTCACTCGAAGACTTTGGCACATTTCTGAGATCCTGGAATACGAGTTTACATGTCTTTCACCTCTTTGAAGAGAAAATACAAAATTTTTTTCAGATATTTTTCTAATTAATTTTATAAAGTGCATTTATTTTTCATTATTCATCCTCTTTCTGTGCTTATTTTCAGTACTTTTCCTATTGTGCTTTTTTTCTGCTTCTGAACCTGCACTTCCATGCAATTTTCTCTGATTGGCTAACAAAAAAAGTTGCCAGAAACAAATTTAATTTGCCACAGTGCTTTTTTGCTATTAATCTGCATAATTATACTGGGTTGGACTCCTACAAAGTGTTAGCCATTTATTTTTAATTATTTCCATGCGCAAGAAAGAAAATATCTAAGACAAATATCAAATTACCTATCATATTATTTATCTTCAGCATTTAATATTTTTGTCAGATAACTAGGCCTTGGGATAAGGGAAAAGGCACTCCTTACAGCACAAGTGACAGATGTCACAAACATTGACAAACTTTGGCAGAGAATTACAGAAAAAATTTCTCTCTGTGTATGCATTAAGTTTTGGGAAATTATTAGTGAAGTTTGACACTAAAAAAAACCCCAGACTAAACTATTAGAAGCAATATTATAAATAGATTTTTGAAAACTATTTGGTAGCTTTCAAAGACCTGAAGACAGCACATGTATCTTCAAGACTAGAAATCTAAGAGCTGCTCCTGAACTAGAGATCAGAGTTGAAAATAGAATACCTGACAAAAGGAGCCTCCATTTCAAACTTGATACATATTTTTGTAATCATTACTCTGGGTTCTCTCATATGGCCAGTGTGAAAATCAGAAAGAAAGAAAGAAAATGGACTGCTTACTGAAAATTTTAATGATCACTTTTAGAAATGCATTTTTCTCAAAATTACTCAGCTCTTAAAAAGTAAGTATAATCACAAGTAAAATGACTGTGCTGCTGGTTTTTGGCGCATGACATTTTGACATTTCTCTGATTCAAGCCAACATTTCTAAAGAAGCTTTCGAGATAGTCCCTAGACGAAACACAGCATTGAAAACCTACTCTATTTCTCTTGAAATATAAATAGAAAGACTCCCATTGATAACAGTGGGAATGCATGATGACCTTTTGCTAATTTGAAAGTACAGAAGTTTGAAACGGAGACATCTGAAACCAGAAATGGAAGCTTAAAGCCTGAATAATATATACTGTACTTTTTATCATTTTTTGTTGTATAATGCCATAATTTATTTATTATGATAAAAGTGTATGGGAGGATTTTCTTTTAAGGCAATTAAAATCAGTGATAAAAATGAACCATTTAGAACACCCTGTTACTCATTAACAACAATACCAAGATGTCTTTGCACTGTATAATTCATTTGCTCATTTTCCCCTGTAATGAATAGACATGATCTACAGATGGAAAGCTATAGGATTTTTATAATGGGTAACAGGAGCCTTTGTGCCGCCTGATGATGAAAGTAATGGCTTAGATTTTTCTAAAGACTAAGTATATAAGAATATTTCATAAATATTCAGTAATAGCACGACACCTATGCCCCTCAAACCTTTTCTAAAGCCTGAAACAAAATGGGGAAATGATTAATGATACCATGTGGAGATGCAATATGAGAAACTACTCTGTTCTGTTCCTGAATTTCTAGGTCAACAAACACAACTGTTCTCTTTTGCACCGGATTCAGGCGTTATACAAGCGTGCTACAATTATTTGTTGAAGAACTAGGAGTACTTGTTTCAGCCACAGCCACTTTCACATGGAGAGAAATGAAACCGAATCCGTAACCGCGCTCTGGTATCACTCCAGAATTATCCTAAATGATGCTAGGAAATACACTACATGCTTCTTTAGATTTCTCTAATGTTATTTTATTATACTGTGGTGTTATTTAATGTAACCATAATTATCACTGGTTCAACTTTTCCATATGGATCCATGCATTCCTGTTTTCAGATCTGCATTTTAAGCCATTACACTATTTGGTTTATTTTCAAAAGCTGTTTGCGTATGGTATATAGGTGTTAGTATGTGGTGTAACACTGAAGCTGCCATGACTTCCCGAGTTTTTAATGAATAATTCCTTGAAGAATCATGAGGAATTTTCCGCACTGGTTTTAAATGTCAGTCTTCGTGGGCAAATTCCTATTATTTTGAATAGCTTGAGTTTTTTTAAACACTTCTCAATATTAAAAAAAACCCCTCTGGCAAGATCTTCCATTTTTCTACCGGTATCTGCTCAACAGACACAAGTATTTCAGGAAAGGGGGCACCTTATTGTTATTTTTACTGGAAAAAAGGTCTCTTCCTGAGCAGCTCCAAGCACGTTACCTACACGCATGAAGGTTTCTCGTGGTGCTGACCGCCCCGTTTTCGGACGGGGCTGCCACTGGGTGGCGAGGGGAGCGACAGGGACAGGCCCAACGCAAAAAGCGGGACCGGGACGCTCGGGGCGGCGACCACCCCCCCGCTGTCGTTAAGAGGGGAACCCCAAGAGCCCGTTTGCTGCTCATTTCAGAGCTTGTTCTCCTCAGAATACCTGAGCGAAAGGCAACCAAAAGCAGCTACCGGGCTGGCGGAACTCCAACAGGCCGCCTGGTGCCTCACCCGGTCTGCGGGGAGGGAGGAAGGGAGGAAGGAAGGAAGGACGGACGGACGGACGTCCGCCCCCTCGATCGCTCCCCGCCTGGTCTCCCCGAGGAAGTACGCTGCCGGCCTGCGGGGCGCTCCCCGCCGCCACGCCGGGGCCGGGGCCGGGGCCGGGGCCGGGG
>VZSF01002310.1:384827-412506 GCA_013398295.1 Chionis minor
CCCGGAGGCTGTTAACGGCCGTACGCCGGCAGCCGCTGTTTACGGCGGCGCAGCCAATGGGAAGGCGGGGCGCGTGGGCGGGGAGGCGCAGCCCGGCCAATGGGAGGGAGGGGCGGTGCGTTTAAACAGCGCGGGGTTGGGGGGAAGCCCGGCGCGGTTGTGGCGGTTGCGTCGCCATGCCCGGCCGCCCCGACGACTATGAGGTGCTGCTCACCATCGGCGCCGGCTCCTACGGCAAGTGCCGCAAGGTGCGCCGCAAGGCCGACGGCAAGGTGAGGTGGCGGGGGCTGCGGGACCGTAGGGGCCCCCTTGACATCGGTTTGAGCGGGTTTGGCGGCTCCCCGAGATAAGCGGGTGGCTCTGAAACCCCCAAATCCCCTCCCACCCCCGAGCTCTGGCTTGTGTGTAAGTCACTCCACAAGGCAGGTTTTTTTGTTCTTTTTTTTTCCCCTCCCTAGATCTTGGTGTGGAAGGAGCTCGACTATGGCTCGATGACAGAGGCAGAGAAACAAATGCTTGTTTCTGAAGTGAACTTGCTTCGTGAGTTGAGGCATCCCAATATTGTCCGCTACTACGATCGGATCATCGACAGAAGCAGCACAACCCTGTACATTGTGATGGAGTACTGTGATGGTGGTGACCTGGCTAGCTTAATTGCGAGGTGCACAAAAGAAAGGCAGGTGAAAGCTGTTTGTGGTAATTTTGGAATACCTAGCATGAAGTATCTTGGGCAAGAAAAGCAAAATGTATCTTTTCAATAACTTCTGAGCAACTTTACATTTAACCCTTTGGACACAACAACTCTATTGTAATATGAAAGGTTTTGTACAAAGTCACAACACTGACGGTAACAGTGCTAATGAATGCCCCAACTGATCAGGTGTTTATGTTGAAATAGTGAAAAACTGAGCTGTCTTATGAGGCAGAAGCTGTTGAAGGGTTTCTGGATGCAATGCTATGTGTGGGGTTGAAAACGTAAACCAGTAAGTCATAGCTCCTGCAGAAAGGTAGCTTAATCTGTGGGCTCTTCTGAGTTGCCCCTCAGTAAAACCACTTGTACCCTATTTTTTGTTAGAACACCAAAATATGTGAAAGGGAAAAGTGATTTTGAACATGATGTTGATGGTACTTTATGTGCCTACATATAAAACTTGGGCAGAAGACAGGTTGATAGGACTTTACCTTGAGCTAATCTGAGACTTAGCAGCCTATGTCTTAAGTACAACATCAGTTTTAACATTCTTGGGTTAAACAAGTACATGACACCACATGTGTTACTTTGAGAATAGTCTAAAATGATACTGCAGCAGCCCCTAAACATCAGTGTTTTCATTTAAGGGAGGTTATATTAAAAATTAGGCCTCTCTTGGCTTTGTTGTATGTTGCTCATTATAAACAGCTAACAAGATGCTGTTGTTATAAGTGATCAGAGGGACTCTGGTGCTGATTCAGTGATGTTCTATAACAGTGTTTAAAAGTTACAGAACTAAGACTGGTAGCAACTGCTTAAACTTATGTATGCTTGGAGAATATACTAATTAAATGATGTGTTTATCTTTCAGGCATTACTTAGAAGAAAGCTTTGTTCTCCGAGTATTGACTCAATTGACATTGGCCTTGAAGGAATGTCACAGACGGAGTGATGGTGGAGTCACTGTGCATCGTGACCTAAAACCAGCAAATGTCTTTCTAGATGGCAAGCAGAATGTGAAACTTGGAGATTTTGGACTAGCTAGAATATTGCACCATGACACCAGCTTTGCCAAAACATTTGTTGGAACTCCATATTATATGTCTCCAGTAAGACTTCTTCTGTGCCTTATCTTCCCTTTTCTGCCTCCAAGTTCTGTCTTCTACAATGTCGATTTCAGAGTGCATGAATACTTGGGAGGCTTTAATGAAGAGTTAATAGTCTTAAATGCAGGTGACTCTTTGTAGAGTATATATGCCCTGGAGACAAGGTTATTCTGCAGTTATTTTCCCCTCCTTTCTTCCCCACACCATCACTACCTTCTAATTAAAGTTGTTCTTTACTGCGTAAGTTTTGATATGCTCTTGGAATATTAGAGATGTTGCAGTATATTGTTCCTGAAAAGAAACACGGAAGCTAGAATGCTTTTATGTTTCACAGTGTTAAGGTAAAGAGCTTGTTAAATTACCTCTTGATGGTAGGATTTTAATTTGTAGTGGAGATGAGCAAGAATAAAGTCTTTCCCCTTATTTGGTGCGTTTTGTGTGGTAAAGATTAATGTTGACTGAAACATGGAGTTGTATCAACTGAAGATTGGTGTAACACTTCAGTCTACTACAGTGTAATAATGCTGTAACTTACTAAAACCCTGGTAGTACGAGTAGCTGTGGGGATTCGTTGAGACTGAATCTTACAAGTAACCTCAGTAAGTAGTGGTTTAATTCAGGTTTGAACAGTAGCCAATGATACCTGCAGGAGCAGAACAATGTCTTAGTTAACCGATTCTAAGATTGTTTTCTTTCTTTAGGAACAAATGAACCACATGTCATATAATGAAAAATCTGACATCTGGTCTCTAGGATGTCTCCTGTATGAATTGTGTGCACTCTCGTAAGTATAGTAGTGTGGTAATGAACATGGAAACATTGCTGTCAATGCATGTACAATTACACTTTGTATAGATGAAAGCTTAAAGGTTTCAGAGACTAGTTTTCTTTCTGTATTGGTCTTGCCATTAGGTAGTCAAAACAAACCTTTGATTGCGGCTTTTTTCTTAGTTTGACACTTTTTTTTAAAATGAAACCAAGTCCTGTAAAACTAATGAAAGAATCAAAGAAAAATGTTCTTCTTCAGGCCCCCGTTTAGAGCTTACAACCAAAAGGAGTTGGCAGAAAAGATAAGGGAAGGGAAGTTCAGACGAATACCATATCGTTACTCAGAGCAGCTGAATGAACTTCTCAAAGAGATGTTGAATGTAAAGGTAAGAATCAATTACTTATTTTTCCACCTATAATTTGAACTAGCACTAAAATACTAGTTTTTCTTCTCAGTTATGAAACAAAGTGATCTGAAGTGGTTGCTATCACCTTGTCACTGGCAGTATCACTTGTGGGGGGAGAAGGGAGGAATTGTGCTTTGAGTCCTTAACCAAAGGCAGCAGCTCAAGTGTTACACCAGGTTCAGAGGATGAAAAAGACTGTCTCAATATTGGGTTGCACAGAATTTCCTAACAGCATGCCTAGGTCTTAACTGCAGGGTTAAAATGGTTCCAGTGCGTTTGGAAGTTGGAAGGGGTGGGTTTGTCTTCATTTTGGATTTTGCTTTATATGGCTAATGTATAGCTTGCCCCCCCCCCGGTGGCTGGCATGGGGGTGTGACAGAGTTGCGGAGTGTTAGCTCCAGAACCTAGTGACAGTTGCCTCTGCAGGCTCACCACCCTCTCCTGGCTCTGCAAGGAGTGAGTGCCCACACTGGGAGAGCCAGACTTTCAGCTTCTGGAGCTGAAGGCTGGTAGCAGCTGCCTCCTTTAGCTTTTGTCATCTGGTTGCGCTACCCCTCCCTAATGATGTTTTTCTCCAACTGCTCCTTCACTGTATAGCACCTTAGCTGGTTTCCACCTTTGGGACTTGCTTGGGAATCCATGGCCTTAATATTTCTTGGTTACAGATGGAACTTTTTGGTAATGTCTTTCCTTTAGGATTATTGCCGACCTTCTGTTGAAGATATTCTGCAGCATCCATTGATAGCAGATTTGGTGACAGAAGAACAAAGACAAAATTCTGATAAAAGAGGCTGGAGATCATGGGAGGCAGAAAAGCTGCAGCATTCAGATGCTGCAGGGAATGAGCTGAAACGGAAGGAACAACAATTACAGGAGCGAGAACAAGCCATTAAAGAGAGAGAGCGACGTTTGGAGCGTATGATATTCCACTTTGGGAAGGGGTTGGCAATGGGATTTTGATTCAAAAGAATAAGTGCAGAGAAAGGAAAGGCAGACAGTTTTCAAACCCCTCATTTTAATGCACTAGGATATTGTGCTCCTGCATTCCCTACTAGAATTCCATCTAAAGACTAAAACAAGAATGCTTGGGCCTACTTATCTATACCAGTTCTTGTTTTCAGTTACTAAGATATAATTGGCAGCTTGGATATAGAAGTCTGGTTTGGGAAGATTATTTAATGTGAATGGCAATTAGGAAAGGATACAAGAAAAATAGTGTCTAAATATATTGACCTGTACTGTGTAGTGCAGATTGCTCTTCACCTACTCTGTGTGAGTTAATGTTTGTTATGTTAATATGTAACACAAGGTGGGCCTGATGTTGGAGCAAAATACACTTGATTAAACTGTCAACTGCTCCTATAAAAGCTGCACCCTAGAGGTAGCTTACCTGTGAAACTCTATAAATGGATGGTCCTCAGGTGCTGGGATTTCCTGCCCATACAAGATATACCCCTTTGCATATGCAGTAGGGTTTGTAATACAGATTTTAACCATATATGTAGTTTTCTGAGCCTACAGTTTTCAACCTGCTGCTGTAAATAAGGTGTTTAGCCATAGCTGAATTATAGTATCTGGTGTCTAAATATTTATACCTGATGTAATGTGTACCATGAGTTAATGTGCAGAATAGAAAACTGCTGTAGCTTCATTGCTGCATTTACAGCAGAGCTTGCGGGGTGGGGTAAAAGCATGCCTGGCACTTCAGAGTACTTGTCCAGTGCTTTATCAGTGTATTGATAAAGGTGTATCTACACAGCAGTTATCTCTGTTTAGAGCCATAGAAGCAGAAATATTGGTGCATCTGGCAGGCTATTACTACTGTCTTTTCTGCAAGAAAATCCATCCTGCATGATCACTCTTAACATTTTACACTTACATTTTAACACTGCATACTATCGTATTTCTACTTCCAGAGAGAGAACGGGAACTCTGTATTCGAGAGAGACTGGCAGAGGACAAACTTGCTAGGTATCTTACTAACCTATAATTGCCTAGGTTAGAAATTCTACAATCTTTCAACAAAAAGCTTAAAGTTCTCTTTTCAAAAACAGAGCTGAAAACTTGATGAGGAACTACACTACCTACAAACAGCAGAGGATGTTAGCTTGTGCAGATGATCCAGGTATGAAAATATGCAAGAAGCCACATGCACTGATAAATGTAGGCTGGTATGACCAGAAGAATGCCCCTCATGCTCAACGTGCTGTACCCAGTCCTGTTGTAGCGGTACAAACCCCAATTATCTCTGCATGGTTGGGAAGAGACTTCTGACTTTTCTACTTTGTGAGAAGACTTGATGAACGATGCTCAACCATGAGTATGATTTACCGCTGTCAGTGCTGCAGTCTTGTGCTGTTTTGAAAATTAGGTTCTTGTCGTAGGCTAACGGACGTGCTGACTTGTAACCCAAACTTTTTTCAGAGCTGCACTTATTTTATTTATGGGTGTCTTTTAATAGACCTTTGATTTTAGTTCATTTTAATAAAATTGCACATGTCGAATCACTTCAGCTTTAGTTCAGCTTCCAAAAACTTCAAGGTGGGAAATAATATTTGTTGCAAGTGACCCAGCTGTGATTGGTGCATATTGTATAAGCTCTGAAGAATACAAACTGCTCCAGTTTAACCCACGGGGAGGGGGAGAAAAGCAGCTTTGAAAATGTGCTATAATGCTTCCTGACTACTTGTAGTCCAATCTGGTTTATAGCAGTTATTACCCCAAAGTATTTGACACTCACTTTGGCCTTGGGTGTTCAGTCCTCACATTCATAAGAGGTAGTATCACCTATTCATTGCATCCATCTTTTAATAGTAAAAATGATTCAAGTATCTAAATGCATTTTGAAATATTGGTAGGCTATTAAAGGTCTGGGTTTTAAGTAGTACTTGGGGAACAAAGAAGTGTGAACATCCTTTAACAGCAGCAACTCTCTCTTCCTTCACTTTTGGTCAGATAGAGCAAAATAAGCATGTGACTGCCTCTAATACAAATAAATCCAAAGTTGCATTACTTTTTTTCCCAAGAAGTACCTATCACAGCAAGGAAGAACACAAGTTCGTAGTATTTAAGTTATTTCTAGTAGTCCTGTTAATTTTAAGAATTCCACCTGTCTACATTAAAAAATATAAAATTAAGAACAAATGTGCCTTGGGCTTTCTGCTGTTGCCTCTAATCCTGGATGACTGAAGGTAAAGGAGCTTCAGCACTTGCCCTGTTCTCTTCTACATCTCGCCCTTCTACATAACACTCTGGCCTTAATGGGGTATTCATATCTGAAGATGGGCAAAACCACTTTGAGTAGTTACTATCTCAAGAGAGACAAGGCAGAAAGGTGGATCTTGCAATATCTGTAGGTCACTTGATTAACCATTTGTCACAATGTTTGCTACTCTTCCAATTCATTCCACAATACTCCTGTAATATCACTTCTAAAATTCTCCCTGTTCTTCAATATGTTACTAAGATCACTTGTTTGTTATCTTCAGTTGCTCAAATATTACTGCATTTTTCACAACTGGATTGCATCTCACACATCTTAGATTCCCTAATTTCTCTTCAAAGTCAGTAGTGGGGTTCACTTCATAGTAAAATCCTGGTTTCTAAGACAGTGTCCTAGACAACACTCTCTTTTTGCAGGGATTTTCCAATTCTTAGGGGAGGATTTAATAATAGATACAGCTTACTGATATGAAACTACAAAATGTTGAAGTGTTCACTGGCCTCTGCACTTTGGTCCTTCTCCCTTTTTTGTGCTTATTGCATCCTTGTTCTAGCCTAATGAATTGACAATTAAGGCTTCAGTAGTGTTAAGATTGGGACAGTTAGACCTGATTGGGGGGGCGGGTGGGGTGGAAATTGCACCTTAAGTTGAGCATTGCAAAGATGGCTTTTATAAGAGGCGACTCAGCTGCTTTAATAGCTTTTCATGGTAGTTTTTGTACTCTGAGTCACTGAAAACAACAGACTATCTGCCTTTTGATTGTGGCAGTTCTATACAGCTAAAGCATAGCTATACTATGAAAACTCCTGTTCTGGAGGTCACAGTGAAAGTAACTTCTTAATTTTTAATGCATCTAAACTCGTTATTCATCAGGTCAGAGCCTAGTTCGTACCCATTGACTTAATACAGGGATAGAGTTGGAACAATGTGGTTGATGTAGAAAGATGACCATACAGGCTGGGTCTGCCCCTGCTATGAAGGAAAGACAGGTTTTTTGGTAGCTGAGAGTCTAATTCTCCATTTTCCTGTGGAACCAGATCATGTTACTGTTTAATTTCTGTCCTTCAGAAGAAACTCCATGTCTTTTCCCTTATGGCAACTAGTATTTCCTTAGGTGTTGGGAGGTGCGCCCTAGAAACTACAATGGCATATATCCTTTTACCACAATCATTTTAAAGCTGCCTTTTCAATTTTTTTCATAAAATGGAAAAAGAATGGTTGCTATGGACTGAAATGCATTTAATTAATCACTTAAAGCCATAGGTAGATAGCAAAATGGGTAACAGGGTTAAAAGTAATAAATGCTGAAAGATGTACTAATTCATTACTTATCTTTTGATTTCTTAAGATAATGCACTCCTCCCTTTTTCTGCAACCAAGAAGAAAGTACACTTTGGTGGAAGTGAAGAGAATGCTGCTCCTCCTGTTAATTTGGAAAACTATCCCCTTTCTAAAGGGAAATGCTCTGATCTCAAAAAACGTCTATATGCTGCAAATCTACGGGCTCAAGCACTGTCTGAACTGGAAAAAAACTATCAACTAAAGAGCAGACAAATCTTGGGCATGCGCTGAAATTGACAGATGTAAAGTATTTAACTTTCAGAAGTTAAATTGATTAAATGTATAGGAAGATATTTGTGCCTCCCTTTTTTAAGCTAGAACCTGCTGAAAATTTATTTGAACAGTTGTTATACAAACTTAGTCTATGATAGGTAGTTCATTATAAAGGCATAAAGGATTATATTATGAAAACAGGTAGTTTTGATGCTAAATCAAACAAAGTGAATGAACTATATTGTTAAAGAAAAAATATTTTGGTACTCCGTTTACCATACATTACTCTTCTGAAAAGCTAAAGAATGAACATTGTAAAACAGATAATTTTAAATGTGGTGTGAAAAAATTTTCAGATGAAAAATGTAGAGTCACGATCTGTAGGTTAAAATGACACTGTACGTAATGTACAGTACTTGATATAAGAAGTATTGATGTTTTGTATATGTGGAAAAAATGGCTTTTTGTCTGTGTCTGTAAATATTTTTTAACTATCAAAAGAGCAAAAAAAGATTTTACATTATCTTCCTACTAAGTAGGCGACCTATCAAAGCAGGCTACTTTAAATTAAATGTATTTGACTAACGAGTGGGATGGGTCAGCTTAGTATAATTGATGAGTTTATCCTCCTTTTTGCCTGGGGAGCTGAATGGCCTGTATCTGCTCCTGAAAGGCCTCCTTCGGGGCACAGCATTTGAAATAACACCTTCTTTGGTCTGTCTTGAAACTGTGCTATAAATGTGAGACTGCTGTTGTGGATGGGACACAATCCAGGGTATCAGCATCTCTGTTTGGGGAGGGGCAATAGTCCTTTGAATAGCAAATCCTTATTTTCTTGAAGCTTATGAGGTATTTCCATCTCTCCCTTCGCAATTCTCTGCCAGAGTAGGAGCTGCTAGTGCCCTAAGTTTCATGAACTTTGTCAGCCTCATTAATTTACAAAAAATCCTTTGAAACAGTAATGTCTGACATATAAAAAGATTTTATACCTGTGTGTTAAAATGCCATGAAACATACATTCTTAGCAAACAGTTAATTTCCAAAGCATTTGTTTCCTTACTGGGCCATGACTGTTATCTAAGGAGGTATTGTAGATGGTTTTTACCTGAAAAAAGAGAATCTGTTACTTGAAACATCAATTTAATTTGGCGTATTTGTTGTTGGACAAATACTTGTGTCACCAAACAGTAGTTCTGCTCTAACAGCTTCTTAACCACCCAGGAGAACTTATCCTAATTGCTTGCATAGTAGTTACTGTTTTCACCACAACCTTTGCTTAAAAGAATTAGAATTTGACCGTTTGGTTTGCTAGTCTGAAGCTACCGCTATTCTGGTGGTCATTCCCCAGCACTAGGTGTGGTTGGAAGTGTCTGGCAGGTATGGACAGCCACAGCAGCTGTGCCATAGGGATCAGTGCAGCTTTCCTGCTGCCTTCTTTCATGTTGTTGGCGATTCTCACACGTATTTGGAGGGTGAATCCCTGATTTCTCACCACGTTTATAAATTCAGATTGTTCTGTTCTGTGCCTTAACCAGATCTGGAATGCAATTCTACTGGCCTTCATATGGACCTTTATTGTATAAGTCCATAAACCAGTAAAGGGTAGAATAGACAGTAGTGTTAGTCTAATCTGAAAGAAAATATGTAGGAGCAAGAATTTTGGATGCTTTGTCACCCATAAAATGCAGGTACCAACTAGTGAAAGGAGGAAACCAAGCAACCAAGAAAATAAATTAGTAATTAATGATTCAGAAAAGACTATTGCGAAATGGCTGGTGTTTGCAAATGCTTTGCTTTTAACAAGAACAAACTAAGCAAATGGCTTGAGAGTCTTTTTTTTCTTGGAACATATAGATGGACCAAGTAATTTCTGCATTTAGAAGTAAAATACCCTCAGAGCAATGTCTGCAGCTTTCCTCTTCCTTTAATTCTCTAGTGACCTCAAGATGGCACTGTTGCCCTGTAATTGTTGGGAATTTCCTTCGGTCTATTGATACATTCATACGAAATTTAAGATGTGATTTAAATATATTTTTACCTGTTTTGTTTCAGAAAATCATGAGTGCGTTGCTGCAAGATGCTGATTTTCTTAGGCTACTGATGCTTTAGTACTTGCTGGTGCAATTAATGATCTCCAATTTTGCATCTTTTATGCATGTTTTATGAAAATAGTTGAATCAAAGTCCGAGTAACAATTACACTATTATGAATAAGAAATGCTACAGAGAGTGCAAACTGTATCAATCACAATGATGGTAATAAATGAGAACAGCTTAAGTTACAGCTGTAGCATCGAGGCGTTTAAGTGGCATTACTCACAATGTCTTCTTGAAGTATTATCACTCTAATATGATAAATGCAGTGTTTCTTGAGGTTTTTGAAATAAGACCTTCCTCGTGTGTCCAACGTAGGGGAAGGCATCCTTGAGATGGTCTTCCTTCTCTCTCAGGAACTTTGCTTTGGAATCCTGAAATTCACATTTTCCTACAAAGGCGTAATTGTTTTTCCCAGAGCACGTGTGTAGCATCGGAATCCTGTTCAGGATGTAATTTTCAAATATATTCAGGAAAATAAATAGAATATTTATGGGAATAGTGTCGTCTTATAGAGTGCTTGCAAAACATTGCCATCTTGCTGACGGGTATACTTATCTCTTAAAAATGAAGGTAAATTTGTACATATGTATATGGTACAGCTTCAGCTGTACAGGACAATAGTAATGGTGTACACTGTTGAAAGTTGTGAGATAAATTCATTAAAGTTTAATATAGATATCAGGAGTTTTAATAATATGTATAGTTGTGGGCACACAAATGATATATAGGAGTCACCTCTGAAGTTACAGAACTTTTATATGCATAGAACATAATTTAGCTCGAGGATAGACTGGAGGGGAAGTTGCATCATGTTTGAAAAGATGATCTGTGGACCGGATCCCTGATTTTCAGCTTTTGTGTGTGACCTTGATCAAGACCCTGTCCCGGGCCTTATGTTCCCGTCTCTACCAGGCTCGTCACAAGGGGGTGCTCACAGACAGTACTGGGATCCTGTACAGCTCTTCTGCTCTTTGCCAGATTTTTGGCAGTGCTGCAGCCACTTTGGTCTCCTAGTTCGGGCAGCTGTGCATGTACTAGGGAATGGAATTTACTGGGAAAATAGTGGTGAGTTACCAAAGTAACCCCTCTGCAGCCAGTTGAGCAGACCATTCCATGTGACTGCAGCACTTAAACAGTGCGAAAGTGCTGACTAGCTGGGCAGAGAAAGTGCTTAGAGGAAATCAGGCTTAAATATAGAGGACTGTCAAGCTTCTTCCTAAACATAAATATCAATAAGTCATTTAATCCGTACTATATCATTGAACAGGTGGAGAGATAAATCCCTCTGGAACAATTATAAGATACTTTATTATAGGTAATTTCACATTTTTGCCTTTACTGTCGGTAACTCGGGAGGAGGAAGTGATCGGCTCCTAATAATGGCACAAGCTGGTTCACAGGCGCTCACTGCAAGACTCCATCTCCTGCAGTTTCCCGCAGGTATGAGAAACAGCGCAGAGCAAGAGCTGCCTGCTATTGCTCTTGTTTTCATCCAAAAAAAAAGAGACTGCTCCTCACCTATGCTGCTCGTCATCCCAGTGCCTGCGTGTGTGTCTTGCCGTGCTGATAAAGATGAAGTCCATTTCCCAGTAAGCAATGCTTCTAGCATCCATGGTCCAAAATGCAGTTGGACCCAGTAATGGTACAGCCATTGGTGACAGTGACAGCCTTTGGGCCACGTCTTTGTCTTTTTCTTCCCTTGGGTAATTTGTGCAAAGCCAGAGGAATCCTAGTAGCTGTAAAGCTGGTGTATTGGGTGTAGAAGCCGAAGCCTGCCCTGGGAACCTCCTTCATAGGCATTTCAGCACTGTGGAAGAGTTTGGCCGAATTAAGGGTATACACAGTATAATCCACATTGGTGTTAGAAGTGAGTTTTATTTATATATTTGTCTTAGAAGTTTGCTGAAAGTTAAATATTAATCTTTACAACTTTAAAAAGCTCCGCAGACTGATAGCGTAACGCCACATATTGTTATACTGCTTCTCTGCTTAATCTTGCTTTCAGCCAGATCAGCAACGCTGAGAAGTTACTATACTAGAGGCAACAGCGCCTTTATCTGACATATTATTTTGAAGGCAAAGTGCACTTCTGAGGCTCAGCTGCCACGAAAGGATGAAGCTTTGTTGGAAAAAAAACCCCTTTGTATTCTACAAAATGGACTCATGCCAGAGTTCTATGATACAAAGGGAAAAGAAAGGCTACAGAGACACCTAGAATTAGCTAGTTCCAGATAGTCTTATTTTTCAATGTAAGCTTTTTCTGGGTAAGAAAACGTAACATGTTTATTAAAACTTTTGTCTAATTAACTTTCTTTTTTGACTGGTTTAATTTTTGACTGATGGATGATGCTTGTTGCTGAGCTACCTGGTTCGAGCAGAGGTAATTTATGGGCCCAGTTATTACCGCATTGTTCTCTACTGTGAATGTATTACCGGTCTCAATGCACTATGTCTACTTTCTTGGCAACTGGAACTCTGACTTGGACATGACATGCAGGGAGTAATAACCAATAATGCAGCTTCCACTATCAACTTTCATGCGTAGTTTTTTATGGTAAAAGGAATGCAACATGCAGATTTATGAGGAATATGGCAGGTACTTAGCAGGTGCTTGAATACTTGTCTAGAGCTGGTTTTTGGGGTTTTTTCCATTCATAAAAATCTGAAAAACTTTTTTATTTGCAAAGATAGCTGTTAAATACATTTTTGCTGTTTAATCAGCTCTTTTAGCAGATCGTGCTCTTGCAAGGTCAGTGGAACCAAGCGTACACATAACACAAATTTTTGCACGTGTTTGTGTCAGTCAAAGTGCTGAGGACACAACAGAAGCCCAGTAAAGCCAATGACAAGCTTTCCTTCAAATTCAGGGAACCCTTGGCTGGACTTCAACTTCATTAGCATTAGATATACTAGACGTTTGTAAATACTTATACTTGTTTGCTATTTGGGGAGGAAGAGCATTGCCAAAGCACAGCAGGAACAAACGATCCCTCTTCCTCAACAGAAGAGAAGACAAGCCACTTCAGGTAGAGCTCTCGATTTGGCTTCTACCAAATCAGACCTTCCTTGACAAGAATTGCATCAATAGTCCTCTGGCAAACTTGGGCATCGCACAGACCTCTCCGGAGTTGTATGTAGTATTAGGGAACAGTGAATGCATTTTTTTAGGCTCATAATGCATTTTATCATCCCATTGCAACTAGAAGCAATATTATCTACCTGACCTCTCAACTCTTCCTAGACCATCCAGTGACCCCAAAGCTAGATGGCTGTTTAGGTCATCCAGGAAGTTTAGAAAAATCCTCCCTGAAAAATGCAAGTGTTAAAGTCACTGCCTGACTTGAGTGCTAATTGCCATGTAAAGTCTTTTTTGACTACTACTAATCAATCTTTAGATGCCACTAGGGAAAGATAATATGGACTTTCTGAGGCCTGGATGATAACATAAACAAAGCCATCAGGGCAAATGGCAGAGCATGACAGATAATGATTTCCTGGGAGCTAAAGCAAATACCTCCTATGGCAATGATCCAGGTAATTAGCTTGTACTGGATTATAAGTACTTTGTGGTTGCAACTAAAAGCAGGGGGAAGCATTAGCATTAAAGAAAATGATATCATCAAGGAAGTATTCAGTTGATTGGAAAAATAACATATTTTTATGAGAACTATTACAGAATTACCTTTAGGGCACATTTTAAATATTTCTCCCCAGGTGAACTGAAAGCTAGGAAAATCTCACCATTGTGCCAGTTTCTTTCTAGAGGGACAAGTGGGATCAGAGAACTGCTGCCGCATGATGCGCTCTAAGGGATCTGTCTGCCTTTAAGGCAGACTGGGGCCTTGCTCTCATCAGGCGTAAGATAATTTTTCACCAGTCTTAGTTCAGTCAACTTCAGCAATGTGATGGGCACAGATCAGCCATGTGATGAACACAGGTGAGCAACCAAGAACGTGTCACTAAACCTCTGTGTAAGACACAATGAGTAAAATGCCCTGCTCTAAGTTTCCCACTCTTTTTCAAAGCCAAATTCCTGTCTCAGTGCTTGAGGTCTCAAGATGAAACGAGGCTACAGGAGGACCCCACCTCTGTGCAAAGCCACATTCAGTGGAGCTCCATGTGCTCCCAAAAGGGGAAAGGGCATGAAACTGTATTTTCTAGTTTCTGATCTCAAGTAAGGGACTGAAATCTACACCCTGCATTGCCTAAGTTCAGTGAATTTCTCTAGGTAGAGCCCTGGAAACTGTGTTTCAGAGGCTTAGAACGGAATTTGTGTGTGAACAACCGCAGCCTTCACTTGTGTGTGTTTTTAACCTCCTTCCGTGTTCATTTTGCCACTTCACGTTCTGGCTAAAAGAATCCATGGCAGACTCATCTTGTAACTGCTGCTAATTTGCACTTGCTGCTGGCATGGCTGTGGGTGCAAACCAGACAGTTAAGTGTTGGCAAGAAGCAGCGAGTTAATCATGGCCCAGGAAGCGTGGTCTTCTGCTTGTGCTCCAGGGAATGAGCTCAACTGAACGGCAAAGCCCAGCCAGGGAACTCAGCCTTGGGTTTGTGCCAGGCAGTAACCATAAGTTTTGTTTTCAAATCTGGCTCTGCAGTAACTTCTTACATAAAATCCTACAGCCTGGCTCAAATTGAGCAGAAGTTCTAATGGTCACTTGCTTTTTTTAATCCTATTTTTTTTACAGTTTAGATTACATCTTCAAAGCCACTTTCTGGAAGCGAAATAGCACTTGCTACAGGGGTCAGTTCTAAGCTCAGCATTATTGCAATGATTTGCTGTGTTTGCAAGTGGCCTGCCATATCTGCATTGTCTCAGTGGCATGCAAAACTCTGCAAGAAACAGGAGTTGTTTCTAAAGGTCTCCAGGTCCTGCCCCTGCACCCCTTACCAAGCTGTTTCTCCACATCCTCATCTTGGGCAAACAATCAACTTTCTCAAAATCAAAAAACCAAATCAGCGTTATAAAGTGGGATTGAAGAAGTTACTATACTGTGGTGAAGTACTTTCAGATCTGTACACACCGAATAATGCTATTTAACTCTTCAAAACTTTGGAGTTGTTAGCCGACATGTAAAGATATACCGTATGTAACCATTAGGCATTGGTATGAAGTTGGAGAAAACCTGTATGTTTTGCATGGATTTATCATACAAACACGTACTACCAAAGATGCTATTAGCTTTAGTCCTAATCCAGTATTCCACAGTACCAGGCTATGAGTGAATATTTTTTAGTGATCCTACAGTAAAATCACCAATTGTTCTCTTACAGAAAATAAGAAGCATCAAGAAAAGCACTGAATAAAATCAAATATTTGCAACGGTAAGGAGGTAAGGACAGCTTCCAGCATATGCAAACACAGAATTGTCTTCTACTATTCTTTTTAGTTACCAAACACAAAACAATTGGCCTTTTCCCCCATTTACAGGCTCATTCTCCCTGATGACTCAGCCTGTAAGAATAGTAGCTGCTCACTTCTTTAGTGCAAGAAGAACTCCTTATCATGCTGTAAATCATCCTGTCCTGTTTCAGCCTCAGCAGTGCTGAGAAGCAGGACATGTACCTATTCTCAGCACCACATGTCCCTTAACCGCATACAACACATGTAAGACCCCTAATTACCAGTGAGGTCCCTTGGTAATCAATAAGTAATAATAAATGCATGAAAAGAGCACTAGGCATTTCTCAACGTGGGAGTTATTCTAAGGAAACTCATATTTGGGACTTATGTTACCTGTCAGTGAGGTTTTTGGTTTGTTTTAAGCATGTAGCTAGTAGAAACAAACCCACGCCAAAATATTGTCTTTGCACAGCTATTGGGTCCTTCACAACATACCAATGCAGGCCACCAGATAAACTGGAAATCTCTCTGTGGCAACACCTACCTTTCTAATTTTAGTACTTAAATTAATACCAGCCTTCTGATTGACAGCCCAGTAGCCTGACTTCCTCCCTTCACAGGAGAGGAAGTTCACTCGGAATCAACAGGGTGAGCCTGTCTCTACATGCACTTGGGGCTCTGCTTTCTCATCGAGGTTGCTCAGAGTAGTGTCAGTCTTGCTTATTTGTTTTAGGAAGTGATTACTTCTTCAAAAAAGAGGAAGGATTAATTTTAGGTAATTTTATATAGATCACTGAGGAGGTATCCAATGGTACTATTTGATATCTTTTCCCCTTTTTTTATTTTTTCTGAGCTAATTGTCCTTTGGCATGGGAGTAAGAGTGGCTAAAACAGTAGTTTATTTACAGCTACTTGGCGTTTCTTTGTCATCTGTCTGGGATGGTAGAAACATTAACCCTAATTCAGCACTGCTGGAAGCAAAGGATTTCCATGTAATTGCTTTTGCAAGGTACGTGTTATAAATGAGAATTCTCATTTAGGACCCATTTCGTAATCACTTCTTCCTCTGTGAGTTACGGGGAAACTCTTTTGCAAATTTTGGGCCAAATATCATAGTAAAAAGTCCACTGACCCCTTCAGCTGTCGTTTTAGGGTCATCTGTGTGCAGCATATTACTTCCAGATTTTCTCTCCTATTGATCCTCATTAATTTTTTATTTATCTACTTCTGCAACGCTCCCAAGATCTGGACCTGAGTGACTGTGGCTGCTGTTGCCACAAAACACTGGCAGCCAGGGGCCAGCCACACTGCAGGGCTAAGATACAGAGGAATGAGATGGCTTCCCCATGACCTGAAACCTTTCCATCACTGCTGGCGAGATTTCAAAAAGACAGGACAGCGTTTAGGCAGGAGTCTTTGATGTGAGAATATGAGTCAGGGTTTAAAGTCGTATCAACATCTCCTAATGATCAACCTTTGAGCAGTAACTTGAGAATTTGTTCTTGAGATTGTCTGTAACATTTTCTTTCATCTCCCTTAGAGCATCTCTGAAGGACAGGGTATTCCTAAAGAAACATGTCCTTTTTGGCAAAATATACCCTACTAAGAACTATCCTGCTAAAATCTCCAGATACACGCATTTCCCCTGCTCCACCGGTGATGAGTCTTTTAACTTGCAGGCCTGGGTGACATCAGCAGGATGGCAGTGTGGGTGATCAGCCACTCTGGGAGACATCTGCTGTATGTCAGACGTGGAAGAGGTGAGAGGTTTGCAAACCACCGAGGAAAGTGGCTGAAGTATGCAAAGCTAGGGCAAGATTATTAGGCTTTGTCCTTCGACTGCAAACGCAGGAGAAACCCTGGCCCTGTGGGAGCCATTGATGCTATTGTGGCCTGGGTTGCATATAAAGTCCTGCCCTTTTGATTTAGAGTGTTTATTTGTTTCCAAAGCTCTTTCCCCACCACCCCTCATTTCTATTCTCTCTGGGGATGATTCAGTGGAATAAAGCCACGAGTGTAACACCCATCCAGCAGAAACACTTGACGACAGACTTTAAACTGAGCAAGTGTTTTATTACTTCCTGAAGAAGAATGTTTTTACAAAGTGATACCCATATGTCTTTTACAAATAACACGCCTTATAATATGTCATTTTAGCTAAATCTCTTCTCAGCCTGTAGAAACTGCCCCCACTGTCCAACAATCAAGTGAGGCTGGCAGAAGAAAGCAAGAACTTTGGATTTAGTAGAAATAACTCTAACTCTGCCTATTAATTGCTTTTGATTTTTTTTCCCTCCTGCTGTCTTTGCTCCATCTCATCTGTCTGCTCCCTTTCCTTTGTATTTTTCAGTCACATAGGGTTTTTCATTGGTACCGATAAAGCCCAGAATATTACATTGCCTGTTTGATCACTGTGCTAGTCTCCAGCACCAGCCAGCCAGCAGTGTCTTCCCAGGACTTAGGGAAGCAGAGATCCTTGCTCTTAACCTTCCTTCTGAATTGCATCTGCTCTGTGTGTGTGTGTGTGGCATCCTGGGGTGCATCAAGAGGCGCGTGGCCAGCAGGTCGAGGGAGGTTATTCACCGCCTTTACTCTGCCCTGGTGAGGCCATATCTGGAGTACTGTGTCCAGTTCTGGGCTCCCCGGTTCAAGAAGGACAGGGAACTGCTGGAGAGGGTACAGCAAAGGGCTACGAAGATGATTAGGGGGCTGGAATATCTTTCTCATGAGGAATGACTGAGAGACCTGGGTCTGTATAGCCTGGAGAAGACTGAGAGAGGATCTCATCAATGCTTATAAATGTCTAAAGGGTGGGCATACGCTAAGCTGATGATGCCTCTAACAGTCACCCAGTTAGAGGGAAGATGACCACGTTTGTAATTGCCAAAATTGTATGCAATATATAGATGCCTGTGCACGTTTTATGCCACAGTTGTGGTGATTCGAAATTTCCCAAACTGAAACCATCTTGGAAATGCAACTACTTCCCCTTTCACTTTAAGAGCAACACCCCTAGAAATGGTTAAGAGGGCTGAAGAACTCACTGATCTCACTGAAACTGCCAGGGGAAGCAGATAGCAGCAGAGAAATCAGCATGTTAAATGCAGCCCAGTATTTACCTCAGGTATCTGGATATTCTTTTGATGTAAAAGGAGCATTGTATTCTCTGTAGCGCTTTGCTACAGAAGCATTTCTCCGGCAGTAAAACCGAAAAAGCAGGTTCAATTATCAGCTGCTTTGCCACCTCACTGTCCTCAGCAGGCTGTGTGCAACTTTGCAGATAATGGCACTCAGGCCCGCTCAAAGGCTGCGCAGGCAGCCTTGAAAGGAAAAGCTGGAGGCAACCATTCCCCTCGAAAGGCTCCATCTCTCCCAGATAAACAGCTGTACAGGAGCAAGTGTAAGGAGCCGGTTGCAGCGCTGCTGCTCCTGTCAGCTTGCTGCAGGCAAGAGGGTTCCCGAGCACATGTGCCACCCCAAGGGATCCAGGCAGGGTTTCCTCGCTGGGTGGAGCGAATAATACAGAAACACGAAACTGAGTGGCCTCGCCTCCCAGTTCGGGGTTAGGCTGAGGCATGTCAGCCAGAAGACACTGCATGGGGCTCCACGCTCTGTAACCGCTTGTGCTCTGCCCAGGGCAGGGGGCAGCGAAGGCTGCCTTCGGGCAGCCCTGAGGAGGCTGAATGTGATAAGGGATCCACACTCACTTTTTCACCCCTGGCTGGACTAGGTGTCCAGCCTGATATGCAGACTGTTGCGTTTTGGCTGCCAGAGAGGGATGTCCATCTGCAGGCACCGGTGTTATCATTCCAAGCAGCACAAACAGGCTGCGTGACACAGTTAGAGCAGGTGAGGGAGAGACTAAGGAGGTCAGGAGGACACGGTGGTATGTGGGGCTACGATGAGTCAACTCAATAAAGAGAAGACTCAGTCCTGCTACATGCCCTGATAGCACTGCCCCAGCTACCTCAACTGCTAGGTCAGGCCAGAGTCAACGCCAGGAAACCATCGCGTATGACCATGGTGAATTATCATGACAGAGATCAAGCAGCTCCTCCTCTCCTTCCCGAAACACTTCCCAGCCCACGCCTTGCCTGCATGCCACCATATCGAACATTTCAGGAGGGGCCGATTCCGTGTTCGCCCACACAGTGTCCTGGAGGGCAATCCACTGTATGGTTGCCTCCCACGGAGGACTGTCAGCCCAGCCTGTTACGACTCCTCAGGGAAACAGGAACACATGAACACTCTCAGCTGCCTTTCTGTGTGCTTATAGGCTGCAATCAAGCCTCCAGGAATCTGAAACATCAAGCGGGAAACATTTTTTCCCATTTAGGATTAGACATAAAGGTGTTGGCTATCACTATTAACAAGCATAGAAGCTCTGAAGACCAGCTTGAAAAAGACCTACTAATTCATTGATTTTTACCAGTTAGTGTCTATACATATGTATTTTGATAGTGCTTATACCACCACAGTGCTATAAAATGCACGTACAAGTATATTAACAACACTGGTGTGCTGTGATGCTGCTCATCAAATAAGCACATATTTTGCTTATTTACATACTCCCTTTTTTACAAGGAGAATATCTTCCTATAGGGAAATTTCCAAGAAAGAGATAGGCTCTGGTTTATCTAATTAGCAAAGGCATAAAGTATGTCTATTATACATGGCTAATAAAAAGCTGAATAAGCATATTGCTCGAACTTTAGTTGGCACTGTTCACTATCCTAAGGTTATACACAGTTTAACTGCAGGTTTTTTGCACAAGAGTTTGACATATGGCAGGAAAAAGACCTTTATCCCCACTGTTAACTAACCAGATAATATATGTTGTTAGTCAATAAGGGAGAAGGAACGTGTATTTCACAAACAGATTACTTGGAAACTTGAGGGACGAGTCCTTCCTGGGACAGCCACGGTAACTGCTGTATTTAATACTTGCTTTGTCATCTTAGCAGTGGTAGAAATGGGTTCCCTCCATTGGATCTGCAGCTACTGTGGCCCATCATTTAATCCACCCAGGCTGATGTGAAATTCTGTTTTCCCAAACATTTAAGACAGAAACATCTGGCTAGACATAAAGCAGGTCAACACAAATAAAGCTTTCAAGAAGCAATGTTCATAGTCGCTATTTCACTGTGCAAACAGCCATTCATGATGAGCTGTATAGAATGAGCTTGTAAAAGATTTAAATGAAAGTTTTTTGAAAACTCATGCCTGAAGTGAGGCTTCGGCATGCTTAATCGCCTACATAAATGACCTGCTTTCCAAGAGCAGCCACCACTCCTGTTTGCTTCTGAGGGAATGCTTGGCTTCCCTGGACTGACTAAATCAAAGCACCTCCTCCATGCCTGTGAATTTTAGCTTGGAGACACAGCTTTGAACATCACATTTCCAGTATATTGGTATAAGCATTAGTATTAGCAGGACAGGCCGCTGGAGTCTACTCTTCCTTCTGACATTATTTGGTTTGTGACACTAAAGAACTCGCTTAACTCATGCTTAATGTACGAATAAGAAAAACCCTTGCCTTATAATGGGCAGAACTAACACTTGGGGGCAGAAGTTGCCTCATGAGATGTTGACCTAACCTCTGAGCTATTCGCACCAGGCTTTCTTTACAAAATGGGCACTCTAAGGTTGGGATTCATCTAATCAAGTACATACTGCTGTAGGAGAAGATAAATCAGGCCGCGGGCTCCACTGACAAAGCTGATTAGATTCCCGCTGATTCTAAAGGGAGACTCGTGATCTCAAGATGTTTGTGTGTCAGCTACCAATTCCCAGGCATGAATCCCTCCCTTATTGTCCACTTGAGACCATGATTTCATGATCTGCATCAGCAACTACGGGCTGTTGCCAGTAGACGGTCACACACTTTTCCCTGCCCTAATCACATGCTCCTGTGTGTCAGCTCTAGCAATCCTGCAGCCCTAGGTAAATAGGACTAACTTGCTGAACTGGCTGAAAACTAATGCTAAAGAAAAATAATTTGGTTTTGGTTGCAGTGGCAGGCGGAGCTGATGCCCCACATGGCATCATAGGCCCTAATTGCTAGAACTGAGGCCTGGTTGGGGGCAGGAAATTTCTGAAGGGGAAATGTGACTGCCCTTTTTGGCACCAGCTTTTAGTTTGCCTGGCTTAAGCTGACCACAACATGGCCTCCGTGGAAGGCAGTTATAAAAATGAATACATTTAGTCAACATGTTTATGCTTACTCTCTTGGGATATGATTTGACAAACATGAAATAGAATTGATCCTTGAAAAGAAAAGAGGTGATGAGACACAGCACAGACCTTCATGTCTCCATCCTTGCGTGAAGGCCACGTTTGCTGCCTGGGGAAAGCAGCAGTTTCCCGCAGGTCTCGGAGTCGCAATCGCAGCATGTTGCAAATCACAGCGTTGGTTCTGGGGAGGGGCAGTGCCAAGCGATCAGGACTGACTGAAAAAAGCGTTACTTCTGCTCTGGGCAAAGATGCTGTTCAAACAGGTCCCAAATGGTTATCGGCGGAAAACGTTTATGGTGGTTACAAACTTGCTTTTAGGAGGTAGCATTGATCATATGACATCATTCACTAGAATGGCATCTTTCTGAATATCTGCGTGTTAGAAAGGGCAGTCTTTGTCATGAGGCTGGGCTAACGGGTGATGAACAGCTATCAACAGCACCTACAGACCTAAATGGGATCTAGCGAAAATATTTCAAGCGGCAACATAAATGGGGTTTTTACACCATTTTTACACATATACGTCCATTTGTGTAATAAAGGAAAATTATTCCATCTCAAGCTGATCCAATTAACATCTAATACATAAATGGTAAAATGCTGAGCATGCTAGAGCTCAGCCACTTGAAGGACTTTACACGAAAAAGGCTTTTTCTCACCAAGAGAGGCGGGTGCAGCTCCTGCCTGCCGTGCGTTGTGGCAGGGAGAGCAGCAGGGATGCGTGGGGAGCAGAGCTGGCTGGGAACACCAGGAGCACCTGGGCTGCCTGCTGCAGATGAGCCCGGGGCTGCCCTCCAGATCAGACCTGTTGGTGCTGGGTGAGCGGGAGCGCGTCCACGTGTGCTGCACAGGGGCCCCCAAGCCCCGGCATGCCCTACTAGCCCCGTGCCACCGGGCTCTTTGCCATGCTGCAGGCGGGCCCGTCTGGCAGGGCAGAAACCATAGGATGTGCCATACCCTGTGCTCATGGCCGCCCCGGGAACCACCCTGTAAGCTCCGTATAGAGGCAGACAGCGTGACGGCTTTCGTTCCAATTTGCCTGGGGAGCTTCCTCTTCTGAGCCAACACTGTCCTCGTACCAAGTTCTTACATCGCCCAGGTCAGCCCCTGGGACTGAAATCAGATCTCTGCACAGTGTGCCCGTGATCTCACTGAGCTCCCAGGAGACACGGAGCGTGGCCCTGTTTCTCAGGGCAGAATGTGCCACTACAGGGCATTTCTTCTTTGGCAGCATTGCACAGAGGTGATCTGCAGCCTCACACGGCTCAAAGATCCACTTGTTGAACGAGTTTTGAGCTGACTCTTCAAACGCCAGAACACGCACGTTTATGATTTCCCTACAGCATTATCTGTTCTTGTAGGGACTTCTAGAGACTTAACTTGAAGGACCTGAGTGATGTTCTTCCAGCAAGAGACCTTTAGAAATCCCATGCCAATGAAATACAGCATCCTATAGCAGCAGTGGAAATCCCTGCCCCCAAATAACCAACTTTGACACCAGAAAATACTGTATGTTCTCTGACAGGGCCTGATACTGTAGGCAGGTGGAGCAGGCACCACAGTGATAAGCCTACATCTCTCTCAGCCTCTGTCCTCAACAAATACCCATTGATTCACTGATACTCACTCCACGGGTTCAAGAGAATTGTCTCAGATTACAGCTAACGATCTCATGTTCTTTCTAAAGATATAAAAGGCAGAACTTAACAATACGATTTATTAAAAGTGCCACGTGAAGGACAATTTACTTCAGTAATAATTAAAAATGTTACCAACCAATCAGCTGCAAAGACATGTTTTCATTTCACAAATTCCATATTTACAGAATTTTCCCATCCCTGTTGAATCAGTTACTATCTTTCCAGCAGAGAGCTGCACTCCGTGCAAAAGTGCATAACACCACATTTTTTTTCTGACTTTTTTTTCCTTTAATGATTAATATAGTGGTGATTTTTCTAGCAGGATCCACTTGAGCATTGGCTGAATAAGGTATTAGCTCTAACTAATACCTTATTAGCTTAACTTCACAGCTGATTAGAGCAACAATTTTGCCTGCCTACTTGTGAATTTTAAGAAAATATTGGTTGTACCAGAAGCAAAGTGGTAACCAAAGCAGCAAGCAAATGCTCTTAAGTCCACCAAAAAAAAACCAAACAAAACATGTTCATTAAAAAGTTAGAGATTGGCTGAGCAATTAATTGTGCCAGAAGTTACGAAGCAGTTGCAGGCTGCCAAATGCCACTGGATCACATGAATGGGCTGATAGTAAGAAAGCAAAATAACTAACCTAGAAAGGAAAGGTCAGAACTAGACATAAGGAAGGCAAACTTTTAAAGCCATTGTTTCTTTATTAGGGAGAAAAGATTTTGGAAGGGAAAGAAGGGGGTTTTTTAATCTCCTTCGCAAGGTTGAGAAGTACAGCGGGTGATCTACCAGCCCCCTCAATGTGTCTGGAGTTCTGCCACTGACTTCCAAACAGCCCAGATTTCACAGGCACAGTAACCAGGTAGAAGAAATCTTATAGAGCAAGACAGTCTTCATTTCCTATCTTTATGCCAATTACAGCTATAGTCTTTCTTCACAAGTCACAAGCAAAAGCAAGTAAGCACATGCTTAACTTGCCTCTACTCAAAGGCGGCCTTTTAATTAACGGCAGACACATGTTTAAGTCCTTTCCTTGATAAAGCTGCTTTCCTGAATCAGGATGTAACAGTGAATTCGACGCAGAGCTGTGTGAACAGTAATACTCGCTTTTCATTTGTATTGTTTTTCATTACAAGGAACAAACTTGTTTATGTAGGTAACTGGATACTGAACGCTTCTGTTCGCTTTGGTGTTGCTGCCTGGATCTAATTTGAAGAAACCTTGTAAGGACAGCTAACAGAGAGACACTGCCTGCAAGAAACGCAGCCCAAAATGAACACTGACAGCCTTGAAGTGGAACAGACAGATGGAGTCATGTTTGCCAGAGTCCCACAAGCCTTTATTAAAAGCAGACAGGTCTGATGACTGCACAGAAAGGGAACAAGTTAGGTGTTAAAAGGAGGCAGCGTGCTCTGTAATATGTGACTGCATTAGCGGTTTATAGACAGGGTTTCACCTTTTCCAAGTGGAAAGGCACAGAGTGATGAAGAGCCCTCCGTGGCTGAGCTCTCGCCACTTGCAAACTTGTGCAGAAATTCAAAGGGAAAAGCAGTGACTTTATTTGCTCACCAAACATGCTGAGTAATAGTGAATCTCCCAACCAAAGTCCTATTCTTCCCACAGCGCCCAGCTGACTTGAGAGAGCTCAGCAGCGCTCGGTGCAAAACATTTTACCTCAGAACAGGTGACAAGCGGCAGATTTCTGTTTAGACTTTCCCTGCCTTGTCACCCAGTTCTGGGGTGGTATGAAGCTGCATACCGCAGATTCACAATTACTTCTCCCCTCAGAACATGGAGCATTTACGGTAAGTAAACAGATTTGGAGACGGGTCCCTCCACACGTGCGGATCAGAAGCTGAGCCAAGAGAGAATTGGGTGAGTCACGAACAATGCCTGGAAGCCGGAAAAAAAAAAAAAAAGAAACCAAACAGAAAAAAACCAAAAACCCCACAAAAAATCTGTAGTCCTCCCTACTTTGAAGACACAGTATTCTCCTCAAAAGCATAAGCAGGAACAAAATGTTCTTCTGTAACACACCATTTATGGCTTCATTAGGTACCTTTATCAGACACCTTGCCATTAATCTTAAAATTTATAATGTTGCCAGATGGACAGCCCTAAATTTAGGAACTATCCCTGTTCCTCTTGGATGCTGATGTACGGTAATACAATAGAAAAGCCTGGGAATGGCAGTGTAGAGCACACCAGTTTATGAGAGAGAGGCTGGGGAAGAGGTAGCGACGTGAACTCTTGTGTTGTCCAGCTGCCAGTTTGTGCCTCGCACATCTGGCAGCGGGACTGGTCTGCCACTGGGGATTATTCACCAAAGTCCCTGTATTTGAAGCCAATGAAGACAACGGTGGCTGCTGGGTCCTGTAGGACAAAACTACATGCCCAACCCTATTCATCAGAGAGCAGCAGAAAGCCTGAGGAACCATTATTACTTCCCACCTGGGAAGAAACCATGCCCTCTCACTCTCCTGAGGCATATGGTCCATGTCTTGTGGCTTTTGGCCCCGAGAGGAATTTGGTATTCAGCCCGGCATAGTAGGAAGAAAAGCTACCCCTGGGCAGGGGCAGGATAAGGAACATGCCATCCTGTAAGGGGAAGACAGCAGCAAATTGACCTGTTGTATGGTACCCTTGAGCAGATTAGGAGGTCTTGTGGTGAAGAAATGTTGAAAGGATCACAAGTTGATCTAGGCATTGTTTGCATACCAAGAAAAGAAGCCAAAAAAGCCATAACTCCCCTCCTGTAAGTCAGCCAAAGCTCTTGACACAGTTTACGTTCAGTGCCGATTAAGTTTTATTCATAAGGGTGGTACTGATACTGCTATCCTGTTTATTTCGCTCAGGAGGGGACTGAGTACTTTTAATCAAGAAAACCATGATGACATCATGGGGGCAACCAACTAACGCTCAGTTTCAGTGATTCCTGAAGTCCAGCCAATGAGAGACATTAAACTCCTTGTCCTCCCTTCCTTCCTAGCTAAATTCCACTGGATTAATACCAATCCCTGTAAAAAGACAACCCATCCCACCTGCAGGAATTTAAAAAGATTTGAGCTGTACCAGTTTCTTTGACCCATATATCCTACATTTGGATAATTCTTCCTTATTAACTAATAGCCTCATGTGGGGGTGAGGAGAAGAGGACATGGGCATGTTCCGTTTCAGTATAATTGCTGGTCAGCTTCCTGATTATTTACAACATCTTATTAAATGATATTATGGCATATGGGAAGCCAAGTAGATGAGGAGAATGTTAAAGCAATCTAATTACTGACTCTCTTACAGTACTCTTTACGATGGTCATTAAAGCATTCCATATGGGTTCCTAGTGCTGAACTGAAAACACAGCAGACCTAGATTTTGACACATGAACAATCTCACGGAAAACAAGGCTCGGGGTCACAGGTCAGTACAGCAGTGCCTGTGCTGCCCAAGCTGCGTATGCAATGTAAAGAGCACAACGCTGCAGCACAAAAGAAAAAGAGGGGATGACACGCACAGATAAGAGCAACATGGTAGACAGGTATGGCCTCCCTAGGACTCTGCTGAGCTTAGGGGAAGCCTGTCCTGAACTACCAGTCTCAGTTATGCTTGTTGATAACTCTTCCTGTGGAAGCGCGAACACCTTCTGCCATTTTACTAATGAAATGAGACTGGCTCTCCAACTCCAGCTGCCAGGAACCTTTGTACAGGCCCTGAATCATGATCCCTTTGGAAACTCCAAGTATACCGGCATTTGCATTCTTGCTAAATCTTCCTTTTCAGGGCATCAGTTTTCTTACTGCCTCTACATGACGCTACATCTCTATAGCTACAAATAGCTATGGCTGGTTTTTTCCTCTCTCTCCATTTTCCACTCATGGAATACTCTTGGACACACTCTCTCTCTCGCTGCCATGTTTGTTGGCTCCGGGGAACACAGTAGGCAAAGTAAGGGGTCAAGGTGATTTGCTTTGTGATTACATTTTTGTGATTTTTCTGGACATCTCAAAAGACTTGCTTTCCTAACTACAACAAGGTGAATGAAACAAATAGCATCTAGGGACTGACTTAGCATTTATGGATTTTTGTTATGGTACAGCTTTTCAAGGCTTCCTCAAGCAAAATTACTTCCTTTTTCTCTCCAAATTTTTCAACTGCTCATCGGCTATTATTGCCTCATCCTACTGCCCTCAGCAGCACGAACAGGAGAGAAATTAAACAGACCCCCGCCTGCAAAAGGGCCAAAACTTGAACAAAGCGAGGCGGCAAGGCAGCAGGAAGACGGGCGCCCTGGTGCGCCGGCCGGGAACGGGCGGCGGGGCTGCCGGCTGCCTCCTTCCCCCTCTCCCCGCAGGCAGGGCCGCGGCCGGGCAAAGCCGTGCCCGCGGCCTCGCAGGCTGCGCGGCGAGCGCGCCTCCGGCCTCGTGTGAGCAACCCGGCGGGCACGGAACAGCCTCCGCCGACAGCCACGGCTTCGGCACCCACAGGGGCGGCGGGGGAAAAGGCAGCCCGGGGGCGAGGGGTGACGGCGCCCAGGCCCCCGCTGCGGCCGCTGCTCGGGCGCCGCCCCAACACCCGGCTTCGGCGGTGCCGGCGGCGCAGCGGCCGCGGC